>JANBXI010000002.1:96677-307922 GCA_024271845.1 Cryptococcus sp. VH57_BW
CCCCCCCCCCCCCCCCCCCCCCCCCCCCCCCCCCCAGCGCGGTGGGTCAGCTGCAGCGGCGGTTGGCCAGCCCGAGGCTGGAAGCTGGACGTACTGTCGAGGATGCGGACGATCTCGTCGGGCTCCATCGTGGGGCCCACCTTGATACCACTAAGCATGCCAGGTTATCGTCAGCGCTAATGCCGTGAGGAGTAAACCAACCCACTTGGCGCAGCGGTACAAGCAACTCACATAGGGTTGGCGATCCCGCGAAAGTACTCCACATGCGCGCCATCCAGCTGCCGCGTCCTGTCCCCGATCCAGATGAAGTGCGCCGACGTATTGTAGTACGTTTTCTTGTCGCCCGCCGCCGCCGCGAGGTCGCCAGTCGACATGGACAGGCCGTGGAAGCTGTCGCTGAGCTTGGGGGACTTTGGCGGGCGCACGGGGGAGTGCGGGTAGGCGGAGGTGGACGAGTCGCGGATGTGCGAGGTGCTGCGCGAGAGGGCGGGGGTGGGCGGGCCGGAGGAAGACGAGGAAGGCGGGGAAGGCGCGGGAGCGTCCCACGAGCGCGTGAGGGCTTCTTCATACTCGAGGAGGAGGGCCTCGTGGCTGATAGAAGGGCGGGGCGGGGACGGGGGGGCGTCAGAGCTGTTCACTGTCGGACACGTCAATCGTTTAGGAAGATGCCGACGCTTACCTGGTGAACAAGTCGACCGTCTCTATCCCGCCGCGCTCTCTGCCGCCTGTCCCGCCTGTAGCGACCTTCATAAAGTCCAAGCTGTCCTGCAGGCTCTCAATGACCGTCGCAAAGGCCTTTTGCAGCTCGGGCGAGCGGACGTGTGAGAAGGACCAGTCGACGGGGTTGTCGAGGTTGGCAAAGCCCGAGAGCAGGAGAGTACGGATGTAGTTGAGGGTCGCGGTCGAGTGGAAGTAAGCCCTGCAACCGTTCATCAGCTGGTGTACCACACACACACACGCACGCGTGCGCGCGCGTGCGCGGCGTGAGACGGGAGGACGCACCCAAGCAGCCTCTCGGGATCACAAGCCCGCTCTGTGACCTCGTACCCGTTCACATTGTCCCCCCTGAAGCTCATCACCTCCTTCTTCTCGGTCTCGCCCTCCGCCCCACCCTGGACGGGAAAGTCGACGACCTCTGTCGGTTTGCTGCGCGGTTTGGCGTACTGCCCCGCGATACGCGCGATGCGCACGACGGGCAGCCGCGAGCCGTGCAGGATGATGAGGGACATGAGCAGGATGAGGGAGAGTTTGTGCTCGATGGGGTCCTGCGCGTAGGGCTTCAGCCCGCGCACTCTCTCATTGTCAGCCGCATGTGGACAACGGGGCTTACCTGGGAACAGTCGTCAAAGAGCTCAGCGCAGTCACCGCCCTGCAGGAGAAAGGCCTTGCCGGTGGCGACATCTGCGAGCTGGGCTTTAAGCCTGTCGATCTGGGTACCAAGTAGCTGATGTCAGCTTCTGAGAGGGGACGAGAGCCAGTGAGACATCTGCTGACTTCGACGGGGGATACTAAAGGAGGCAGTCGACGGAGCTTGGCAAGGACCTTGTCGAGGTGGGCCTTGTCCTCGTAGGTGACGTCCTGGGGGGCAAGTACACAGTGGATGAGCTTTGCGATTCCGGTGCTTGGAAGGCGGAGGCGAGATGGAGCGTACCTGGGCGATAGGCTTGTCCCTCCAGGAAGAGGGGTTCCACGGTGCGGTGGACTGCATGCTGCTGTGGGGTGGGGAGTGTGGGGTGGCGGAGCGAAGGGCGATGGATGGAAATGAAATGTATGGAGGACGACATTTTCAGAGACTGACCCGTGCGCGTAAACGACCTCCACTCTGCGGTTGCCCGAGTCGACCCGCAGGATGTTACGTAAGGTGCTTGATACTTACGGGGGGGAGGATATAACGGCGAGCAGGGTTCAGGGTTCAGGGTCCGGCCGAGTCACGGCACGGCAACGGGATCCCTGAGTGGCGCGGAGCGTGCCCTGCAGTGTGTGGGCGGCCCAAGCGGCAAAGATAAGGGTCCGCCTAGTCTGTGCACTCGCCCCCGCGACTATTGCTTTTCAGAGGCTAGTCTCTCCCAAAGAGGCAGCTTTTCCAGAGCGGCGGGGCAGACAGCAACAACCCGCCCCCCCCCCTCTTCTCTTCTCTCTTCCTCACAGCCATCCCACTCTCCCCCCCTCCCCCGCCAGCCGTCCACGCCACACACCATACACCTCCCCCACTCTTCCGCCGTCCTCTCCCACTCCCACCCACCGCGAGCCGCGCACAACTTTAAAGTGCCGACAGGGTAGATTCCCTGACTCCTTGAGCAGCCTTCTCATCACACCTGGCAAAACCATCCTGCTCCACCTCTTACTCCACACGTCCACCGCTGTTCCGCACATCCACAACAACAACTCTTCCATCCACACCCTATAACTGTCGTTACTTCTACCCGCGTACAGCGTCTGCTCCCCCCACCCCGCGCACAGACGACATCCACCTGTGCCCCAATCACCTTCCGCGTCACATTCCCCCGATTCCGCCCGCCGCAGCGTGTCACTCGCACCCACCCACACTCCTTCACTGTGCACCCCTATCGCCGTAGAGTCACTCTCCCACCTCGTCACACTCTCCCCTCTTCACCCACCCACACGCCCACGCACCCCATCACCCACCATGCTGTCACTCCCCACCGCCGCCCAACGCCTCGTCCTCCTCTTCGTCCTCGCCACTCCTCTCGTCTCCCTGCTCGCCGCCGCCGCCGCCGAGCCCGACGCCCCTTCCAAACTCCAGCCGCGTTCGCCCCAGCCCTCTCGCCGGATGGGCGCCACGAAGCGCTCCAAAACGGCCGAGCCGCTCAAGAAGAAGGACTACTCGTCCTTCCTCTGCCCAGGCGGCTCCGTCGCGTGCCCCATCCCTGGCGACGTCGTGACCTCCCAGACCGCGCAGACTCTGGACGAGAGCCTCAACTCGCTCGCAGACTGGTTCAAGGTCGGCTTTGAGTGTGTGGAGCTCGATACCGAGCTCAACTCGTGCGGCGGATGCTTGGCCCTTGGCTCTGGGTGAGTCGCGATTTCCTTTTGAATGCGCCTTTGCCTTCCGCTCTGGGCGTCGGGCGCGCGCGCGCCCACCCCACGCGCACGCGTGGGCTTCCGCAAACTCTTGCTTGCCTTGCACGCCAGCGCAGGATCGTCGGCTGTCTGTCTCCCCCCGCGTCCACCTGAGCTACCAATCATCCCACCGCACGCACACCTGCTGACCCCCTCCCCTCCCTCCCCTTTCTCCACCCACAGCGAGGACTGCTCCTTGATGCCCAACGCGCGAGCAACAGGTTGCGAAGCCGGCGCGTGCCAGGTCTACTCGTGTTTCGAGGGATACATCGTATCCCCCGACCGCGGTACATGTGTCAAGAAGGGCACCGCCACCCCCGCGACACCCATAACAGCCATCACCGTCGACGACGAGCCCGCACCAGAGGCGGACGCCCAGGTCGTCCTCGGCCAGTAGCCCTCTCCCCCTCCCCGTTCCCAACGTCTCGGCGCGTATTTTTCTGTCATCGTCATCCTCTGGACCCGTGTGGGCATCGTTGAGGGGCCGAGGCTTTGGCCGCGTTGGCGTAGACTCTAGAGCGCGTGATCCTTTCATCCTGTAGCCATCATTCTATCCTTTCCTCCCCATGTTCCTCATATTCCCCCTCCCCCCCACCCTCCCCCCACTATCATGGACGTTGCCACCCCCCCGTATCGTTCTCATTCACGCACGACTACTGTATACTAGACCAGACGGACATTCCACGCAAATAGAGTTTGACCAGTACACGGATACCAATTTCTTTATGTATCAGGCGCCCAGATACACGTTTCATAGTTTGATACCCCGTGCTCTTTAGCTTTAGAGTTATACTCCTAATATTCGGTCTCGCCATTGGCTGTCTGCCCCGTGTCCATATCCATAAATACACCGTCGTATGGATGCATATACTCTATACATGATGGTTTGGCAGAAAGACCAGATCGATCGGGTGATGACGCGAGGAGAAGCCAGCGGGGGTGGTCCAACGTGGGTGGTGACCGCTGGCATGGGGGAAACAGCGCCTGCCCACGTGGTTTATCACGCCAGTACGACGCCCCTCTCCTCCGCCAGGCTGACTGGGCGGCCAGGTAGGACATCAGGACATCCGGCCCACCCACCAAGCGCCAGGCATGCTTGTGACCATGCACGTACAGGTCGATGTGGATGCACCGTGAGGATGACGACGTCTCTTGGCGTCCGTGCGCGGAGCAAGGTGCCACTCTCGCGCGTCGCGCACGCGCAAAAGTCCACCGACACCGATACTTGCATCCTGTCATCAAGCCCATGCCATCTCTTCCCCTCTCTCTTCCCCCTCTTGGACCAACACCACGCCGTCAACAAACCAAGATGTCGCCCAAACAGCTCGGACAAGCGGAGTATGTCGTCTTTGACATGGATGGGCTTCTCAGTGCGTTTTATCGCCCCCCCCCCCCTCCCCCCCCCCCGGCCCTCAGAGGAAACGATTAGATGTTGCATTTCCGTCCCCCGGGGTATGGTCGCTGACGTGAGCTGCGCTTGCAGTGTGAGTGAGGCTGAAAGTAGCACGCACATGGATGGATGAGGTTGGATCCCGGGCGTGGGGGTATGTGGCTGGGCTGACATTGCGCTGCGCTGGGACGATGGTCATAGTGACTCTGAGGTGCGTTGCCGCCTCCATGCCTCTCACCGGCGCTGACTCGCCAGAACAGAGAATATACACCGTTGTCACCAGTACGCCCCCCCCGGCTACGTACTACGCGGTCATTCATCCCTGCACACTTATCTAACGCCCCCACCCCCACCACACTGCAGACCAGATCCTCGGCCGCTACGGCTGCACGATGACGTGGGACGTCAAAGCCGGCATCATGGGCAAGACGCAGCTGCTCGCGGCCGAGTACATCCTCTCCAACTACCCGGCCGTGACGCTGTCCGCGCAGGAACTCATGGACGAAGGGAACCGGCTCCGGGAGGACCTGTTCCGCCGGGTGGAGCCGATGCGCGGGGCGACGGCGTTGGTGCAGGGGTTGCATAAGGCGGGCGTGCCGATTGCGCTGGCGACGGGCTCGAGCGATGAGAACCTGGTGCGGAAGACTGTGCGTTGCGTGGCCTCCCCTCGTTGGCTGTTTAGTCACCCGTGGAGAGATGTGTACATTGCGTGGCTGACACCGACCCGCCGACCCGCCGACCCGCCGGACCTCCCCCCCGCAGTCCCACCTCCCCCACATCTTCTCCCTCTTCCCCTCCGACTCGATCCTCACCGCCGACTCCCCCAAAGTCCGACCGGGCCGAGGCAAGCCCTTCCCCGACATCTTTCTCGCTGCGGCCGCCTCGCTCGGGCGCGACGTCGGGACGGCAGAGAGCTGTACGCCCGCGCAGGCGGCGGAGCGCAAGAAGGGGATGGTGTTTGAGGATGCGCGCCCGGGGGTGCAGGCGGGCGTGGCGGCGGGGATGAATGGTACGTGTGATGAGTTTCGGGGCGTGGGCGGGGGCGTGGGCGGGGGAGGCTCGGTTGTGGTCGCGGGCGGTTGCAGGCGAACCGCGGTCGCCGGGCCACCATCACCCCACACACCACTTACGACAGGCCGACGGGAATGCCTTCCAAGCTGACACGGGCGTCTGACCGACCGACCACGACCGCAGTGATCTGGGTACCCGACCCCGAGCTGCTCGCGCTCAACCCGGGAGAATCGTACGGCGCCGCCGAGACGCTGGAAGACCTCGAGCAGTGGGACCCGTCGAGATGGGGGCTGCCTGAGCTGCCTGGGTTTCCCGTGAGTCGTCAGCACGTCAGCGGGGCGGCGGCACGAGCGTTCGGGTTCGGGGGCTGATCAGTCTTGTAGGAGCGGAGGGAGTCGAGCAGCTAGATAAGGGTCGACAGGCGTAGGAGCGATGCATCTCTCATGCTGGGCAAGCCCGAACTGCCGCCTTCTTGACCCTGTTTCGCGTGCCTGCCTGTATCGGTAGTCACTCCAAGCTACCCGAATCAGCAGGTCACTCCAAGCTGCTGCACCCAAGCTGCAGCACTGGCTGGAGAGTCGGATCATGCGGATAGCGATACATGCAATAGGCCGTCGGTATGCAGTCTAGACTCTATCAGAGTCAGATGAACCTGTACACAATGAAAGAAACTTGGCTACGGGATGAGGAAGCGCAGACCTCGGTCGCTGGATGTATGGGCAGAATATGAACCCCCCAGCCCCCTCCCCACTCCACCCCCGGGCCGGCCCACCAGGCCCCTAGTGAACCAACAGCAGATATGAATCCCCCTTACGGTGAGAGAGATGATACGATGTAATGCGAATGTACAATGATGATGTCCCTGCCCCGATCATACACCCACCCACGCCCACGCCCTGTGCTCCGCGCTCAGTCGCCCCCCTTGCTCGCCGCATCCCCGCGCGGCACAGCAAATGCAAATGGGTCCGGGTCCCTGTGCTGCTCGTCGTGCTGCTCGTCGTGCTGCTCCCCCACGCTCGCGGGGGCAGTCATCATCCTCCCCGCGCTCGTGACGGGCCTCGGGCCCGCGCGCGGGCCGGACCACAAGCTCGTGAGCGGCTTCGGGCCCGCCTGCGCCTCGCCGGGCCCGCCGCCTGCTTCCCCTCCCGACCCCGAGCCCGAGCCCACGCCCACGCCCACGCCCGCCACGCCCGCCACGCCCGCCCCCGCACTCTTGGTCATGGAGAACGTCGAGTGGATCGGCGCCGTCCGCGGTCGACTACGCGGTCTCCCGTTGTCCGGTACATGGGGGAGCCCAAACCCCAGCGCGTCGAGCGACGGCAGTTGGTGCTGGTGCTGGTGCTGGTGCAAGTGTGAGTGCGAGTGTGAGTGTGAGTGCGAGTGCGAGTGCGAGTGTGAGTGTGAGTGCGGGTGCGGGTGCGGGTGCGGGTGCGGGTGCGGGTGCGGGGATGCGCGGTGGCCCGACGCGAGTTTCTGGCGCGTGCGCGAGGGCTGCGCGTCTTCCTCGTCCGAGGTGGTATCCGAAATCCTGCGGCCCGAGGCGGTCGCGGCGTGCGCATGCGCGAACGAGAACGGGTGGGTGGTCTCTGGGTCGGACGCAGGGGCGGGGGTGGGGGCGGAGGAGAGCGGGGGAGGGGGGAAGCCCGAGGAGGTCGGGGGCGGGGAGAGGAGTTGGGTGTTGGGAGGGGAGGACGGGACGATGGTGGCGGTGGACGAGGCGGGGGTGGTCGTCGGGGTGGCGGTCGGGGTGATCTCTGGGTTGAGCAAAGAGTTGATGGGCAGGGCCGCGCAGGGACAGGGAAGGGTAGCCGTGTGCAGGGGTGAAGGGGGGAGTGCGAACGAGATGGAGGGGGGGTGGGCGGGTGCGTCGTCGCCGCCCGACACGCCCGACACGCCCGACACGCCCGACACGCCCGACACGCCCGACACGCCCGACACGCCCGAGGCGCCCGACGGCACAGGCGACGACGGAACGGCGGCAGGCCGCAGGATGGGCTTGACGTTGGTGGCCACGCCCGTAATGGGGAACAACAAGCCCGAGGTGGAAAAGTTGTCGAGACTCGAGAGCGACCCGCCGTCGACGTCGCACTGGCCGTCGTGCATGTACAGCGACGACCTGTGCGAGGCGTGATTCTGCTGCTGCTGCTGCTGCGGGTGGGCGCGCCGCTTTGCCGATGGCGGAGGGTGGTGCTGGAGCGCGGCGGCGGCTTCTGCGCGTTCGAGCGCGGACCGCGAGACGAGCACGACGGGCACAGGCGGGCACGCGAACGTCTTGGCCGAGGAGGAGCGGCGGTCGGCCTTGAGTGTGACGGATGGCTTGAGGACGTACGACATGCAGACGAGGTTGGTCTGGTGCGTCTCGCCGACGGCCCACTTGCCTGTGCGGCGGGGCAGCGCGATCACGACGCTGCACCGGGTGGACCCGGCCGCGGCGCCCGCCGACCCGGGCTCGGGCTCGATCTCGGTGCAGGCGGCCTCGGTGATCTTGTCGCGGATGACGGGGGCGTAGTGCGACAGGATGGTCTCTGGCGGGGGCGGCGGCGGGGGCTCGTGCGCGAAGGGGGCGGCGGCGGAGTGGGGGATGAGGGTGTCGGCGGAAGAGGGGGCGTGGATGCGGTGGAACGGCGGGCGCGGGGAGATGCTCCGGCGAAAGAGGGACGAAATCCGGTTGGGAGGAGGGGAAGGGGAGCTGGAGCGGTTACTGTAGGAGATCTGCCGCCGCTTGGCCGGGGCACCGCCCTCCTGGTGCGCCGCCGCCGCCGCCGCCGCCGCAGCAGTAGCAGCAGCCGACGCGGCCTTGGTGCCGACGAGCTCGATGCGCCTCTCGAGCACGACCGAGACCTTCTTGACGGCGACGCCGTCGTACCTGGGCTTCATGTGGAAGCCGACGGTGAACGAGTCGCCGGGGCCGTACGCGCCGTGGGGCGCGGTGATGCATACCTCGGTCGCGAGGGTGTCGCTGCCGACGACGAGCGGGGTCGACGGCGGGGAGAGCGGTGCGAGCGACGGCGTGCGGTAGTTTGCGAGGTCGAGCGCGAACGCCTTGGTGATGCTCGTGCCGACGTACGGGATGGGCTTGTGCTCGATGACGACCTCGAACCGCCACACGACCTTGTACTCCCTGATGACCATCGCGCTCCTCCCCGCGGCGGCGGCCTCGACGGGGAGGGTGAGCCTGAACGGCGCTTCCCAGTCGCCGACGGCCATGTACTCTTCCCCCGCGGGGGGCGAGAGCAGCACCTTGCATTTCTCCCAGAGGGTGTTGTCGACGTCGACCTCGAACGCGCCGCCGGAACGGAACTCTGTGCATTTGACGCGGAGCGTGATGCTCCTGACGAGCAGCGGGTCGCACACGGGCGGGAGTTTGGTCGCGACCGAGCCCCGGAGCACGACGGGGCTCACGCCGAGGTGGCCTGGGGGGGGTCAGCGGCGTGAAGGGGGGCGGTGGCTGGGCGCGGAAGGCGGGACTGACCTGTGTGGGGGAAGAAGCGACCGCCGGCATTGCCTTGCCGAGGGGTAACGTAGAGGTCTAGCATACGGCTGAGCGGGCGGCGAGAGACTGCATGGGCGTGGGGGGGTGGGTGGGTGTGGGTCTATATAGGGGGTGGGTGGGTGTGGGTCTATATAGGGGGGGGGTGGGTGTGCCTATAGGGGGAGGGGGGTGGGTGCCGTGCCGCTGCGGCTACGAGAGCGTGCGGATGACATCGCCATAAGTGCTTGTGCGCACGGTGTCCCTCCCCCGCGAGAGCGCCCCGCCGCCCTGCTCTCGCGCCCGCTCTCGCGCCCGCCGCCGGGGCTCGTGCGCGCACTAAGGGGAGTGCTAAAAAGAGGAAGCGCGCTACCTTCCGGCGCCGATCACCCCCGCCCCGCCGCCCGCCGCCGCGCTAGTGCCCCCCAGCCTGCCACCCCTGACGCGGGCAGTACGTACGCGGGCTGCACGAACGAACCATAAGGAAGCTGCCAGGCACCGTCCCGCCACTAATGCCCGCCGCATGCTCCTTGGGGTTAGTGTCGGTCCACCCGGCTAGCATGCGCGGCCACTAGCATGCGCTGGCCAGCATGCGCAATGGCCACCTCGCACCCGGTCCACCGTACCCACCCCCGGCACGTGTCGCTTTAAGCGAGTCCACCATAGGCGTGCAGCACTCGCTCGCGATAGGCGTGCACCGGGGCCACGCGGGCAGGACGGCCGGCGGCGGCGCTCGCCACACGCACTCGCTTTTCAAAGGCCGAGTCGCCGAGTCGCCGGATCGCTCGCGAGGCCCGGGTGGCGTGCCAGGCCAGGCTCTCACGCACCCACACTCCATCGCCGTCTTTCGTCTTCTTTCAGCTGACTCAGCCTTCCCCTTGTGCACATCTCCGCCCGTCCCGCCCGTGAGTCTCTCTCCCTGCACCTCCCCACAGCTTGACAACCCGAGCCACGCGTGATGAGTCAGCCGTCCCGCGCTGCATGCGTATAAATACCCCAGCGCGAGCAGCTTCTCGTCCGCTCGCTCCTTCTCCACTCCACTCCCATCCCAAACCCCGCATACCCACTAACATATCCCACTCGCCAACGTTTAGCCACCACCCCCCTCCACACCCCAACACTAGCAAGATGGTCAAGGCGATCGAGTCCTACGACGAGTTCAAGACGCTTGTGAGCTGCTGCCCTGTGCTTCCTAATCAAGACACACCGACGCTGACTGACGGACGGACTCACTTGCTGCTCGCCACGTCCAGATTTCCGGCAGCGACGTCGTCGTCGTCGACTACTGGGCCACATGGTGCGGCCCCTGCAAGATGATCTCCCCCCACTTTGCCAAGCTCGAGGCCAAGTTCCCCAACGTCAAGTTCGTCAAGGTCGACGTTGAGGAGCAGGACGTGCGTCTTTGTCTTTCTTCATCTTGGCTTTTGCGCGCCAGGCAAGAAGCTGACAGAGCGTCCGGGTGTGTGTGTAGGAGATCGCCCAGGAGGCCGGGATCAAGGCCATGCCTACCTTCATCGCCTACAAGGACGGCAAGCCCATCGAGACCGTCACTGGCGCTGTCCCTGCCAAGATCACCGTGAGTCGCCCAAAGCGGATGGGTGTTCTCGAACGAACGGTGAGGTCGTGCTGACCCGTCTCATTGCAGGCTTTGCTCGACAAGGTCACCGCCGAGGCCCCCGCCGTCGCCGCCGCGTAGAGAATAGTAGACGGTGCATGCAGCTCGTGAAGCATTATGGGAGGGGAGGGGTCGGCCGATCGGCCCGACGGGTGATCAGAGTCGTGGTCGCGCTGTTATCGCAGGATCTGTCATGTGCACATGGTCTACTGATGAATGAGCTGCAGCAGCTATGAACACCTCTATTGAATCGTCCCTGCCGTCCTGGCCCACCTGCGCACCGACCTTTGCACCGCCCGCGCACCCGCCCTCACACACTAGTCATCTTTCAACTTTCCCCCCGCTCCCGACTTGGATCCCCGGAGGGTCTTGTAGATACTCCGCAGAGTCCTACACCTTGCGGGGATGGACGATGCCACGTCCCTCCTCGCACTCTCCTCCCTCACACTCTCCCCCATCTCGAACCAATGCTGCAGGGTACACGCCGTCTCGTCCAACTCTGTTTCCCTACCCTCCACTATCTTCTGCAAATTCTCCAACCCCACGTCCACCCCATCACTCGGCAACCGGAGCTCCACCCCTCTCTCATGCTCATGCGCATGCGCAAAATCAATCAATCTACAACGCACCTCCCTCTCCCCGCTTTCGTTCTCCCCGTACACAATCAGCACACTGCTGCCAGGGAAGTCCCACCCGGTGGACTGAACCGCAGCTGCGATCTCCGAGATCTGCTGGCGCGCGGTGCGGGCGGCGGAGAGCATGGAGGTGGCTTCGGCCAGCATCTCCTCAGCCTCGTCGGTGCTGTAGGAAGAAGCCCCGGTGCAGGACGGAGGGTCTTCACCCCTGTCATCGGACGGGAGCGACTGATCGATCACACGAGGGAAGATGCAGGCCCCGATATCGGAGAGGGTCTCGGCATCGAGGCTGTCGCCATACTCCTTTGTCGTCCTGACGTACGACCGTGTCGCCGGGAGGAACGTCTGTTGCCCACCCGCGCCGTTAGCCTCTACAAGCTTGCACAGCCACCGACTGACACCCAGCCGTCTGTCTCGCCGCCGCGAATTTCCCCGATCCACGCGATTCAGGCAGCCGAAACAAAAACAAAAACAAAAACAAAAACAACTCACATGTGCACCAGCCAACAGCAGCCCGTGCGACCTGACCGTTCTCGTCGCAGCACTCTCATCCTGCCGCTTGCGCTTCTCGAGGTCAGCCGTCGGTCCATAGAGCCGCGTGCCGATCTTGAAGTCTCCGACGGTCGGGTTGCTCAGCCCGTAGCACAGGTTGCTGAGGATGATGGACTGCACGAGAGCCCGCGAGAGCCGAGCGGGTTGGAGGGTCAGCTATCGCCACGCCACGAGGTCGCCGTGCGCCCGCCGCTGGGGGGCCCACAGGGGGACCTACCTTCGTGTGCCTGTCCGCAGTGCTGCTTTGTTGAGCACGATCGGAATCCTCCGTCGTCATCCGTGTAATGAGGCTGCGGCGGTTTACCGATCCCTGGTAATGCGGTACGAAGGGCTTGATCGCGGCCAGGCCGGACGAGGCGTCGCCATTGACGGAGAGGGCGTCGAGGCGCTCGTAAAAGTTGACCTCATTTTGGCTGGTCGCCTAGACCGGGGAAAGTCAAGGTCAGTCGCAGTATGAGTGGGCATGAGCGAGGTAGCAGGGTGGGTGTGGGTGTGTGTTGGGGGGGGGGGGGGGGGCAGACGCACCTTGTAAACCCACCGGCCGTCGGTGGAGGAGTCTATCGTCCCGGCGTGGCCGCCTGCTTGAAGGCTGAGCTGATGGACCACGTTGGAGGGGGCGTTGTTTGGTTGAGTGGAGGGGGTATAGGAAACACTACCCTGACTTGGGTAACTGTCTAGGCTCATGTTGTGCAGGTGTATGAAGCGGACAGGGGGGAGGGGGTGAACGAACTAGATAGTCGTCCCCATGGCCGCCTCAAGCAGACTTATCTCTGGTCGGCTGGAACGAAACCATTTGACACTCCGGCACTCGACCCGGACACGCTCCCTTTATCGGCGGGCGTGTTTCGGACAAGGGATGAATGGAGACATATACAGGTGTTATACAGGAGGAATTGCCTGCGGCTGTGCTGGGTTGCACCCCGCACCGGGGAGCCAAGCATCGGCACAGCCATGTTGGCCTTTTCCTACGTAGGGATGCGTACGATTCCTCCTGCTACTCATCGTGCTCGTCGCCTCCCCTTTCTTCAGGCAAAGGTCCTCGCGATGACAATGTGGGCCCAAGCTGCACGCGTCGCGCGCGCGCTGAAACGCCACACGTCCATACCGCCGCAAACGCCGCCCGCGTCGGCGCTGCCTCGCGCTCGCGCCTGCATATAAATTTCAGCGCGGACCTATCCCACCCCCCCCTTCTTCCTCTTCATGGGCCCGGCGCGATCTTCCTTCTAGGGAGCTCTCCGCATCTTCGACTGACTGGAAGCGTCCCCCTCGCGGCACCCGCACATCGCGGGCGCCCGACCCCATTCGATTGACGTATATTTCCTGTCGACGGGACCACGGCTTCCCCCAGATAGACCTCTCCTTGCCTCGGCCCTGCTGGTTCCCCGGTTCTTGTAACCCTCGCGAGAGGGTGGCAGGGCTGGGTTGAGCCGGCGGATATGGCTGGCGAGGGGGGGCAACCGTTATTTCATATCCTTGCCTAGGCGATTCGCCTTTGAGGAGTTGGGAGAAACCAACGGATTGACATTTCTCTATACGATTTACGTGTTTACCGTCTGCTTGATGGATCATTTTGAGTGGTTTGATCGCGGCCCGTGGTTGTACATGACGTTAAGAGTCTTGAGACGGTCCATACGTATCATGGGCTGGTGTAAGGGGGGAGGGGCTGCTTTGAACGACGACGATGCTCGGCCAAAGATGGCAAAATGTTGGTGGAGTCCGGGGCGAGGTGGAGGTCGTTCGTTTCATCTGCAAAAGTCAAGTCTGTCTTCAGTTTCACCACCGCCACCGGCTCACGCCTTATCCACTCGCTGTCTGTCCAATGTCTCTCCGACCCAGCGTGCCGCCCCACCTATCCCCGCAGGACCTGCTTCGTCCCCTCCACCGTGTAAAGAGAACAGACAGCCGCCCATTCTTCCGCGACCCAGAGCACACCATCCCCACTAAATGGAGCCTCTACCGGCCTCTCCTCCGGCTCTCCGCCGGGTCACCCCACCCCCTGTCCCCGTCCACTACGCCCACGCCCACGCCCACGCACGATGCCACGCACGATGCCACGCCCCCTCCGCCTCCCCCCCCCCACACACCATACCCCCACATCCACCAGGAAGTCAAACACCAATGGCACGCATTCCGATCCCTCACCTCCCTCACCTTCACCCGCACCGTCCTCACCCGGCACCTCGCCCTCCTCGCCGCCTTGCGCGCGCGCGACACACGCCCTTCCCCCTTGGACGAGCTCGAATCCCGGCTGGCGGGCAAGCACCGCGCCCGCGCCGACAAGCTCGCTGCTGCCGACGCGGCCGCCCGCCTCGCCGCGGAGGCGCGGCCCCCCCTGCGCCCCCGCCTGACGGGGGGGTTCCAACGCCCGACGCTGTTCAACCCGCCGCTGCCGCGGATGAAGCCGCAGCCGCTGCAGACGGGCATGATGATCAACAGTCGGCTGCGGCGGCGGGAGGCGCGGATCGCGCGGCATAGGCAGTTGGTGGAGCTGATGGAGGATATGCGGGTGGAGGAGGCGTTTGAGGAGGTGCTGCGGGGGGCGGGGCGGGGGCGGGGTGAGCGGGGTGAGGGGGGCGAGGGGGGGCAGGGTGAGGGGGGGCCGGCGGAGAGGGGGGAGGGTGGAGGGTGGGGGAGGATGTTTGAGGCCGAGTTGGAGGATATGACCAACAAGTTTACGGCGGAGCGGAGGAGAGCGGCGATGGTGTACACGCCGCGGATGATGGCGGCGGTGAGAAGGGCAAAGGAGAGGAAGGAGAAGTGGGTGGCGGAGAAGGTGGTGGAGAGGAAGGCGGCGAGGGCGAGGAGAGAGGCGGGGGCCGGGGCGGGGGCGGGGGCGGGGAAAGTTGAGGAGGGTGGAGTGGGTGGAGTGGAGATGGGAGAAGAGACGAGAGAGGAGACGAGAGGGGCTGCGGTGGACGACGTGGTGGACGTGGTGGACGTGGTGGACGTGGTGGACGTGGTGGACGTGGTGGAGAGTCGGTCGAACGAGCGTCGCCACAAAGTGGCGGCGCGAGTGAGGTTAGACGATGGAGTGGGTAAAAAGTGTGGTGAGGTGAAGAGCCGGGCCACGCGGGGCAGGGCAAAAAGCGGGGCGGACGATGAGGGGAAAGGCAGGATGAAGGAAGTGGTGGAGGATGTGGTTAGGGAAGTGGTGAAGAGGGGAAAGAGGGCCAAGAAAGACGTGGCGGAGGAAGTGGAGAAGGCGGGGACGAGGACAAGGAAGGCGGGGGTGAGGAAGGCGGCGGTGAAGACGGGGGTGGGGGTGGATAAGGATACGAAGCAGGACACGAAGGGCACGAAAAAGGTCACGAAGAAGGTCACGAAAAAGGTCACGGAGAAGGACGGGGACAAGGTCGCAGCAAAAGGGGAGGGGGCAGGGGAGGGCGAGGTATGATCGCATGCGGGGCATAATGTACATGCATAATACATACACACTATCAACACTCAAGACTCGGCTTGCCCTAGGTCCGCGATCAGAGCCATCCCGACCGCCTGGAGGACCTCTGGCGACGGATCTTGACCCTCGTCCTCGTCCTCGTCCTCGCCCTCGCCCTCGCCCTCGTCCTCGCCCTCGCCCCCGCCCTCGCCCCCGCCCTCGCCCCCGTCCCCGCCCTCATCATCCAGAACCTCCTCCCCCTCCTCAATAACCGCCGCGTCTCCATTATTGCCTGGGCTGTCCCCAGATCCCACCGCCCCGGCATCACTGTCCTCGTCGTCCGAGTCGTACTGCCCCAGAGCCATCAAGCCCTGCACAGGGTCGACTTTTGCCTTCTTGACCTCGGGCTGCGGCGCGGCCGGCGGCACGGCCTCCTCGGCCTCTCGCTTTGCGCCTCTCGCACCCCACCCCGAGTCCCTCGCCCTCGCCGGCCCAGGAGCAACATCTTCCAGCCCGACGACACCCACATCCCCCTTCTCGAGCGCTGCGCCCCACTCGGCCTTGAGCATGACTTGTACCACAGGGAACTCTACGACGGCGGTACCATGCAGCACCTCTTGCAGGGTTTTGTTCGGATCCAGAGGCGGGTAGAAGAGTGTTTGGCGGGGCTGGTGGGGTGGCGCGGGCCGGGAGGGGGTGGAGTAGAACGGGAGGATGAAGACGAGGTCGGGTGTGGGGTGGAGGAGTTTGGGGAGGAGGGAGCTGAGGGCGGGGAGGGTGGAAGGCGGTGGGGCGGTGAAGAGGGCGCGGGGGTGGACGTGGGTTTTGAAGGTACCAGTGGCAAGTGGGGGGTCGAGGAGAGGTCCGGGGATGGAAAAATGGAGAGTGAGATGCAGCTGTTGGGTTCTGTGAGGGCGGATTGTCAGCGGTGGATCGGAGTGGGAAGGGGAATGAATCGGGCGCATACTTGTGGTTCCAGCTCGACTGGTTCAGCTTCTTCCGGCCCATCCCCTCGGGCATGAGCTCGACTCTGCACCCATTCTTCTCGAGCTCCCTTCTGAGCCCATCCATCTTGCCTCCCCTACCACCCCTGGTGTTTCCCTCGCCCCTCGCCGACCCTCCGCCCCTGCCGCCTCTGCCGCGCCCCCTGCCTCTCGTGGCCCCACCGGGGTTGACCTCCTCCACCTTGACGCCTTCCCCCCAGCCGGTGGCCTTCCTCCTCCCTTCCTCGAGCCACCTGTAGTCGTCGGACCACACGCCCTGGCCGTAGTCCTTGAGAGGGATGTACTTTGCGGGGTCACGTACGCCGGAGCACGCGTCGCGCTCCTTGTGGGCGCGCGAGCAGGGGAGGGAGCAGGTGCGGAAGGCGCACCTCGGGCAGGTGTATTTGGACGGGGAGGCGCAGACGACGCAGACGGCCAGAGGGCGGGAGGGGCCGGCGTCAGGGGATGCGGGGGTGGCGGGGGCGGGCATGGCTGTGTGTGGGTGCGCTGTGGAGCGCCGTGAGAGTGAGAGTGAGAGTGAGAGTGCGGAATGGGATGGTGCCGTCGTCCGTCACTCGGCCACCGCCGGCTGTCAACTTTTCAGGATGCCCCGCGCGAACGGCGATGTCCGCTGGGCCCCTGGCCGCGGGGCCCCACCCCTGCGGTTTCATGTGCTCGGACCGCGCCCCCGTCCCGGGGTCGGCTTCAACGTCTGATCATCACGACCGAGTGGGCGGGCCCGCGCGCGGTCGCCGGGGAGCGAGGGCGGTGGGCTGGTGCGGGGCGCGTATAAGCACCCGCCCGCCTGCGCAATAAGCACCCCGCCCGCCTGCGCAGCATCCACCCACTCCCCGCCCCGCCCTCCCCCCGCCCCCCGCCCCGCCCACCCCCCACCCCCACCGCCATGGGCCAGTCCAGCCTCGTCTACCCAGAGATGGTGAGCACACAGGCCCTCCCTCCCACACCCGCTGACCCGCACCGCCATACAGAAGAATCTCTTTGACCGCAATCTGCAGTGGTCAAAGAGCGTCTGGGCGCGCGATCCAGACGTGAGCCCACGTCTGATTCTCCCCCCCCCCGCCGCCCCAGCTGACACACCCCCCGCCCCCGCCCACATAGTTCTTCCCCCGCCACTTCCCCGGGCAGCGACCCGAGATCATGTGGATCGGCTGTGAGCCCCCGCACAGTGCTCCTCGGCGACAGACAGACAGACAGACAGACAGCTGACGCCAGACCCCACCGACGACAGGCTCGGATGCGCGGGTGCCCGAGACGACCATTATGGGGTGCGACCCCGGAGACATCTTTGTGCACCGCAACATTGGCAAGTGCGCCACATTCACCTTCACCGTCTTGCCCCCACGCGCAGCCACCACCTGCTCCCGGGCTCACGCGACGCGTCGTCTCCATCTAGCTTGTACTCTCCCCAGGACGACTCGCTCAACGCTGTGTTGATGATCGCGCTGCTCAACTTTAAAGTGCAGCACATCGTAGTCACCGTACGTCTCGTCCCTCTCGTCCCTCTCGTCCCTCTCGTCCCTCTCGTCCCTCTCGTCTCTCCTTCCCACCCGTCCCGCCCGTCCCTCCAGCTCACCCCCCCCCCCCCCCCCACACACAGGGCCACTCCAACTGCGTCGGCTGCCTCACCGCACTCAACGTCTCGCGCCTACCGAACGTCCCCGCCCAAACCCCGCTCCAGCGCTACATCAAGCCGCTCGCCACGCTCGCCCGCACGCTAGCCACCGCAGAGGGGCCGCCCACGCTCGACTTGCTCGTGGAGGAGAATGTCCTGCAGCAGGTCAAGAATTTGTTGGAGAGCGAGGTCATCAAGAATGTGAGTGGCGCGGGGGTGAACAAACTCGCCGCGAGATGGCGGGCGGGAGGAGAGCTGACCAGAGCGTCATGTGCAGGATTGGAGGAAGCGCGGGCCCGAGGGCGTCGTCATCCACGGCTGGGTCTACCATCTCGAAGACGCAAGTGCTGCTTCACCCCCCTACCGACCAGCTCCTCGCTAACGCAGCGCGGTGCGGACGCCATACAGGGTACCATCCGCGACCTCAACGTCTCGACGGGTCCTCCTGGCCACGTCCCGGGCAAGAAGAAGGCCCAGTGGTTCTAGACCATACACATTGTCAGTGTCCGTAGTGTCCACCGTAGCGTCCGTGGTGTGGTGCGTGTCTTGGTCGCATTCTCATTGTAAGCGGACTAGGAGCTGCCAGCACAGTATGCATATTGTCACTTATCACCCGCGGTACAGTACAGGACAGGGCGGGGAGAAGAAGTAGAAAAAAAAAGAAAAAAGAAAAAAGAAAAAAAGTGAAGCTGAACCCTCAGCAAAAAGTGATAGATATCGCTCCTGGCACCGGGGAGTCCTTGTATAGCCGATGTCAGGCGGCCAGACTCCCCGAGCTAGCGATGAAGAAATTCATCGGCATCATAGGGTTCAAAAGAAAGAAGAGCCGCGCCGGCCCGTGCTCGCGCAGAGGAACCGGCGCCGCGAGCGAACCAAGACCAGAAGTGTGGGCGGTGGTGGTCCGGCAGAAGGATAAGAAGGAGAGAGAAAAATAAAAATAAAATGAAGCAGCCCAAGACACAGAGTAAGCCCCATCGAGTTACCTTCCCCGCCCAGCCGAGCCAGGCGGGCAAACAGGCAATCGCATAACTATACCTATGAGCGCATCACTTTCATCCCCCACAAAGACTCACCCTCCCACGCGCGCACGACCCACAATTCCCAGCCAGGCTCGTATCTTCGCCTGTAAAAAAAACCAGAGGGGGGTGTGCGCGGGCGGGACTCCTGTCTCCAGGCTGGCGGCGGCGTGGGCGGCTCTGCCCCGACCTCGGTCTCGGGAGACGCTCGGGTGGACCGGCACGTCAGAGCACACGAGGGGGGGGGTAAGAGACAAGACGCCCAGTGCGGCACGCAAGCGTGCGCGCGGTGCCGCCAGCCGGCCCCCGCGCTTGCCCTTTTCCTCTCTCTCCCTGCCCACCCCCCTCCCGGAAAGCCAGGACCGTTCGCCCCCCCCGCGCGCGCGACGACAACCGAGCACACACAACCGCAGACACCGACCTTCCGCAGTCTCAGGTGCAGGCGCTTTCCGGGTGTGAGACGGTGTGTGTGCTGTGGTCTCGGTGCGGGCACGCGTTTGGGATGAGGGGGTTAGTGGGTTTTACCGGCCGGACGCCGGGGGGAGGGGGGGGGGAGGGGGGAGAGGACGAGAGGCGCAGGGAGGCGTGGAGGAGACAAGGAGACAAGGGTGGGGTGGAGGAGGCTCCGGGGACTTTCGACCCACAGCGAGAGGGGAGATGGGCAGAGCCATCTTGTGCGGGGGCTGCGAAATAGCGATTCTTGTGCTTGGGCTGGTTGGAGAGAAAGAAGAGGAAGGAGGGAAAGAAGAGATGGAGAAATTTGGGCAGGACTCTGCGGGTCCCGCGGGTGGGGGCCGGGCGGCCGGGGGGGGGGGGGCGGGGGAGTAAAATGGGGGGTCAAATAAGTTTATGGGTCGCGCGCGGCGCACGCGCGTCTGTGGCACTTTGAGAGCGCTGCCCGCGTCCGCTCCTGCACTTCCACCGCAGGCCCGACGGGCACATGCCTCCCCGCCGCTGCTTGCGGCACAGCCCCCGTAGATGTGTACTGCGCATGCGCAGACCTCGTAGCCGGTGGTGCATGCGCGGAATGGGTATTGGCGTAGGTGTAGCCACCACCAGAGCTGGGGTGGGAGGATGGCGCCCCGTGGTCTCGTCCGCCAACATGCCGGTCTGTGGGTGAAAACGATGCAAGGCAGAAATGCACATGCATCGTTGGATATGCCTAGCACTACTGTACATTGTCTGATGACATCCCCCGCCTCCACCCCCGCCCCCCGCCCCCCTGCCGACAAAAACACCAGCATCTAGTAGATACCAGGGATGAACTTCCACCTCACGACCTTGCAGTACTCAACCCAGTCGTCGCCGTACTTCCTCTCGCACTTTGCAAAGTCGCGCCCGCACCGATGTACCAACACCGCCAAGAAGAAGACGGGGTAGAACATGGTGATGGGCGTCACGAACCCGCCAGAGAGCCCCCAGGTGCACGCCTGGATCCAGTCCGCAGAGTAGTTGGGCTTGCGGGCGTACGCCCACCAACCCGACGTGAGCAGCTTGTTGCCGTGCTTGGTCTGGATGTAGGTCGGGTCCTGGATCTCGGCCCACGGGAGCTGGGGGAACGCCTTGCGGGGCTTGTACTCACCCTGCTGCTGCATCTTGAACGCCGACTTTTGGGCCATGGCCGTGTCAAAGATGTAGTAGCACGTGAGCAGGGTCACGAGCATCGCGACCTGGCCCCAGACGGGGAACTCGTACGACGCGGCAGGCGAGCGGACCATGAAGATCACGGGGTAGCAGTAGGTGAAGGGGCTGCAACAAGAGTCATCAGCCACGAGCCCTTTCCCTGGTGATAACTAACGACTGCAACTCACACCCCAGCCATGTTCCAGAAAATCAACATCCACCCAAACTTCTCGTGGAACATGTCCCACGTCTGCGGGATCATCTGCTCACCCTTGGCGCACGCGTTGATGTACAGCCCCGTGGCAAGCACCATGTGCGCCATGTTGTACGTCACCCTCCCGAGCTCCTCGTACTGCTTGACCGCGCCCGAGACCGAGATCATGAACAGGAGTACCCACGGCACCCTGACCTCGGCAAACATCTTGAGGTCGATCGTCCCGATACGGGGGTTGAGCGACACGCCCATAAAGTGGTCGTAGATCGCCACGCCCGACATGCGCAGGGGCTTGCCCCCGTAGTGGAAGATACGCGCGGCGAGGTCGATGATGATGGAGACAGTGAAGGACGTGATCAGGGCGACCGTCATGATGTGCCCAAAGTTCTCAATGAGCCACGGCAGGCGGTAGATGCCGGTCTTGTGCAGGACGGTCGCGAGAATGATGGTCGAGTACAGCGAGAAGAGGGCGTTGCAGTGGTACGTGAGGGTCTGGTAGTCGAGGGAGGGAACGGGCAGGCCGCTCTGCTCCACGCCGGGCATGACAGCCGCAAAGACAAGCTGGATGGCGGTGAGACCGAGGTAGGTGACCCAGGCAAACTTTGTGGGGTATGCGCCCTGCGAGATCAGGGTGAGCGACAAGGGCAAAGCTCAAGTTACCGGGCGGTCCCACGACGTACCTCGTAGACGTGCTCCCACATGCGCCCCAAAAACGGCTTGATGTCGTCGACCGAGGCGGGGTGGACGAGGCGGCCCTGGTAGAACCAAAGGCAGATCCAGAGGTAGTCTGTGAGTGGCGTATATGGCAGAGTCAGCTCCCGGCTCGACATTGCGCGTAGGCTGGTCATGAGACTGACACATCAACAGGGGGAAGCCGACCATCATCGCCAGCACGCCAGGGGGACCGCCAAATTCGTACCTACGGCGAGGTAGCGTCAGCCATATACTCTGCCGTGTAGATCGTGGCAGGACACATAGCGGAACGACACGAGACTCACTCATGGTGCTCGTCGAGCTTCTTGTCCATCTCCTGGCCGTGCTCGGTGGGGGCGGCGTTGATTTTGATCAGCGCGTTCGACTTGCCATTGGCGATCTTTTCCGAGTTGAGGCTCTGCTGGTTCTTGCGCTTCCGGATGTCGGCCGCGGGGGGCGCGTCGGCGACGATTGCCATCTTTGCTGGCGGAGGGAGTGTGGGGGGGGAGCTGAGGAGAGGCTGGGGGGGAGCGAGCAGAGAGAAGAACGGTAACAAGGCGGGCTGGCGCGTCCGAGGGGGAAGGCACCGACGTCGTCCCACTTTTCACCCCAGCAGCCGACTTGTGGCCGGTCCGGCGGAAGCAACACCACGTGGCCGGCGGCCATCGCCGCTTGCATTTTCTGCAGCGAGCCTCCACGCGCTATATCTATCTATCTCAAGACGGCAGCGGCAACGGGCCATAAGGGAGCCCACAGCTCGTACAGCCGTCCTACGGCAGCACAGCACAGCCCCCCGTCGACCATGGCGGCGACACCGTCCACCCCCGCTCCCCCCACGCACATACACCTCCACACCTCCATCCCCTCCCACCTCTCCGCAGAGCTCTCTCTCCTCGACACATTCATCCGGCGCTCAGCAGCGCAGCACCGTACCCAGCTCTTCCTACAACGCATGGAGGGCGTCCTGCGAATGGGCAAGCTGGTATTGGCGTATGTGAAGCAGAATGGGACAAGGGATTCTGCAGAGGGAACAAAGGGCGCTGAGAAGTGGAGATGGAGGGGCGAATGTTTGGTTCGGAAGGTAGGCCACCACACAGTCGTCGCCCCGCGTTCGACTTGCCAGCTGATACATGAATGCAGATGGTGAATGCGCTGTACAATGCCCAGCACATTGCTTCCCAAATAATCGATCTCCGTCATTTCGTCCCTCTCCAAGCCACCGTCGTCGCGATCTACGCTCGCCTCTTCACCATAACTCTCAACCTCGCCGCTGGGCTAGGCATGGACGTTGGCCAGCTCTCGCTGTCTGCAGGAGGCGCGCAGACGCGGAAAAACGCTAGTGCCAAACAGCCGGCAGTGGCAGTGGCAGTAGCGGGCGGGTCGGGTGCGAGGGACGATGTGGGGAAGATGGACTTGGGCGTGGAGCTGGGCGAGCGCATCGAGAGGTCATCTCTACCTGCAGCCCCGGCTTCAGCTCCAGGCTTACCCCAGCACAAAGTAGTGAAGCCTACGAGTGCCAAAGCATCTCGGTCTGCCACACCCGTCTTGCCCAAATCGTCGCAGGCTCCACCTTCGGCAGCGGCGGCGGCCGCTGTGCCCTCGCCTCAGGCTATGCGCTCTCCAGAGGGCCTCTCTGAAGGGGATGCCACTGCCCGTCTCCTACTGAAGAAGAGAAAGGCAAAGAAGGCCGCGTCGAAAGAAGATGCCGGGAAGAAGTACGAAGTGGGGGAGGCGGCAGATGTTTTGCCGAAGAAGAAGGCGAAGGAGCTCGCCACCCAGCAGAACGGCGCTGTGCCAATGCGGACCGAGGCGGTGGACAATGGCGAGATAGCGCAAGCGGCGCCTGAGAAGAAGACGAAGAAGCGCTTGGCGGACGCGGAGGGGTCTGGCTCCAGGTTGGAGGTGGCCAAGGTGAAGAAGAAGAAAAAGAAGAAGGATGTGATGGACGATATCTTTGGGTTTTAGCGTCCGTACCGTCGTACGGGGGCTCGTCCGGTGGCGACTATGTGCTAGCTACTATGCATTTCGTTATACTTGTGGGTTTATCTAAGAGATCCAACATGACCTTCCAACGTACAACAATTGGGCTCTCCAAACACAACAAAAAAGCGTTGTCTTTCACACCAACACCCCCCTAATCCCCATCAATCACAAGCCACAGCCATCTCCCCCTCGAGCCGACGTATATAAAGTATACAATTCCCCCGGCCATCCCGTCCTACTCCCAATCATCTCCATCCGCATCCATCTCCCCATCCCCCACCCCCACGCCCAGCTCATCCCACCTCTCCCTCACCTCCACCGCTGTCATCCTCAACCACTGATCCGGTTCCAGCATCTCCATCAACACAGTACGCACCGCTTCACGCACCCTCTCCCTCCCGTCCAAAAACAACATGCTCGGGCTCCCGTCCTCGTACGGTTCAGTGAGCTGCCGCATGGGAGTCGGAAGCGTGGGAATCGGCGAGGGCATGGGTGAGGGGGTGGGCGCGACGGCGACGAGGGTGGAAAAGTGGGGGGAGTGAATCGGGGGAGGGGAGGATGTGTCTTCCGGGATGGAGGCGACAGAGATGGGGGACTCGACGGTGACCGACGCGACTTGGTGCGCGAGCTGCCCCCCCGGCTCGATAGGCGACGCATTCAACGACGCCGCCCTCGACCTTCCCGACCCCGTCCCGATACCCCCTATACTCCTCCCCGACGCCCCGCGCCGCATGGTCGACCCGGGAGACAGCCCCGCCGTCGGGCTCCGCGGCATCTCCTCATCCGACAACAAGGCCGTCACCGGGTCCACCCCAGCCCCGTCCTTCACCCACTTTGCCCAGAGCTTGATGCCCGCGGGGGACTCGGCGGAGCCCGCCTCGTCGTTCGCACGAACCGACTCGGCAGACGTCATGCGGTTAAGCCGCGGGCGCGGCGACGGCGCGGGGTCGACCGACGCGCCCCCAGCCCCCGTGAGCTGATCCCAGCTGTGCGTGTTGTGCGTGTTGGGCACGCGCAGCGAACCCGCCCGGCGTACCCCCGCGCCGGTCGCAGCATACGCGGCGTCCTGGTACCCGCGCCACGCGGACGGGTACGGGCTGCCGCCCACGCTGCCGACTTCGGCGGGCTCGCCGACTCGGCCAAGGCGCTCGCTCTCCTCGTACGCCCAGAGCCCGCCCTTGCGCACGTGGTGCATCATCTCGACGGCGCGGGCGCCGCGGAAAGGCTCGCGCCCGGTTATGCACTGGTACAGGGTGGCGCCGAGGGCGAAAACGTCGACCGGGAAGGAGAAGGGCTGGTAAGGGTCAATGAGCTCGGGTGGGGAGAAGGGGAGGGTGCCGAGCCCGAGGCCGTCTGTCGGAGGGTGGGAGGGGTGTATAAGGAGGGACGAGCCGAAATCGGACAGGCGGAGGTGCAGATCCGTCGTCAGCTGCAGAAAAAAAAACGGTATCGTCAGCCCTGCCCTCCCTATGCATAGCATCATCACTCACCAATAGGTTCCCTGGCTTCACATCCGCATGCACCACACCTTTACTATGCACCCACTCAAGCGCCTCCACGCCTTCCCTCGCCCACCGCTCCCACATCCTCCTCCCCACTAGCTGCGGGCTTGTCCTCAACAGCCTATCCAGCGTCCCCAGAGGCGCATGCTCCAGTAGCAACACCATCCTCGACAAGCTCGGCGCCGAGTACTCCTGTCTGACCGCCTGCGCGAGGCTTGGGAAACTCGGGAAGGACCCGAGGGTCGCGAGATCGGGGCGGGAATACCCCGCACTGACGTTGGCTGCAACGGGGTCAGCAGGACTAGCAGGGGGAGAGTTGGCAGCCATCATGGTGCTGCTCCGCTGGCGCACGAGCGAGCGCTGCGATTTGATCTCCCCAGTGCCCACGCCTCTTGCTGCTCCCACGCCCACCCCTGCGCCAGTGCCGAACTTGTCCCCCTTGACGGCGTCAGACGTCGACCGCGCGTGTCCAGGATGTAACCCCGACTCAAAGTCTTCCTTCACAGCGATAAGCTTCGTCACATACACACTCCCATTCCGCCGAGGCTTCGCCCGCGGCGTCGACTCGGGCTCGGCGCCCAGCACTTGCACGTGCGCGTGGCTGGAGCGCAAAGGGGAGACGGCACGGACGCGCTGCTGGCTCGACCGCGGGAGGCGGGAACGATCCCGCTCGATGTCGGTCTCGCGAGTGGCGGTGGTCCGCCCGGAGAGGCGGTTGAGGAAGAAGGCCTCGCGGAGGCCCATCGTTTGCGATTCCCTGTCCGGGGCCAGCCTCTTTGCGGCACATAATCTCCAGCTGCCGCCTACCAGCCCGTCCCCGTCCTCATTCATCTCCTTCGCCTCCCCCTCCCCCTCGTCCCCACCCCCATCCTTCTTCCCGAGCGCCGCCGCCGCCAGAATACCTGTCATCGTCGGTACCCTACCCAGCAGATCCGCCCTGGCCGCTTTCCGTTTCATCACCCGCTTGTACGCCGCCAAATACACTTTCGCGTACCGCCCTTCGCCCAAGAGGTACGTTGCACTGGGCATCAACCGCAACTCGATGTCGTCCGCCGACGGCGGGAGCGGGGGCTTCCAGTCCGCGCCGACGCCGCCCTGCGAAGGTGGCAGCTGCGGGGACTGGTGCAAAGGCGAGAGCGGGTCGAGGAGAGCGTCACCTGCGTGGACGGTGGGCGAGCCCGGCGGGGAGGTAGAGTCAGAAGAATCCCAGGAGCGTTGGCGCGACTCGCGGTGTGGCTCCGTCCCCGAGGAAGAGAGGTTACGGCTGTGCGAGAGATGAGGGGGGACAGTCCGCCGAATGGAGGACGCACGCGAGAGGTTCAACGGCGAGGGCGAGAACGCTGACGCTGGCGTACTGGGCCCCGCGCCTCCGCCTCCCGCAGCTGCCCCCGCGCCCCCGGGGAGAGCGCCAGACGCAGTCGGGAAGGCGTGGTGCGCGTGCGCCGGGAGGGTCGAGGAGAGCCGCGGGGCAGGCGGGGGCGGCGCGAGGCCGTCCGCGGACACGTCGAAGAAGGAGGATGTCCGCGGGGAACCTTCTGTACGGGGTTGGATCCGCTGGGGGTGTTTGGGCACGCCGAACTCGTCCACCCCGTTGGTGCTCGTGCTCGCGGACGGACCTCCCGTCTCCCCCGCGATGCTGGAGGTCAGCGCAGAGGCAAGGTGGGGCGAGCGTGTAGGCGAAGGCCTGCCGAAAGAGAAATCCTGACGGCGGATGGGCGACGGTGGCGCTCCCGTATGGCTTATTCCCAGCCCCGCCGGCGTCACCGCTGCTGGCAAGTCCCCGCCGTGCGCGTCGCCTGCCGCGCTGCCCAGCGGCCGGGGCGGGGGGATCTCGGGTTTCCAGCTAGTCGTGAAGAGGTCATTGCGCGACGAGCTGGATGTGGGGCGATGCTTGCTCGATGGCTGGGGCGGGGTGGGGCCAGGGGCGGTGGGCATGCCCGCGTGGGTGTGGGAAGGCGGAGTGGGGGGCTGCATGGACTGCGCTGCCGGCGGCGGGGGCGGGGTGGAAGGTGCACCGGGGCTCGCTAGGGGAGCAGATGGGTGTGGAGGCGGGTGGGGCGGGTCGCGGAGGAGCGGCATGGAGGCCGCTTGGGGGATGGATGTGATAGAAGAGAGACGGGAGTGAGTCCGACGAAGAAAATATTGACGAGACTGGGTGACTCGGGCCGAAGGGCGGCGGC
This sequence comes from Cryptococcus sp. VH57_BW, assembly GCA_024271845.1. Lineage (NCBI taxonomy): Eukaryota > Fungi > Basidiomycota > Tremellomycetes > Tremellales > Cryptococcaceae > Cryptococcus > Cryptococcus sp. VH57_BW. The sequence continues at coordinate 123,634 of JANBXI010000002.1, forward strand.
GGCGGCGGGTGGGGCACGCAGTCTATGTATCTCTCTCTCTGTATACGTATGTATGTATGTATGTATGTATGTATGTATGGGGCTTGCAATGCAGACGAATTGAAGACGAAGCGAAGCACCGCCATCCGCTGTGCAGGCATGCATATCCCCAGTCGACGCTGACGATGCATGCTGCGGCTGCGCCCACACCCGCCCCGCCGAGCCTTTGCTCCGCCGAGCTCCCCCCGATTCATCCCTCTCCCGGATAGAGGACGAGTCACAGCGCCGACTGCACCCTGCACCGGGTCGGGTCTGGGCTGCGCTCGTACTGGACGTCCGCCCGAAGCCCGCGGGCCCCCGTCGCTGCGGAGCTGCCAGGGCGGAGGCCGAAGCAGCGGCAAGCACATCGCTGGTGGCATGCAGCAGACTACCGACCACGGTTGTATACATACGACCCAGCAGACTCCAGAACGTCGAGCCCGAGATCAAGCACATGTCCGGGCAAGCCACTCGTTAGCAAGAGGGCATGTGATCACGATGCTGATGCATGATGTTATCGTGCTCGACGGTACAAAATAAGCTGCACGCATGCGAGTCCTCTACGTAGTAAACTGTATACTTTACTATATACACCTATCGCATGAGCCTAACGTATGTAGCTCAAACCCAGATCATATATATATATTTCACGATAGCCACCCCTTCAGCACCTCACCGCTCCTCCGGTACCCCCCACTCCCTCAGCCCCATCCCATTCCCGCGGGCCCCATCCTCCCCCCATTCCCCCTTGCCCCCAGGCTGATGATATACCGTCGGCGACGCAGGCGGGCTCAGCGTCAGCCGCGCCTCGCGCTCTGCATCTGCCGTCAGCCGTCGAGCCTGCGGGTGGCCGTGGGGGTGCGAGAACGACGCGGTCCCCCACTCGGGGTCGGCGGATGGAGAAGTGGAGGGCGTGCGTATGCGCGCTTTAGCGCGGTCAGATGGCTCGGTACCAGTACCGGGGGGCGGCGTCAAACGCGTATGCACTGCGTCAGCGCTCTCGCGGCCAGCACCAGGGGAGGGGGAGGGGGAGGTGCCGGGCGCCGGGGAGAGGAGTGGTTCTGGCGGGGGTATGGGCGATGGGAAGGAGGCGGGGCGCATCGAGTCAGGGGAGGGCGCCGCGGAGCGCTGGTCTCGGGATACTCCTAATCTACCTTCTTCTGCTTTGGTAGCCGTATCCCCCGGTCGAGTTCCACTGCCACTACTACTGCCCTCCCCGCCCCCACCCATGCTATCGTCGTACTCCCACCAAGGCTCCCTCGAGCTTCCCCCAATACTCCCCCCATCCACAGGCGGCTGCGATCCCAAGAGCCTCGCCCAGAGACTCCCATCTACTGGAGAAGGCTTGGTAGGGCTGCCCGAGGGACTCGGGGTCGTGCTCCCGTAGTTGACGTCGTACCCGCTAGGCGTGAGCAGCGGTGAGCTAGGGGGCAGCTCGCCCGGCTCGGTGTTGTCGCCTTCCTTGACGACCTTCCGCCGGGCGGGGGCTTCTCCATCTTCCACATCTCCGGCCCATTCTGGTACGCGCTCGTACCCCGCTCCGCCCCTCCCCACCAGGCCTCGGACCCTTCCCGCCCCCCGGGCCCCGGCGGCCCCGTCCCCCTCCGCGCCTTCGCCGTCCTCCCCCTCCGCTACATTCTTCTCCTTGATCACTTGGTCCACCAGGCAGAACTGGATGACGTTCATGATGAGCGGGAAAATGGCCATGGAGAATATGACCTGGAAGCGCGGAGAGAGGTACTGGAGCATATGGTGGCTGAGGGCGAGGAGGAGGTCGGATATCCGCGGGAGGGTGAGGGGGAGGAGGACGAGGAGCTTCATGGTGATGATTGAGAGGAGGTAGCTAACGAGTTGTTTCCACCAGCTACAAGGTAGATAGTTAGGGTGTGGATGTGGATGGGGAGGAGGAAAAGGGGGCTTACAAGACGGCCTGCGGAGGGTTACCATACTTCCCGCTGATGAAGCCTTCGTATCCTAGGTGCTTGGAAAAGTACCAGGTGAAGAACTTGAGGCTGAAGTAGATAATCGCGACGCCTAGAGGATTGCTGGTCAGTTGATATGTCCGTGGTCGTTTGACCAGCTCTGAGGGTCTCACCAATTGTCGTGTCGATGAGGACATTCAGGAAATACAACGAGCAGGGGTTGTTGTTTGCGACAGACGCGACGAGGTCCGATATCTGCCATTGTCAATCAAGTCAGCGTAGCTCAAACCGGGAGGCAAATAAAACCAGCCGCACGTACTAAAAGGTTCAAAGCATGCACAAGAGCCTGTCCTACAAGCTGCTTTCCCACATCCATCACCCAGATGCTCCAAGACCTTTTTCGCTTCTCGAGCCGCTTCTTCAAGACCAGCGATGATATCACCAGCACCCCCACTGCGCATCACGCGTCTTGTCAGCTGCACAATACCGTGACCATGCACCTGGAGACTGTGACCCACTGAGCGCCTGAACAACAAGCCCGGTTGTGCCTAGCAGCTTGCACCACCCTGGGTCTGTGTGCGGGTCTGTGTCTGCCGGGTCGGGGGGATCGAGGACAGTGCTGTTATCGAAGAGCATCCTGCGGATGGTGGGGTTGTTGACAACGGTGTGGGTGGGCTTCGGCCCCAAGAGTACGGGTGGCTGGTATAGCCTCTAAGAGGAAGTGTGATCTACCGTGGTTGGCTCTTTGCAACTTGGATGCCGTCAACCGCCAAGCACTCCCCCGGCTCTCCCACGGTGCACGCGGGCCCACCCGGCCATAGGCTAAACCCTCCCTAGGCGGGAGCTGGAACGGCTCCTTCCTGCGCGCCTAACACCCCGATAGCGATAAGGGCTGCAGCGTGCCTGGGATTCCCCGCCAGGCGCCGCGCCAGGACGAATCTCTCTTCGCCACCATTTCCAACACTCGCTCTCTTGGAAATCGCATCCACCCCCCCCCCCCCGACCAACAAGTTCCAATCCCATCCCCAGCTTTTCTCTTCCCCCTCTCTTCCATCCATAGCCCCAGCACACCCACAACCCACAACCCACCCAGCATGCTCGCCGTCCGCCCTGCTGTCCGATGCGCCCGCGTCACACGGTCCTCCCTTCGCCCACTGATGGCCCGGGGCTTCGTGTCCAGCTTCACCCCCGCCGAGGAGGTACGTCTCAATTAACGGTACTAATGCGGCTGTGGCTCATCTGGATGACCGGTGTAGCTCAAGAAGACCCCTTTGTACGACTTCCATGTGCAGAACAGCGCCAAGATGGTGCCCTTCGCAGGATGGAGCATGCCCTTGAGCTACGGCGATGTGGGCCAGAGTACGTCCGTCCGATCAGCTCCGAATTTGGGCTTTCACTGCATACTCACCACACATATTTCCTATCATCATAGTCACTGCGCACAAACACGTTCGCTCCGACGCAGGCCTCTTTGATGTCTCCCACATGCTCCAGCACTTCTTCACCGGCCCCACCGCCCAGTCCTTCCTCCTCACCCTCACCCCGTCCTCTCTTGCCTCACTCCCGCCCTTCTCCTCCACCCTGTCCGTTCTCCTCAACCCCGAGGGCGGTATTATCGATGACACCATTATCACAAAGCACACCGACGACAAGTTCTACGTCGTCACCAACGCGGGGCGTGCGGCAGAGGACCAGGCGTGGATCAAGGCCCGCCTTGCCGAGTGGAACGCCCAGCACAAGGGAGAGGAGGTCCAGTGGGAGACCCTCGAGGGCTGGGGGTTGTTGGCTCTCCAGGGACCAAAGGCAAAGGATGTGGTGCAGGGGTTGACCGAGACAGACTTGAGCAAGGTCAAGTTTGGCCAGAGCGTGTATGCGGAGCTCAAGACTCAGAGCGGGGACAAGGTGCAGTGCCACCTCGCAAGGGGAGGGTACACGGGTGAAGACGGCTTTGAGGTAAGTCGCGTTCACCACTTCGCTTGAGCCAGTCCCGTACCATGCCTGTATGCCATGTAACTGACATTGTGCAGATCTCCATCCCCCCATCCCACGCCGCCGAGCTCACCAACACCATCGCCGCGCACTCGGACGTCCTCCTCATCGGCCTCGGCGCGCGTGATTCTCTCAGGCTCGAGGCCGGCATGTGCCTCTACGGGCACGACCTCGACGAGAGCGTTAGTCCCGTTGAAGCTGGCCTGAGCTGGGTCATTGGTGAGTGTCCCCGCGCCTTTCATGGGAGGCTATACTGACCAGGCGCCTCTCAGGCAAGGACCGCCGCGCCCCCGACGCCGAGCCCGCCTTCCCCGGCAAATCGCGGATCCTCGAGGAACTCGCCAAGGGCCCTTCCAGGCGCCGCGTTGGGTTTGAGATTACAGGATCGCCCGCGCGGGAAGGGTCCAAGGTGTTCAACGCTGAGGGGGATAAACAGATCGGTGAGTGTGACTCTGACTACATCGCACTCTTGTCCGCCATTGGACTGTCACGTGCTAACGCAAGCCCATGTGTATACCAGGCATCATCACCTCGGGCATCCCTTCGCCGTCGCTCGGGACCAACATCGCCATGGGCTACATCGAGAACGGGCAGCACAAGAAGGGCACAGCGGTCAAGGTCGAGGTGAGGAAGAAGATGAGGGACGCGGTGGTCAGGCCTATGCCGTTCGTGCCTACCAAGTACTACAAGTGATCCGTCAGTTTGGCTGGAAAGGGCGGGGCAGGGTGGGCGAGGGAAACGGGCAACGAGTAGGGAGGGCGAGGGGTAACCAACATCATGACTCTGGAAGATGGTTGGCATGCAAGAATCACTTTGCCATTTACAGTCTCGGGGGACCCCATCAGTGCACAGTACAACATCACTATACATTTTTGACTGGAGGTTTCAAAGTATACTCCCAAGACCGAAATAATGAGCAGGCTTCGTTACGAACGTCGACATGACGTCCACACCGACACCCCTACCCGTCCCCTTGCACCCTTATTCCCCTCGGCCCTTGCACCCTTCTTCCCCTCGTCCTAATCATCCTGCAGCGAATACAGCCCCTCCACCTCTGACAAAAAGTTCAAAAATTTCCCTAGGCACACCCACCCGCATCAGCTGTGTACATTGCCCATCCACCCCGCCTAGGTCTCGCGACTCACATAGATTCCTCTGTGCCCTCTGCACCCTCGTCTCCGCACTGACCGGCACGTCCAACAACGCCTGCGGCGGACCCATCCCGGCGCCCGCCTCATCGAGCGAGTCCAGCAGCGTGGACGCTATGAACCGCACTTTTACGACGATTGGGAAACTGTTCACGGCTGTATCTCAGCACCCGCCAAAGGGTGGCGTTAGCTCTCTGTGACTCAGTCTAAGCGGGAAGGGGGTGCAAGGGGAAGGATGGCTTACCCAGCACTTTGATAGGGATTTTTTGCAGTATTGACAACAAATCAATGATAACCTCGTCGCGCTCGTCTTGAGATCCCATAGGCCGACGAGGGCGCGTCGCATAGTCCTGGTTGGTGGCACCGAGCTCCTCGTCAAACTGAAGGTCGAGGAGCTCGTCGCGGTACTGGATTATCATGTACCGGACGAGTTGCTGTGGGGCGTAAACAAAACGGAGTCAGAAACGGCACTTTGTCAGCTTATGTCCTAGCGAAGAGAGGGAGGGGTCAGCTGGAGCTTACCTGAGTGACGTAGATGTTGGCTTGCTGGACCAAGTACGCATCCTTGATGAGCTCCATGTCCGACCTCTGCGGGTCTGAGAAGATGGCATTGATATCATTCTTCGCCCTTACATCCCAATCGGGGGATAACGACCTGCACCACCCACGTAACGTCCCACATTAGCTCATACACATGGCAACGCTCTCCGCAAAGCAGCATAGCGCACCCGACTGACGACCCGTGACTCCGATAGTCTAGCTTAAGCTGCGGCGGACAATCGTCCATCGTCGACATGGTGCGCTTGTACAGTTCATTGATCTCGTTCAGGCGCATCTGAAGAAGAAGTCCCGCGGGGGCTTTGAGCTTGTCCCGCCGCCGTTTGTCGAGCACCTCGCCCGTGACTTTGATTTGTGTCTCGTCAGAAAGGTCTCGTCGAGTGGAACGCGCGTCGGGAGAGGATTAGCGTGAGGGACTTACGGCGGTGCATCTGGCTGATGTAGCGGAACCCGCAAAGCGTGGAAGTGTACCCCTCGGGCTGGGGGAGGTACTCGTCCTCCGTGAAATACTCATCGTCACTACACCCAGCTCACACATTCAGCACCGGTTTCTGCTGACACACATCACGACACTCACATATCGTCCGGTAGCGCCACATTCCCACAATCGTCCTCATGGAAAAACACCGGCACACCATCAATCGCCGCGTATGTCTTGTCGGCACCGTACATCAGCCAGAACATGCGGCGCCGCAATGCGCCCTCGACGTTGCCCAGGTTGGTGTACGACTGGGAAGAGTGGAAGAGTAGGTCAGACTGGTTGGACGGGGGAATGAACGTCCAACTGGGACTCACAGATTCTTCGTGTGTATTCAGATGTATGAGGAAGGAGTAATTCGCGCCAAAGTCGCCCTTGGCCATACCGCTATGGTCGAGCACACCATACACAAATCTGAGGAGTAAACCTGACGTCAGCACTATCGCCTGGTTATTCACGCCTGGTAACTTACGCGCTGTTGTATATGATGATGCCTGTGAACAATCATGTGTCAGCCAAACCCTTGAGAACAGCTGGGTTCCCAAAACTCACATCTTGTGACAGTTACGTCCATAAAATCCTTCGCGAGGTATTCCCTGACCTTGGCGTGGCACCTCATCACCAGCTCCCGCACATCCTTCCTCGGCATCGAGACGAAGCTCCTTGGCAACTGCACCAGCGTGCTCGCCACCACTGCCAGCACCATCGCCACCCATTCTTCTTCCCCCTGTCTCTCCTCGCGTTTTGTGTTGAGGTCGTGTGTGAACGACGGTCGGTGTAGACACGGTATGAGGCAGTAGACATAGTCAAAGTAGAGGTCTAGGATGTGGTACAGCATCGGGCGGGGGAGGACCGAGTCGAGGGGGTTGTGCGGGTCGTGCGTATGGAGGATGTATGCGAGGCGCTGGGGGATGTGCAGTGGGGGTGTGTGGTGTGATGACGAGTGTTGGGAGGAGATGAGGGAGTGGGACGGGTCGAGAGCTGGAGGGACGTAGGTGCCAGAGCGGAGAGGGGAGTAGGTCGGCGGCGCGGCGGGGAAGAACCGATTGACCGGGGTGGCGGGGGACATGCGTCCGGCGTGGAACGCCCCTTGCTGGGGTCGTGCCGGTGGGTTTGCCATGGCCGTCGCAAGCGTTGGCTCGGTCCATTCCTGTTTGACAGGTTCGCTGAAGCTTTGTGTGCTGCTCGATGGGTGGTACACGTCAACCCGCGGAGGCTGCAAAGCCTGGTTGGGAGAGCTCGACGACACGCGAGAATCTGTGACCGCACCAGCGACGGGAGCAGTAACGGGGGTTGTGGTGGCTCCGGCGGTGGTGAAGAGCCTTGGGCCAGGCGAGCCTCGTGATGACTCCTCCCCGGTACCGCCTTGTCCCTCCTGTAACCGCTTGACGTACCTGGCCCATCACTGCATCAGCTCCCTGCCATGGCATGCCGTTTCTGCACTTACAGGTTAGGTGGTCCCCTCTTTTTCGGCACGTACTCGAAGGTGCCTATGACCGATGCCTGTCAGCTAGGCGATCTCGCTCAAGAGCGCGCGATCCGCGACTCACATGGTAAGCCGAGGTGCTCGCAATGCGAGCAAACGTCCTTGGTCGGGCCTGCCACAATAGCACTGGGTGGTGGTCGATCGCATTTCACTCTGTGACGGAAGGCCCGTTCGTAAGTACTCACATGACCCGTACGCCTACGACCGCCTTGACAGTGTAAACTTACTTTCTCGCCCGACACGCTGATATCCATCGGCGACCCGTCAGCACTTTCGACTCAATGCATGACAGCAACATGCAGCTCACCATCACACGACTCTGCAGCGAGGCTTTTGAGTCAGCACTCAGGCTCTTCCATCGGGTGATGTCCCTCCGCGAGACGATGAACGTCCTAAACACTCACGACTCTGTCTCGTCTTCTTCACTTTGAACTCGGTTTCCGTGTCACCGTTGCCCCCGGTCACGGGCACCTGCTGCTCCTCCTTCCTCCGCTTGCCACCTGGACCATTGCCCACGGGGGGTTTCTCATCCGGCCTTTTTGCGCTGAGAGACAGGCCTTGTCCGTTATGCATGCTACCGCCGTAGGCCGGGTAAGCAGGATGGCGGCCGTCCCCGCCGACGGTAGAAGGTCCCGGGTCGATGTTCGGTGCGGGGTAGGGGAGGTGGTACGGGTCCATCCTGCGTTGCTGGGCGGTGGGCGGGAGAGGGGACTGCCGGTGTGCCGGATGTGGGTGTGGGGTGTGTGGGCAATGTCGGATGAAGAGCGCTTGCAAGAGATCGATGGTGGAGGACAGGATGCTTGGAACGCGAGTCCCGCCCGCCCGGCTTCCGGGCCAGCCCAGTTGTTGTCTCTAGCGGGCGGGGCCCAGACTGGCGAGCTCATCGCCCGCCCCAAAAAGGATATTGCCCCAATTTTTATTTATTGATTTATTGTTTTTTTCTTTGTCCATGTCGAAGGCTCGCACCAGCGAGTCTCTATACATGCATGACGTAAACAATCTATGCCTATGAATCTATGCACGCAGCGCACATACACTGCCGCATACCGAGCGCCTGGTGGATCACGACGCAAAGTTGGCGGACCTGTTGCCCGTTTTGGGCTGCGACATGTCCTTGGCGGGCCTCCCAAACCTCGGCACCTCGATCATCCCCGCACCTGGACATCCGCACTGTCAGCGTCCCCCAACAAAGAGCGCACCGCGGTACTCACCACTCGGCTTTGGCCGCGGCTCCTTCTTCTTCTTCTTGTCCTTCTTCCCGAGCAGCCCCGTCGACGACTGAGGTGCGTCCAGCAAGTTGGGCTCATTCGTGTAGTCAAACTCGGGAATCGCACTCGCCGCGACCTTGCTCTTCCTCTTCTTCTTCTTCTCCTTCTCCTTCCCCTTCCGTTCAGATGTTGACTCTGACAACGCAGGGGCGTTGGAGTCAGTGTCTGCCCCTACCTCGGTCGCCGGTACAGGTGAGGCTGCCGCCGACGGTGCACTCGACCCCTGCTCATCCAGCCGGAGCTTCTTGCCCGCCACATCCTCGGCCATCGCGGTCGTCGCCGTGCGAGTCCGCTTCTTCTCCTTCTTCGACTTCTTCACCTGCACCACGCCTTCCTCGGTTGTCTCGGCCTTGGATGCCTTCTTGCTAGGGGCACCAGACACAGCAGCAGGGGGTGCAGGCGATGCCACGGGTCTAGTGCTCGATGAGTGAGCCGACGTCAACGCAGTGGTCGTGCGTGCCCCCGCGGGCACAAATGGCACCGTCTCGGGCTCGAGCCTCACCGGCTCTCCCACGTCCACCTTCCCCCCCTCTGCGCTTACTACCTTCACCGCCGCCATCGCCTTGCTCTCCAGCTCGCCATGTATCGACATCTGCACGGCTTGGAAACCCGGAGACAACGCCTTCTCCTTTCTCGGCTTTGCGCTCGGCTTTGCGCTCGGCTTTGCGCTCTCCCCAACAGGACGTTTGCCCTTGTTGCTCTTACCGAGGGTCTGGCCAAATAGGCTGGAGGCCCTGGCAGGCTTGGCTGCGGGCGCAGGCGCGGATGGCTTGAGAGATGACTTGATGGTTGAACCGAACAGGCCCGACTTGGGTGCAGGCTTGACGGCCACCGGAGCTACGACAAAGTCCCAGCAATCCGGCACACTGGACTCGGTCGACTCCACGGCCGCCGAGATGGCGGGGACAGCGGGCACCTCGGTGTTCCTAGCTCCCACCGCGGACTGGACGATAGCACCTTTGGTTCTCGCCGTTGACACTTCGTCCTTCTCCTCGGGCTTGGGCTTAGCCGCCTCGGCCGCCTTGTAGTCTGCGCGGGCAGTTTGGACAAGCCGGATGATATCGTCGATGTACGCGGCACCGAGGGGCGCACGGTCGCCGTGGCCCACGACTTGGCGGATGTGGGCGGCTGTTCGACTCGTAGGAAGTGATAAGGTGCGGAGGATGTCGTTGGGGAGTACGTAGCTGCGGTTGGTGTCAGGCATGTATTCTGGCACGAGATGGTTCAGCGACTCACTGTGGGCTCTCATCAAGCTCCCTCGCCTTCTTATCTCTCCACGTATGCAGATATCTCCACACCCAGCCGGCCTCCGCATCAATGCCCCCCTTGGGCAACCACTTCTTTCCCGCCGCGTACCACCCACCCGCGCCTCTCCCGTCCTTCTCATCATAAACCTCCCTTTCGTACAACCTCAACGCCGTCTCTGCCGATCGACCCAGAACATCCCGTATAGCCGCCTGAGGGTTACGCCTCGTGAGTTCGATCACAGCGTTTCCGTGCTCGTCCGGCGAGGGCGGACGGGAAGCAACGTGCAGAAGTGTGTTGCGCAGGTGGTCATAGATGTAGAGAAGGAAGTGGGTGTCAGAGCGAGCGTAGTGAAGCATGGCCTCTGGGAGGGGCCGGATACGCCAGTCGGCGCGCTGGTACCGCTTGTCGGGATCAAAGCCGCAGTACTGCTGGAGCAGTGACTGAAGAGATCGCTGCGGGAGATCTGAATATGTCTGTCAGTTATCCCTCTCCAAATGAGAAACATAGATCAACTTACTGAGCACACAGCACGCGTGGTAGGTGTCAAACAAGTTGACCACGTAGATCTCGAAATCGTGCTGGAGCCACACGATATCACTGTCTGCGCCGTGGAACACCTTCACGATCGCAGGGTCCGACATAACATCCCCGAGCTTCTTCTCCCTCAGCTCCTTCCTTAGCTTGAGCGTATCAACAACCCAGTCGCACTCCCTCGTCGAAATCTGGATTAGACACGTGAACCCAGCGTAGCTCCGCATCTGATGATGCTCCAGGTCCACCGCGATCATCTTCGCCACCTTGAGCTTCTGGACCATCCGTTCGAGAGCTTCGGGTGTGTCGACAAACTCGAACGGCGTGTCCTCAAAGCTCTTCGGCTCGATGGGCACCGCATCGATAAACATGGAGGTGGGGTAAGGGATGTGGCGTGTCTCGTAGAAGTACGGATGCTGACGAAGCCGTATCTCCCTTTCGCGCCGCCAGTATTCCTTGGAGGGGTCCATCTCCTCCTCACGGGTGAGCTCGTACTCGAGGGGGACTTTGAAGTCGAGGGGCACCATCGCGTGAGGTTTAGAAGTAATGGTGGGCATCCAAGGGGTGGTGGCAGTGTTGTCGACAACGTCAGGGAACAGGAGTTGGGGTTTGGCAAGGGTAGTGTCATTGAAGATGGCTTGAGGAAGACGCTCGGCAAAGGGGCCCGGAAGCTGGGCGGGTCGCGTCAGTCACATGTATAGTATGAAAACTTATGACCATTACGACAGGGGCTCACCTTCTGTCCCGCCCTTGCCGCCAGCCGAGGGTTGACCGTAATGGCCGTCTTACCCTTGGCCCCTTTCAGCTCATCGAACATAGAGTCCTGGAGTGATAAACAGTCAGCTGCCAGTCATCGACAACAGTAAGATAGACCGACTCGCCGCATCCTCCAGTAGTCCATCCACCACACCAACCACGCTCCTCGCAAACCCATCTACCACATCATCCTCATCCTCCATCTTCCTCCGCGCCGCCATCTTGCCCGTGCTCTTGCCTTTCCCTTTGGTCGCCGCCTCCTGGCCGGTCGCTATCATAGCCAACAGCCTATCCGCCATACCCAACACCCTCTCACTTGCCGCGTCCATGTCCTTGCCAAACTGTCTGTCCAAGGTCCGGTGAAACCCCAGATCAGACTTGTCTGGCAAGGCGGCGGCGTAGGTGGTGAGCTTGTCGAGCGCCGCGGTGAGGTGAGGAAGGTAGTCGGAGAAGGCAGCGGTGGGAGAAGGGACAGAGGAGACTCCAGAGGAGCTGGGTGACGCGGGAGAGGCGGACATGGTGGTTTGATTGGGCCGATGCTGCAGTGACCCACGGGTGATACGGGTGTTGGACCTCTTCGCGTTGGCAATGAAGACAGCTCTTCTGCGCCAGAGGGTGGAAGAAAGCGAAGTTATATTGGATCAAAGTAGTGGTATGGTGGAGACTTGAAGGTATAGGTGGCTGAGTTTGCAGCTCTAGTGATAGAGGAAACAAACCGGGAAGGGGGCGAAGGACGAGTCCACGGCGAAGGTAGGATGTAGGGTGTGAAGTGAGGGGGGGACAGAACGGGCTTCAGGCCCTATATATAGGGAAGGGGAAGCTCCTGCAGCCTGATGTGAACTGTTTGCTAGTCCACGGGGGTTTATGTGTCTATACAGATGAGGTGCAGCCTGCGCACCTTGAGGTAGAAGAGACGAGGAGGTGCGCGGTGGACACACAGTCGCGCAAACATTTTTGCCGCGCCGCCGTGAACTGGCAAGTGAATGTTACGTAATAGCCGACAGACTGCCTGGCACAGCAGGCTTTAGACTTCGACGTAGTCATAGCCAGAGGCCACAGACAGCTCGTCACCGGCATCGTCCCGGCAAACACCATGCCGCTTTTCGCCCGGCTCCCCTTGCATATGCATTTTCACCAACTAGATACCTGAGCAGAGAATAGAAAGATGAACTAAGGATTACACCACCAGAGACTCAAGAATGCAATGACGCGACGCGCGCGCAGTCCTTGACGTGGCCGGATCACTCTGGCGCCCAGGCGACGCGGCCATTTTACCTCTGTCACTCTTCACCAATGATCCGACTCACTTCTTTCTGATCTAGTCAGTCCACTGTGGGACGGCACTAATTTCGTCAGAATGCCTTCGCAGAACGAGGGATCGTTCGGCCTTGGACTTTTCTCCGGAGACTGGGCAGCTTTCAGAGCTCACATCGAAGGTAGGTGCACTACGTGTCGTAGAGTTGTGTAGCAAAAAAGAGCTGACTGTATGTCCTGCCCATAGATCTCAATGCGCAATGTCCGCAGGGAGAGTCCGTCAAGGTTATATATGCCGCTCGCCATGGGCAAGGTCAGCTGCCTTCACCCAAGGGAATGGAGTCGGACTAATTTTGATAACAGCCGAACACAACGTCATCAAAGAGAAGCATGGTGTGCCCGATGAGATAGTACGTGCCACAAAGACACTACTCCGCTTTCAACGACCTTCAGCTCATGTATGTTCTTCTTGTGCCTAACCTCGCCTTTCCATCCACTTGACAAACAGGGCCAGGTCATGTACCCCATCCTCGACCCCGACCTCACCGCTATCGGTCGCGGCCAAGCCTCTGCCCTTGGCGAAACCCTCGAACGCGAGTCTAAGCGCGGGATGCCCCTCCCCGAAAAGTGGTTCGTGAGCCCTCTGAAGCGTACGGGGGAGACATGCGGCCTCGAGTGGGGTTGGCTATTTGGCAAGAACGACGAGAAGAGCCATGGTGTGCCAGCTATCGTCGTTGAGGTGTGTTTCTGCTTCCATATGCCAGCAGGGGATTGTTTGACCAAGCACTGCAGAACATACGGGAACATCTCCACGTTCATGAGTGTGATAAGCGCTCACGGCTTTCAGAGCTCCAGAAGATCTTCCCGTCGTTCACGTACCTTCCGGCCACAACAGAGGAGGATGAGTTGTGGCAGCCTGGAAGTGTGCGAGGGCGGGAGACGGAGGAGGAGCTGGTCGCTCGTCAGGGTGCAGGGATTGCTGAGTGCTTGATGATGAGCAAGGGAGTGACATGTGAGCACTTCCTGCATGGGAAGTTTCGATCGTCTCACTGACAAACATGTGCTTGCCCGTAGACATCAGCGTGACATCGCATTCCGGGGCACTTCGAGGGATTTATGCCTCCCTCGGCGCCCCTGCGCGTAGGCTGAATGTTGGAGAGATGGACGTTCTCATCGTAAGAGTGAAGAAGGTAGGAGATCAGTTGATATGTAGAGCAATCTAGACCATGCGGTGATCATACGTGTCCCATAAAGGAGAGATCCTCGTTACCAGAGACTGTTTGTACGGGAATAATACTATATGAACGTGCATGTGTACAAGAATATCCAACGAGCGCCCATCACAAGTGATAATGGCCATCTCTGGCCAGATGAAGATACACCCCTCGTCTGAATATTACAGCCTCGATTTCGACACCTTCTCAAGTACGAACGTGACTCGGCCAGTCTGTCCCTTCTCCGCGATGGTCCTCAAGTTGTGCCGCTTCTTCGCATACGCGGGGTCTTTGATCCCCCTCCCCTTGGCCTTCTTCTTCCCGCCCTTGCTCGTCGCGCCCGCCCTCCTCTTCCTCGGTACTGCCCCTCCCTCCCCGCCTGACTCAAGCTCGTCATCGTCCGCCTCACTCTCTGCACCGCCCACATCGTACTCATCCTCCGAGTCGTCCCCCCCGGTGTCTGGCAGCTCATCCTTCTCCCACGAGTCGAAGAGGATGGTGTACAGCAGGGAGTCCTGCACGCCGCGGAACGACTTTGACTCGTACGGGTCGAAATGGGTCCAGCGCTTGAGGGCAGCGAGCTTGTCTCTCTGGTTCTCGGCGGCCTTGCGGCGCATGTGAGGGGTCTGATAAGTCATGGCTTGAGCTACCTTCGTGCTTCAGAGCCGAGGGAAATGCGCAGTACTTACAGGCGTTGGGTCATATTTGCCGGCACGGACAAACTTTGGCTTGTCCTCGTCCTCGCTATCCTCATCGGCGACTTCAGGGAGATTGCCAGTCTGCTCCAGCAGCGCACGGTTCGTACAGTCGCAGCCGAGCAAGTCATCTACACCCGAGCGATGAGTCAGATTGTAAGAAGAGTATCCGCGCACTGGGCACCTGAAGTCTCACGCGTTTGACATCCATTAGTCTTCACGTTCATGGTGAAGATATCCTTCAATTCCGCCGCCGAGAAAGCTGCAAGTCCTCGTTAGCTTTCAGTCCTTGAGTTCGTAGATCAAACAGCGTACAGTCTTTACTCTCATTGGCGGTCTGCGCTTGATCCATCATCTGATCAGACAGCCCGGTCTTCGTGATCTGACGTTGATAGATCTTCTCGTCGATGGCATTAGTTGTCAGGAAACGATAGATGTACACCGGTCGCTTCTGCCCATCACTGCGCGTGGTTGTCAGCAGTGCACCAGCGGTAACACAGCCGAGTACTCACCGGTGGATACGAGCCATAGCCTGAAGATCCGTCGATGGGTTCCTATGGGACAAATCAGCTTCTACAGCACATGTATGTCTTCCCAATACATACCAGTCGCTATCGAACAAGATCAACCTTGAACCACTATATCAACTGTCAGCTGGATGTATATACTTCAGCATCACTGTGGCACGTTAGACGTACCCAATCAGGTTCAGCCCCACGCCTCCTGCCTTGGCGCTCAACAAGAAGACGAAACTCTCCTCCCGGTTCTTGTCTCGGTTGAAACGATCCACCAACTCCTGTCTCTGTTTCTGGGGAGTGCTACCGTCCAGCCGAAGGAACGGGTATTTCTTGTTTTTGACCAAGCCCTGGATGAGGTCAAGTGTCGCAGTCCAGTTGGAGACAACAACGACCTTCTCTCCGGTGGTGGTGTACATCGCGTGAAGCATTTTGTCGAGCATGAGCATCTTGCCTGCAATCATGTCATGAGTCAGTTGTGCTTCCTACACACGAGCAACGGAAGCCATATATTACCGCTAGTGGTCACGTCGTTGATGTTGACACTGCTGGGGATCACCGCCAGAGCAGAGTTGGTAGCGCTGATGACCTCGTCCGCTTTGGTGCCCTCGTCATCCTTCTTGCGGAGGAGCTTTTGAACACATATCAGCGCGGCTTTATGGGCATCGTCTGAGTTCTTACCATAGGCGAATTGGAGACCTTCCTCATCGTGTCGACTGCGACATGCCAACCATCAGTTATCCGACGATGACAAGGATGATCAACTGCTCACTCAAGGCCAACGACTGGGCGCCATATCCACGGATGAAGTTACCGATGATGGACGGGTCGAGCAGTCGCGAGAGTACCGAGAGTTGAAGAGATGAGGGAGCGATGAACACAACATACTCGTCTAACACCCTAGTCAGCCTCGAGTCCTGCACTGTTACATGAGCGAAGCTCACACTTTGGGGGCAGATAATTCTCCAACACTGCCGATGTTCTCCGCAGAACAAACTCCTTTGAAAGCTTCGCCAACTACAAGAGGCAAATCAGTGTGATGCTTGTAAAGTAACAATCGTGATGGCTCACGTCATCTGCCCGTTCCCGGCCAAGCTCGATGTCCTTCGCGGGGCAATTGATCGCTCGGCTCTTGAGAATAGGTTTCTCGTAGTGCTTTGAAAAAGCTGCATACTTGCCCAACATGCCAGGACAAGCAAAGTTGACCTGGTAGGTCACCTGTCACTTAACGCGCTCTCTAGACGGACATCAGTCTACTCACCATTGCCCAGTATTCACCCAGATCGTTCTGCACAGGTGTCCCCGACAGGACTACGGTAGACGATGATCAGCACAGTGCATATCACACAACTGAATGGCACTTACTGATTCGCCTCTGAGTTTTGAGCAGATCGAACATCTTAGTAGTCTTGTTGTCTTTTGACTTGAGGCGATGACCCTCGTCGCAAACGATCAAGTCGATGGGAGGTTGACACGAGGCCAGCGCTTTACTGTAGGAAGGAAAACCATCAGTCATGTTGTAGCAAGACACAAACTTAGACAGCCTACATCTCTTTGCGAAGCTGTTCGCGATTTCGTCAGTCCGGATCCACGTGTAAACTCAGCAAGACAACTCACCCGCTCGTAGCCGATGACCAAAACGTGCTGATGCTTGTTGTTGATCTGCACCATCGTCAGTTGTGGTCGTTGCAGCTGGACAACAACGGTCACTCACAAATGATGAAACGCGGTAGTCTGTACCATCTGCGATGATCACATTGATACGCCGATCAACCCTGATCAATGGGAGATGGTAAGTTTACATTACATTACAGGAAGTCTGCATAGTTGTTTGAAGGACAGCTCACCACTTCTTGAACTCCTTGCGCCAGTTCTCCACGAGAGTGACGGGGCACACAATGATGGCTTTGCCGATCCTACGGGAGGCCATTAGCGTTGACCACCCTGGAATGTTCCCAGATCACTTACACAGACGACTGATTGGCAAAGGGCGATTGCTCTAAAATAGACGTCAGCTCTGATACGTGACAAAGTCAATTGCTTGTGGCCACTCACTCAGCAGCGTGTGAACCAGTGCAATGGTCTGTAAAGTCTTCCCCAACCCCATCTCGTCTGCCAGGATACAGCCTTCGCCCTCGGCCTGAGTAAGGCCCATTACGCAAGAGTACATGAACTACACTCAATAGGTCATTGTCAGCCGGTGAGAAGTCAATTGTCAATCTCCAAGCTATGCCTAGCTTACCTTTACACCCTCTTTCTGATGTTCCCTCATCAGACTGGCCAGCACGGGGTCGATCACGACATCAACAATCTCCGTTCCTCTAAACATGGGTGTTAGATGAGGATGAGACACCGAAGGTACAATAGACTCACTTCATCTTGGCCAACTTCTCTGGTGGACGAGGCATAACAACTGCCCCGGGTGCTTGAGGGTTGAACAGCGCCCCTCCCCACTCCAGTCTCTCGCTGTTACTCTTCTCGCCCAACACGATCCTCTCTCCTTTGGGCTTCGGAGAAGGTTTCCCATAAAACGACGACGCAGCCACAGCTCTTTGAGCAGCGGCTGCCGTAGGAACAGCACGGGATGGTCCAGTCGTGGGAGAGCCGGTCAACGTGGTGGTCTGAGGGCGAGTGGGAGTGATGCCGAGTCTGGGGGAATTGACTTGGGTCGGAGGGCGGAATGGTTTAGCGAAATGAGCAGGTCGGTAGGCAGTGCCAGGAGTAGCAATGGACGATGCCTTAGGCCTGTTAAGAATATTGGTGTTCGCTTTGAATCTGAAACAGGTTAATTTTAGCTTGGAATGTAGGACCAGACGATAAATCGAGACACTGCACGTACTGCTCGGATTGGAGGGGGTGATCTACTTGGACCTCAAACTGCCCTATTCTGAACTCTGCCTCCGGTTTTATGACCTTGTCTCCCAGGCCTCCCACAGCCATACTATTGTCCGGAGTGTCAGATGTGGCCTCGTGAGGATCTCCAACAGGGTGCGACTCACTTGTTGCCATCCTCATCGATCATCACAATGCGATTGTTCTCAACCTTGATGGTGGCGTCGCCGTCCCATGTTTCTGCAGATACCAGGAGTTAGATTATGCAGCAGTGCTAATCAATTTCTCTCTCAACTCACTGTGCTATCATACCAAGAGTGTGGTGTTTGATGTCAGCGACGTCGTTTAACTGCGATCCTCAAACTTCTAACCTTTTTCTGTTGAGGTCTCCTCCTACAGACAGATATTGTTAGTCCCCGATCTACCCTGCTCCCTCAGCAGTAGTCAGACTCACCATTGAACAGCGAACAATAGCGCAACATCTCCACTAGGCCTTTCCGTTTGGTACACTGCCTGTCCTCGACTGTTCATCGTTACCTCGACGTGAGACTCCTCTCTTCTCTTCCCTTTCACGCTCACCGCCGCCGCCCCCTGTCCTAGTCTTGAGGCACTCCCTACAGCCATGTCGGGGCGCATATTCAGTGGTGTGAGCGGGATAGGCTTGGGGGTCGGGATCGGCTCGCCCTCCTCTTCGGAGCCAGAATCCTCGGAGCACGAATCGGGAACGTAGTCGCGTTGTGTGGGGATGGCGTCGATGATCGCCCCAAGACCGCGCCGAGGCTTCTGGGGGCTGGTGTACGTCATACTGGTTCTATCAGGTTAAGTGGTAGGAGTAGGAGCGAGTCAAATAGCAGGCCAGCGCAGATGAAGAAGTGGCAAGGATAGAGACGAAAGATGAGGATTCACCGATGATGATCCATGGAAGACGCGTCGGCGCGAGTGCGACCAGTCGCGTCAACTGTTCGCAGATTAGGGCCTCCTGCCTGGGTTATTAGGACGAAGGGTGTGGCCCAATCTCCAAAGTATTGATCACCCAGATTATTATGTAACACTCCATCCCAGTATATACATACGGATGTCCTGCACCATATGCTGGTGTCCGGACTACTGTGGTCACAAAGCTCGTGCATTGCTGTAAAGTACTGTAATAGATGGATTCTTTCGTACTGACACCTTTGACCATGAGGTCCGGTGCGCGCAGCTCGACGAGCCTGGCGGTGGTCTCGAGAAGACTGGTGACCCACGCGGGTCGGAAGAAGATTTGAGATGGACGTAAGAGAGCCTGGGCTCAACGACATCTTGTCAACGCTGCTAAACGCGGTAAGAAGTATAGGGTACATGCAGAATCTTCACACGATGAGCCGTCTGTCAGCACCGTCACGCATCGCATGCGAGCTCTTATCTGTGACTCACACAACAGTTACAATGATACACCCACCCAATGTCCATCTTCACATCCGCCTGAACATGCTTTTCCTAGGTCTAAGACTGTTTGCCGGCCCGTGTATGCCATTACCGATAAGACCCGACTTCTCCAAGTGCATTCTCGCCAGCTTCAGGTGATATGGGCGAAGCGGACCAGTGGGATGGGCTGAGTGAGGTTGCAGGTCCTTTGCTGTAAGATACGTGTCAGAAAGCTTCGATATGTATCGCTATATATGTAGCTGACCTAACTCGATGACATCTGAGACGAAGATCTTGGCCATACCTGCGACGACCATTGCCAGCGGCGGAGGACAAACCTGGTCGTGCACTTCTCGAGTTACCTGTCAATCAACGTATTCAGCTAAGCGCAATAGTATATATCACATTTATATTAGCTCACCCGTCTAATTGTGTTCTTGTTGATGGCAGTGGTACTGAAAGTGTCGAATCTCTTGCCTTGTTCTTCGTCCAATTGTCCACGCAGCAGGCTAACGGGCACTGTCAGAAACAGCACTACTATAGATGTGATGACATCTGCAGAGTACTCACTAGGTTTCCTCGCGCCTCTTCTTTCCTTTGCTTTCTATCAAATCTCCCTTCGTGTTCTTCTTCTGCCCCACCCTGCCTCCACCCATAACGCCCCCGAAGGTCATGCCCATACTCATCCCACCGTCTCCCCCTTCTCCGCCATCTTCATCGTCGTCATCCTTCTCCCCATCCCCTTCTCCATCTCCTTCTGCATCGTCTCCTCTCCGTCTAGCGTGGGGAACATCCAGAAGGTCGGCATCGTCCACGTCGTCTGCCTCGTCGAGGGCTTCACGATCAAGGAGGCCCTTGGAGGTGGACGATAGGCGGGCGGGAGAAGGAGCGGCGGAAGAGATGGCTGAGGGAGGTTGGGGGGAAGTGGCTGCACGTGCTTTGGGCAGTACAAGGTGAGACATGCTGGATAGTGGACAGGAGCTGTTAGGATGATCTATGTGGATGGTGGTAAACCCGAACACGACGAGGATGTGATCATGGCCGCCCTCAGTAGACGGACAGATGCAGCTGCGGCCACAAACACCGAACTACTGAAATAATTACCGAGTCAAATGTCGCATCCTGCCATCTCACGAATGAGCTTTCAGAGTCTGCATGACGAACACTTTCCAAGGTGCTTCGCTTTCTACAACCGCACAACACCAACTACAACCTCTTGCCAGACATGGGCATGTCGGGCAGAAGATCCGGGGCTGGATTATTCCTGATTCAGAGGACAGCCGGGGCGGCATCGTATCTGAGCGCCGCCCCACTGCCCCGGAGCTTGTCTACCACCTCTTCACCTTCCCGCATACCATCTCGCTACCGTCCCTCAATGCCTTCTGTACTGTCCCCTGTCGCACACCGCACAGCAGGCTTGCGAAAGTTATGTGGGCTAGGCCAACCGCGCCACCTCTCTTCCATTCCCTTCATCCCCGTCGCTTCCTCTCCCCTGGAAGACATACCCTCCTCCACCCCCTTGTCCCCAGATGACCTCTCGGCCCTCGACCCCGTAGTCGATATCCCACACGATCCCCTTCAGTCCGCCGCCAGCTTCCTCGATCCGCTCATTCATCCCCTGGCAGATGCCCTACTTGCTTTTCCTCATCCTTGGGGCTACGGCGCATCCATCATCTTGGTCACTATTGTCCTTCGGACGATGACCACCTTACCTATCGCGTTCTGGCAGAGGAAGCGCACGATGAGGGTGGCGCTTCATGTGGTTCCCGAGCTGAGAATGGAGAACGAAAGGGCGGCGAAGGATCTGGCTGGGAAGTGTAGATCTCGAGGGGCGAGCTACGAGCAGTATCAGATGGAGCTGCGGGTGCACGTGAGCCACGAACGTCTAGGTCTTTGCATGCACCAAGCTGACGTTACCGATCCGTGAACAGATGAGGCAAGCCGCAAAGGAGCTTCACAGTAAATTCAACGCCAACCCCACCGTCACCATGTGGGCTCCGCTCCTGGTCCACATGCCCATCTTCGTCACACTCTCTCTTGCTATCCGCCGCGCCATCGACCTTCCCGGTTCGCCCCTCGCGTCAGAGCACTTTTGGTGGCTGGAGCACTTGGGGCAGCAGGATGACACATGGGTGCTACCTCTTCTGGGGATGATGGTGGCGTTCAGTAATGCTGAGCTGGTGGGCAGTTCGAGGAGGGTTACCCAGAGTCCTGCGCCACCCAGTCTGGATACATATAAGGTGGCTGTAGTCGAGCCTGAGGAACAGGCGAGGGGTCCGGCCGTATGGCAGGCTCCGGCCTCGCCACCTGCACGTCCACCCCAAAAGGATACACGGATACCTCGGAGAGGGAAAGGGGAGACTGGAACCTCGGATCTCTTCGCGTCGTTTGCTGCCAGCCGGCAAGAGTCGTGCCCCTCGCGCCCTCGGACATTGTCCACCTCTGCAGTGCGCGTCGCATGGAAACCACCGGCCCAACGGCGGCGAGTACCACAACGCCCCTCAGTAAGCCCGGAGCTCGAAGAGATTGGACGAGGGCAGAAGCGCTCGCCTATCTCGTCGTTGAGGGAGGCAGAGCTTAAACGGGGCTTCATGGCGTATGTTTTGAGGTTCAGTTCTGTTGGGTTTGGGATGATTGCAAGCACGATGCCAAGTGTGAGTCCATCATAAGTTCACTATGATAGCCCCCCCCCCACCTCGTAAGTAGGCTAATTCGAAGTCTACAGGGTGTCGTCCTCTACTGGGTCACTTCCATGATCTACAGTCTTTTACAGAACGTCGGCATGAGGGGGTACACGAGGTGGCAGAACGATAATGCAGCGAAGAAACAGAGAGAGGCGCAGGCCGCGTTGGAAGCTCTGGGGACGAAGACGGCGGCTTCAACAGGGCATATGCCCGAACGGTAACAATGTAAAACTGTATTTCTCCTGACAAGCCCCATGTTGTACGCGACATCTTGATTTATCTTCCTGCTCTACTCCCATATTATCTTCCGAACACGCTCCACCACAGGCCCCTGCCACCACGACTCGCCCGCACTCATCCGCATACCCAGTATTCTCTGAATCCTCCTTGTGACCTCTCCACTATGAAGGCCATCTAGCACATCCGGCACTCTCTTTCTATTAAAGAATATGGCACTGCGGCTTGAACACATACGGTACTCCCTCTAGCTGGAGGTGAATATATCTTGTCGGATGAAGGCTACAGTAAGAATACATTTGAATGCAAAGCTGCATCATTGATATAGCCTTTCCCCGACCATGTCAGATTGTTGATGCCGGGGTGACTAGTGCAGTATCAGTTGTCATCCGCGGAGTCTCCACATTTCCACGTGGATCTCGCGTGATCGATACTGGCGATCACTCGTCCTCTCTTCTGTCCTTATGGCCTAATTTGTGCATCATCATCTCCTGTATTTCCTTCACGTCGTCACATCACCTCTCCGATCACTCTTCTCCCCCTCATCCGAACATGTCTCAGCAGTACTCCCTCGACGATATCAACAAGCTCTGCGCTGAGCTCGTCTATCAGGTGGCATACGCGTTCTACAATGAGCCGTACATTATCCTGCTCAAGCAGCTTGTTCACGACAACGTGTAAGCCGGCAGACTCTGCAGTCGCTCAGCACATGCCTCTCGCATAAATTGGCTGATCCAATACCACAGCATGACTGAGCTGGGAATGGCGGCGAGGGTAGGTATTGGGGCGAATGAGGTGCGGAAATGGTTGGGAACGCTGCAGCTGCATCGGTTGGTGAAGCGGTACGTTCATGTCTGCACACGTGTATGGCCTACATCATCACTGATAGACGAGTGATATGATTTGATTAAACAGCTATGTGAATAAGGAGAAAGTCCCTATCCCAGACTACAAGAAAGCTCTCATCGCCAGCGAAGCCGCCCGCAAAGCCAAACAGCCTGGAGGCGGGGGTTCAACCTTTCCCGAAACTCGTACCCGCGACGTTTACTATTGGTATCTCGACTATCGGGAATTCGCCGATGTTACAAAATACCGTCTCGCGATGATGCGCAAGGGTATTGACGATAGTATACGCCAGCAGACGGGTAAGCAGGGGTACCAATGCCCCCTCGACGGCCGGACGTACGACCCTCTCGACCTGTCGCACTTGTTCGACCCCATGTCGAACGTGTTCAAATGCGAGGACTGCGGCACGGAACTGGTGGAGCATGATGCGACAGTGGATCCTGAGACGAACTCAAGCTTGCAGGACAAGATGCAGCGGTTCAACGTGGCGACGGCGGGGATTAGGGACGCGCTGAAGGCGGTGGAGGGGGCGACGATCCCGGGGGTGAACATCGTGGCGTGGATTGCGAAGAACGTGAAGACGGGGCTTGAGACGGTTGATGGAGAAGAAACGGGGGAAGACAGGAAGAAGTTCGAGGTGGTCATCGGTGCCGAGGAGGACGACGAGAAGGAGAAGCTTGCGGCGGCCCAACGGTGAATTTGACGTTCTACCGATATCTCGTGCATCGCTGACTCGTCATCTCTCTCAGCGAGCAAAACGCCCTCCCGGTGTGGCACACACACTCAACCGTCACGGGACAGGCCACCACCCTTGGCATCACAGACTCCAACGCCCGGGCTGCCAATGCTCTACGTGATCAGCGCCCAAGCGATAACGGCAAGTCCAATGGGGATGAGGCGCTCGCGCTGCACTACGAGCTCCTTGAGGACGATGGGGAGGATGACGAGGAGGAGGATGAAGGCCTGGTAGAGGAAGCGGATGTGACGCCAGCGGTCACGCCACCGGTGGACAAAGATGATGAGGATGGTGACAAGGAGAGGAAGTTTGTCACGGGTGAGTGCAGTAGTGTGATTGGAAAAGAATAGCGTCTGACATCCAATCTGTAGTCAATGGGCAGCTGAAGGCTGTCGACGATATAACAGAGGAGGACCAGGGGATGATGACGACTGAGGAGTACGAGGTGAGTAGATTCAAGAGCATATGTCATCAAGATCATGCCTGACGTGTGTTCTCCCCAGGCATACGCCGTTGCCATGTACGACTAGTCTGGTGATTCCTGTCGCTTGGTTAAGCATGGGCCCTAAAAAAAACGAGCGAACTTAGGGTAGTGGCGGTTTCTTGTTGTACATCATACCTCATAGCACCATGCGGCGTACCACATATCATCACACGTATGTCTATATAACGGCAATCCAAACTGCTCTCTTCACAAGACAAGTGGCATCTACACGCCCCCGATAATCCCCACACCAAAGCTTCCCTGCATCAACTGCGCCTCGCACCACTTTCGCCTTTCCATCGCTGCAACTCTCTCGGCCTCCGCGTCCGCCAGAACCATCGCCGCGTGCCTCTCTGCTGCTTGCAATCGCAGAGTGTTCTGGACGAGAGTCCGGTAGTGGTGGTGGTGGTTGGCCAGCTTTGGCGGGACGGTCAGCCGGTGCCACGTATCTGAAGCGATCTACGAACTCACCTCAAGCTCCCAGGCCGCACCTCCAAACGAGCACAAGAGAGGCGGAACCTCCGCCATCACTCGCTCTTCGTCCTCTTTCGCCTTCTTCTTCACCAGCTCCTCCTCGCTCATCATCGGCTCATCCTCCTTCACTTTCGGCACCTCCTCCACCAGGCTCGACGCACCTACCCCCGGGGTATGCGGCGACGATCCAGCGAGGGGCGTGCGCGACGCAGACATCGTGACAGGCGAGGAAGCATATGGGTTGACAGTGGGTTTGAACGCTTGCATTGGCGGTTGGACGGCCACGGACAGCTGAGACAGAGTCTGTACCGGCGCCTGCGCCTGAGCCTGGGGCGTAGCCACAGGATATGACGGAGCCGGTGTCGGCGCTGCCCCTTGTGAGGACTCCGCCGGGGTAGAAGGGGACGGGGATATGAGAGACTTGCGCTCTGACCAAGACAAGCGCGGGGCTGATCCGGGCTGGCTCGCTGAGAGCGAGGCGATCCGGATAGCGGGGGTGTTGGGACTTGCGCCAGCCTCGACGTCAGACCTTGCTGCAGCCGTGTTCGCTACATTTGCCGCGTACGGGTTGATCCGCGGTGTGGCAGGTGGACGGGGTCCTCCGTACAAATGAGCCAGTGCGCGAGGGCCTGCGGGCGGGGCTACGCCTAAGCGCTCAGAGCGCGGGCCGGTGGGGGGAAGGCGCATGGGGAAGGTAGAGGGTGTGGGGGCAGGCCGGATAGGAAAGGGAGATGAAGTTGGGGCGGATGGTGCCACGGATGGTCGTGAAGGTGCCGGGGTCACGACTGGGGCTGGAGCGGGGGTGTGCTCTTGAGTTGGAGGATGGGGAGGGGTAGAGATGGAGGGCGACCGAGCTTCCGGGGGGCTTAACCGCGGCCGCTTGTCAGGAGAGGTTGCCCTACCTGCAGCTGGCGAAGCCGCGCGCTTAAAGGGCGAAAACCGCGATGAGCGGGATGGTGTTGAAGCCGTAGAGAGCGATGGCGAGTGCTGACGGCCGCGCATGGGCGACAGCGGCGAAGGCGACCGCCTTGGCATGAAACGATCTCTTTCTCGATCTCTATCCCGCTCCCTCTCTCGCTCCCTGTCCCTATCCCGCCAGTCCATATCCCTGTCGAACCTCCGGTACCCCACGGGAGACCTTGACCTTTTTCTCGACAAAGAGATTGTAGGGTGAGGCCGGGCTGGAAGCCCAGTCATGTGGATGGGCGCAGGCGCCACCGGCGACGTTATCTGGCCCTCTTCCGGAGAAGCTGAGCGAGATGGCTCTGCCGTGGGTGCGGCGGTAGTATCCTCCTTGGAGTCCGAGTTGGACACAGACCCGTGTCTCGGCCACTCTCGGTCATGTCTGTCCCGAAGGTCCCCTCGCCCGTCTCGTGGGTTACCACGCGCATCGCCGTGGTACGTCCCCCAGCTCCGTCCGCGCCCTCCTCCGCCGAACCTGTCGCCCCTCTCTCTGTCCCTGTCTCTGTCCCTGTCTCTCCAGTCTCCACCGCCGTGGCTGCGGTCGCGATCGTACCTCCCGCCGCCGCCGCCGCCGCCGCGATAACGTGATGACTCGCCTCGATATCCGCCACGGTAGCCACCGCCAACATAACCTTCTAGGCGGTCGCGATAGTCGCGAGCAGGAGGGCGATGGGGAGGTGAATCGTCCCTGTATTTCCGGGGGGGTAGCCCACCTCTTGGGGGCGGTGAGGGGGAGCGGGGCATGGAGGGTGGTGTGTAGATGAGGATGAGATGGCTAAAATCAAACGCAGTGAAGAGCATCGAAAGTGCGAGGAGATCGAGTTGGGCGCTGCTGGATGGGTTTTTCCGGAGATCTGCCGGGCGGTGGAGTGTGTCCACCTGACCACACCGCGTAAGCTGGGGAACTCGAGCCGGACGCCCACATCCGTCATTGAGACCCGCTATCCGGCAATGCATCTGTCTTCTTGCTCTTCATAATAAGCCGCCTCACAGCATGCCCAGACCTACTCCAGTGCGCCTCTCTCGTCTATCCACCATTGGGTGGATCGGCTTGGGTGCTATGGGTGAGCTCCATCCAGACTGTCGTTACGCGCGACAGATCTTGGCAAAGCACCGTATCACATTCAGTATGGGGTGTGCATCGCTAACGATATATCTTCCTCGCAGGGCATCCAATGGCTTTGAACCTCTTCACCAAGACTTTCCTTGCACATCAACAATCTGGCAGCTCGAAGGAGATTCCGGGCTTCCTGTTCTGTGAGCAGGACGACTCGCGGGCGCAGTCCTTTTTGCAGGACCTCAAAGACCGGGGAGGCAGCGAGCTGGCCAGTAGGGCGACACGCGTCAGTAATGGAAGAGAGTAGGTTCACTCCTACCACTATCAAGGGGCCCATATAGTGGAGTTCTAGAGCTGACGGTCTCACCCTGCAGAATGGCTTCTGGGGCTTCTCGGATCCTCACCATGCTCCCATCAACACCTCAGGTCCGAGCAGTATACCTTGATCCGGTACAAGGCATCCTGGCTGGACTTAAAGAGCTCCCTGTCAATACTCCCCCTTTACAATACGAAGTCTCCGCCGCTTCATCTGGAGATAGTCAAGGTGGAACCGAACAGCTGTCGTCCTCCACAACCATGTCATCTGGCCCTCCCTCCTCCACCGGCCCCCACACTCTCTTGATAGATCAAACCACTTTGGACCCCACAGTGGCAATTGACGTTGCCAACACCATCCACTCTGCCACCTCACACCGGGCTCTGATGCTGGACGCGCCAGTGTCTGGAGGGACTGTCGCGGCCGCCGGTGGGGGGCTGACGATCATGTTCGGATCACCTTCTGACACTGCTACCTCTTTGGCGCTTCCTCTACTGGAGACTATGGCCCGAGAAGGAGGGGTGATCAAGTGCGGTGGTAACGGGGCTGGTGTCGGTGTCAAGGTCTGTAACAAGTGAGTCGGATATCTGGCTGAAGAGATCTTAAGCGCAGTAGTTCAGCTGACATCCGCGCGCCAGCCTGATCCTTGCCATCAACCAGATCGCCTTAGCCGAAGGGCTACTTCTCGGCAAGACTCTCAACATCGACCCTGTCCTTCTCCATGGTGTAGTCAACACCTCGTCTGGTAAGCAGTACTTCAGTATGGGGGCAAGTCCGTCATCTGCTGAGACATATAGCTGTGTAGGTCAATCGTGGTCCTCCCGAGTAAATGCTCCCATCGCGGAGATCCCTGGCAGTCCAGGATCTCGCAACTACTCTGGTGGTTTCCAGAGTCGTCTTATGCTAAAGGATGTGGGGTTGGCGCTCTCTGCGGCACATGCTAATGACCTGCCTATTCCTATGACATGGGCGGCGAAGAGCGTCTATGAGGCTGTGTGCAGAGAAGGGGAAGGGGAGCTCGCGATCAAGGACTTCAGGTAGGTGTGCTTTTGACCATCTGTTTTGTGGCTGTCACTGACAGCTTCCAAAAGCGTGGTATATGAGTGGTTGAAGCAGAAGCAGTTGGAAGGAGTCGAGAGAGGCTGGAAGGCTGATCCCACAGAGACGTGAGATGTGGGAACTGTAACCCAAGCTGTAGAGCAGCCTTGTAACGCACATCCTATTAGCCGATGCATCAAATCGAATCACATGCCTCAACTATCCTGCATGCCCAATCTGGGTCATGTTACATTCGACGAGGCATATGGGGGTCCGTCCTCCTGGATGTCAGAATAGGGGCACGACGCAGTATATACTTGCGTGCATGGCGTGCTGCTCATTGATTACCGAACTGTCGGCCAAAACCGATATTGCCCATCCCGAGTCCCTATTTCGTGTAAGCGCCGCCGTAGATATTTACCGTATCGACTCCTGTCGTGCATGCAGAGAACTCAATCACCCCTTGATCAATCTCTTTCTACTTCCACTGCCCCCCCCCCTCTACAGCCCCGGGATACTACGATATGGCTCCTATCAAAGTCGCCGCCGTCCAAGCCCCTTCTGTGGCTTTCGACCTCACCGCGTCAGTCCAGAATCTCCAGAAGCTCGTCCAAGAGGCCAAAGCGAGCGGGGCCGACTTTGTGCAATTCCCCGAAGCGTACCTTGGGGGGTACCCCCGTTACCTTGGCTTCCATGTGGGTGCGAGGACTGCAGAGAACAGGGAGTGGTACTCGCGATATGTCCAGGTGAGTGCTGGTGTGCGCCCCAGCCCTGTTTCTGCGGCTGACGGGTCGGGGTAGGCGAGCGTGATGATTCCAGAGGATGCCGAGGGCAAGGACTGGCTGTCATCTGCTACGGTCGGTGACGACGAAGCGCTCCCAGTGGGGAACAAGTTCTGGGCATTCTCCCAGCTTTGCCAGATTGCCCGTTCAAACACAGTGGTGAGCGATATCCTGCCCCTGTTCGCTGTGACACGCGGCTGACATCGATCGAATAGTACCTTTCCGTGGGTATAATCGAGCGGTCAATCATCGGGTCCACTTTGTGGTGCACCACCGTCCTCTTTGGGCCCGACGGAAAGCTGCTCTCCAAGCACCGCAAACTCCAGCCCACAGCGGCAGAGCGTATTATTTGGTCGCAAGGTGATGCGGTGAACAGGGAGGGCCCTGGAACAGATAACCTGCCCGTGGCCGAGACGGAAATCGGCCGTATCGGTGGATTGATCTGCTGGGAGAGTGAGTGAAGATTCGTCTGGACTGAAAGCAGTGATGCACACATGCTTACCGGATGTCTTAATCGCAGACCTGATGCCCCTTGCCCGCTACGCTCTCTATCAGAAGGGTGTTGAGATGTATGCGCGTATCTTTTTGAGCCTGTGATTAGACTGCGCTGACCACAACATCCAGATACACTGCCCCGACTGCCGATGGCCGAACAAGCTGGATGCCGTCAATGCAGCACATCGCGCAGGAAGGTCGCTGCTTCGTAGTATCCGGCAAGTAGCTCCGACATCTTCACCCTTGAGCGTGCTCACTTGCTGACTGTAGATTGTAACCCATAGCCAACCAGTACCACACCTCCGATGACTTCCCTTCTGACTACCCCGTTTCGCATGGTGTGGAAAAGGGTGTATGGTCTCGAGGTGGGAGCTGCATCATTGGCCCGCTCGGGGAGGTACTCGCCGGGCCGCTCTGGGACAAGGCGGGGATTATTTACGCCGATGTGAGTACTGGTCGTCGCATATGCTGTATGGAGATGGATATGAGTGCACCATAATATTTTAGAGGCTGACTAGGGGAGTATCGCCCTGTAGATCGATCTGGCTACGTTGCATGGCTACAAGCTGGACTTTGACCCTGTTGGTCACTACTCTAGGAGCGAGGTGTTCAGAAATCTCCTCAAGTGAAGCGTGATGTAGGATAGCTACCACAGCCATGCTTACAAAGCGGATTGCTATGATAATCTCTTCAAAATCAAGTGCCAGGAATTAGAAGCGGTCCAACAAGTACTTGTATACAAGGCAAGAGCATATGCACATCTGAGCAGCCCTCTTCTCCCCGTCACCGCCATCTAAGAATCATTGTCTTATAGCCACCACCGTGGAGGCGAAGAACGTGTTATCACCCGAGCAAGAACCGGTCGGTGTTTCCACGGGTCCCTTAGTAAGATTGGCTTCTATGCATGCTCCATGCCTCATATTCTGGCTCACATCATCATCCTCCTCTTCACGGAGTTGAGCCTCTCCCACGCGCGTCGCGCGTGCTTGCCACGTGGCATCCCTTCCGGCTAAACGCCGTCTCTGAAAGCCGGTTGTGGCTTCCCGAGATGACCTTCATTCTGATCTTGATTCGTATCCTCGAGTTATAGTATTGTTGTTCCTTATCAGAGCACCCCAATCAGCCGCCCTCGACACCATGCCGCCACCCCAGGCCCTCACGACACAGCGAGAAGTCCTCCGCACCCGCCTGAAACCTGTGCTCGACGCGTACCTCCGCCAACGCCCACTCTTTCAGAGACTGCTCACCGCCGCCTTTGTGATTTATTGTATTGGCAACACGTACGCGTCTCTGACGGGGAAGGGGGCGAAGGGAGGGGCGAAAGAAAGTAAAGGGGGTAGAAGACGAGGAAAAGGTGAGTACCTGTCGAGTTGTCATCCCACCTTCCGCATCTGGTGGAGCCCAGCTGACTCGGTGAGCGCGTTGGCAGGTGGAAAGACAGTTGCCGGATCAGCGAACGATCCACTCTTCCATGTTCGACTGAAGCGTCTCATGAGGATTGTGATCCCCAGCCTGAAGAGCAGGGAGGCCGCGATGCTAGCGCTGCACTCGGCCTTCCTCGTAGGACGTACTGGGCTGAGTTTATATGTGGCGGAGCTTGATGGACGGTGAGCTTATTCTCTCTCATTAACAAGAGGTACCACGAGAGCCTAGCTGAAATGATCTGGAAAACAGCATCGTCTCATCTCTTGTGACTGCGAAGCCGCACCTCTTCATGATGAACATCGCTCGATGGTTACTCGTGGCCATTCCCGCTACTTATACCAACTCCATGCTGGAGTATCTTCAATCCGAGCTCGGGCTCGCCTATCGTACAAGGTGGGTTTGTATTCTGAGGAGTGAAATATGATGTAGCTGATTATTATTTTGATTCACAGATTGACCAAGCATGCTCTTGACACATATCTCGACCCTCCCGGCGTGAACGCGGAAGGCGACGTCAGCGGGGAGCAGCTCTTCTACAAGCTCGCAAATCTTGACGACCGGATCAAGAATGCCGACCAATACTTGACCGTGGATATCCAGCAGTTTAGCAACAATCTAGCTGAGATCTACTCAAACGTCGCGAAGCCAGTCCTCGATGTCATGTAAGTGAACGTTGCCCCCTCCCACTTGATTGCGCGTATACTTACCAACACTTTGATCTCACCCAGCCTGTACAACTACAAGCTTTCAAGGAACGTCGGGGCAGAGGGTCTGGTCATCTTGACCATTCTTGTGCAAGCTAGTGCTGGACTCTGTAGGTAACCAGCCAAGAAGGCAGTGCGAATGAGAGCTCACAAAATTCTGCAGTGCGAGCGATCACCCCGCCTTTCGGAGCGTACGCCGCCCACGAAGGTATGTCAGCTGAAGGGACAATCCGGTCAAGAATGAACCAGCTGACGTCCGATGCAGCCAAGCTCGAAGGCGAGCTCCGGTTCACCCACTCTCGTCTCCTAGAATCCGCCGAGGAAGTCGCCCTCTATCACGGCGAGGAATTTGAGAAGAACGTGATCGAGCGCGGCTACTTTGCCCTCGTCAAGCACGTCAACAGGGTGCTTAGAGTTCGAATTGGACACGGAATGGCAGAGGAAGGTGTGATCAAGTGGGCATGGGGGAGCTTTGGGCTGTGTATTTGCGCGATTCCGGTGTTTGCTGGAAACTTGCTCGGCATGAAGGGCGGAGATCTTGGGAGCAGGACGGAGGGTAAGTGGGTTTCGGGTGTGAAGTGGAGGAAGAAGCTGAATAATATCGCAGGCTTTGTTACCAACCGCCGCCTGCTGTTGTCTGCGAGCGACGCGTTTGGCAGAGTCATGTACAGCTACAAGGTGAGCTACGTCTTCCACGTCTC
The DNA here is from genome assembly GCA_024271845.1 of Cryptococcus sp. VH57_BW. Classification (NCBI taxonomy): domain Eukaryota; kingdom Fungi; phylum Basidiomycota; class Tremellomycetes; order Tremellales; family Cryptococcaceae; genus Cryptococcus; species Cryptococcus sp. VH57_BW. The sequence continues at coordinate 155,892 of JANBXI010000002.1, forward strand.
TTCTGACGTCTGTTGAGACTGATGAGCTGACATCTTCGATTCTCAGGAACTTTCCGAGCTTGCAGGATACACTGCGAGAGTTTCCGACCTCTTTGAGACAATGGAGGACGTCAAAAAGGGACACTACCAAAAGAAGCTGGTCAGCAGTGCTAGTATCGAGGACAATGCCAAGAGTATGTCCTCCGCGATGTCTCGTGAGACCTTCTTGTTGACATATTACACAGTGCTTCAAAGTCGAGGCAAGATCGTCGAGTCGGATGAGATCAGATTTGACCAGGTCCCGCTGATCAGCCCGAACGGCGACGTGCTGGTCAAGTCGATGAGTTTCAGCGTTGAGCGGGGGGTGAGCCAACTGAAGCTCCTTAAAGCTGAAGACTTGTGCTGACAATGAGACAGAAACACTTGTTGGTGGTGGGACCCAATGGATGTGAGTATACACCTAACATTGTTACGTCTGAGGACTGCTGCTGACCTGCTGTCTAAAGGTGGCAAGAGTAGTCTCTTCCGGATTCTCGGTGGTCTCTGGCCCGTCTATGGTCAGTGATCTAAGCAGCTGCTTCGAGTGATTCACTACTCACACCCTCTCAGGTGGTACGGTCTACAAGCCCCCGGCTCGCGAATTCACCTATATTCCCCAACGGCCCTATCTCTGCACCGGTACCCTCCGAGACCAGATCATCTATCCTCACTCGCACGCCGACATGACGACCCACGGCACGACAGATGACGACCTCCTCAAGATACTCGAGGTGGTCGAGATGGGGCATATAGTGGAGCGTGAGGGCGGGTGGAATGTGGTGCGCGAGTGGAGAGATGCGCTGAGCGGCGGGGATAAGCAGAGGATTGCCATGGCCAGACTGTTCTACCACAGACCAAAGGTGAGCTAGTGCCCCCACAAATCCCATCCCTCTGGTTGTTTGGTGCCCAAGCTCATCGCCGTACACGGCAGTATGCTATCCTCGACGAGTGCACCAGCGCAGTCACGTTGGAGATTGAGAAAGTCATGTACGATCATGCGACTGGTAAGCCGACTCCCCCTCCCGGTTCACCCACGACATCAGCTAACCGATTTGTGATCAGCACTCGGGATCACCCTGATGACGGTGAGCCACCGCCCCTCGCTCTGGAAGTATCACTCCATGGTCCTTCAATACGACGGTGCGGGTGGATACATCTTGTGAGTCGTCACTATGTCCTCGGCCACGCCTGTATATATCTGGCCAACCACGCTGACACACTTCGTCTACGACTAGCACTGAGCTCGACGCCGAACGCCGGCTCGCTCTGGAAGAGGAGAAACAAGAGCTGGAGCACAAGCTTCTTGAGGTACCCAAGCTCAAGTCAAGGCTGGAGGAGCTTAGGGCTGTCAAGGCCGAGAGGGAGCGCGCGAATGGCCGGACTTAGATCGATAGAGCCGCGGCCAGCTGTATAAAGAACGACTTGTTTATGTGAATGTCGGAGTGGATGTTCAATAGCTGGGCAGATGCATGTTGTATGCACATAAAATAACGAAATTCTGCATCTATCCCCTTCACTGTCTCTGCGCACAAGAACGCCCCGGTACGCCTACAGTAAAGGCTCCACGTCGATCTCGAGCGCCGAGCAGGGACGCCCAAGCTCAAAGTTGTTGAGCACAGAGGGGTGGAGGATACCGAGCGACCCGATGTTGATGTCACGCTCCCAGGCGGTGCCCGCCGCGGATGAGGGGAGAGCGGCCTTCAGGCTGGAGGCAATGGTGTTCAGGGGGGAGGCGGAGGTGGAGGGTGTGGGGTTGGAGGGAGTGGCAGAGGGTTTAGGGCGAAGGAAAACGTGGGCGGCACGGCCGGGAAGGTAGGTGGGGTCTGCGCGAGGGTGTCAGCTGCCGTTCCCAGTTGATCAGCGCGCTCAGTGGCAGACTCACCATCCGCGGCCTGGATATAGTACCCGTACGTCCCCTCGTTATCCTTTCTGGCCAGCAAGGGCACCCCGAGGATCTGCATCACCCTGTCCAGCAACCCGTGCGCCACCTCGAAGCCCGCCTTCCTGTCCATGTACACCGCACACAGTCTTCTGTAGTTCTTCGCCTGTCTCTCCTCACTCGCATCCTGCACGGCCACGTCTGACACCTCAAAGATCTTCATCGGCAGGGGCAGCGCCTTGTTCTCGCGCGCGGTCTTGAGCATGCCGGGGAGCAGCGAAGTGCGGACGACCTGATACTCGGTGGATTTGGGGTTGGCGAGTTGGACCGCGTAGTTCCCGGGGTCGGGGCGGTTAAGCCACGCAAAATTTTCGTCATGACCACACTACACATAGGGAGTTAGCTGCCGGTACACAGACCTGGTCGCGGTAGTTGGACTCACCAGGATCAGAGGGAGAGCTTCAATCCAACCAGCCATCGCACACTCCTTCCTGATCAGGTCACCGAGCTTGTTCACAGGGAACGCCTTGGCAACGGTGTTGGTCGTCGGCATTGACTGCGGCAAATTGTTGAAACCGTACGCGATCGCCGCGTCCTCCATGATATCGCACTCGTGCAAGATGTCGGGGCGGGTGCACGGCACCTGCACGTCGAGCACGTCGGCATCTGTGGCGGAGGGCTGGGCGGAGAGGGACATGCGGGTGAGAAGGGTGCACATCTCCTCACGGGAGAGGGTGAGGCCGGTGGCAGCGTTGATGTAGGAGGAAGAGGCGGTGGTGGCGCGGGGAGAGAGGGGAGGGGTGAGGTGAGAGGTGCCGTCGGGCATGTGGACCTTGACGGGCTCAATACTGGTGCATTTGTCAGAGGTGACCTGAAATGCAATTCACGCCAGAAACTGCTTACGTGAAGGGCACAGCGCAGTACTCGGCGAACATGGTGGTAATCATGTTGATAACGATGTCACTGTAGTGGCATCAGCTCATTGAACCTTGGATCGAAGCAGAGTATGACGTATAAAACGCACAGCTTAGTCTTGTCCAGCGCCGTCGTGTCGATCAAAATATTCTTTGTCTTACCAGCAACGATCTTGGAGTCTGCAACAAGCGTTAACACATGAACATAGATGTATCAAGACTCTACTCACGCTGAGAGTTGATGATGGGCGGCATGGACAGAACTCGGTCCTTGCTGTCATATATGATGGGGTAGGCGGGGGCATCCTTGATCAGGTGGAGGTACTTGGCCAGATGCCTGTCACCCTACACGGCAACACTCGCGTCAGCTGTGTCCTGACCATCTTCCGACCCATCTGGCGACACCGCTGAAATTCTGCACTCACCCCGAAGATCTCCATAAGCTCCTCCGCGGTGCTCTCCGTATCCCGGTTGAGCGGCGCAAACTTGATCTCCTTCGGGTTCTTGCACATGTACCTGAACGGGCCCTCGACCGTGTCCAGGTCGTGCGTCCCAATAGCCACAAACTTTCTCGCCCTACACAGGTTCATGTGCAGCTTGTCCTGAAGGTCGATGAAGGACTCGTACTCGAGCTGGTTCATCGGGCGCGCGAGGCGAAGGACCGCCGAGGCAAAGTATGGTCGGAGGGGAGAGGTCTGCGTGACGGGTGACAATGTCAGCGAGAAGAACTGCTGGTATAAGCCAGTGATTACGCACAGAGGACTCGACGTAGACCTCCTGGATCTTCTCGGGCACAGAAAGAGTAAAGGTCGGGGGCTGCTCCTTCTGCAAGAAAATACGGAGCGCGCGGGAGAGACCCTCCAGACAGAGAAGGTCGTATCGGTTCGCGGGAATCTCAATCTTGAGCTGGGGAGGAGGAGTGGGCAAGCCCTTCTTTCTGGCTTCCTCGACCTCAGTGGTAGTCTACGTGCGCAGAGTAGCGGGCGGTCAGCGACACGACAGAGGCAGAACGGTTTTGCGGACAGACGTACGTCCTCGTCGAGCTCGATACCAAAGTCAAAGCATAGCTCATCGAAGTCCTGAGTGGCTGTAGTATTCTGTCAGCACATCTAATGATACTGAGCTGACGGACTCACTGTACTCCTTCTCCAAACGCCTGTAGAGTTCGGCCTTGTCGACAGTGATGGTGGGCTGGAAAGGGCACAGACAGGTGTTAGTATGTGGGTCGTTGCACACTTCACGGAACACCCACCATTTTCAGATAATGTATTTATGTGTCTTCGATCGGCGGGGGGAGAGGGGCGAGGTGTATATGCCTATAGGCCGACTCGTCTCTTTACGATTTTATGTATTTCAGAGCTTGATAGACGTCCTGCCTGCTGTACCGACTCGCTCTTTCTTCGGGACCATGATCGGTTGTGACCTACCGTGGGAGATCTATGTGACATTACATAATCAGTCGAAGCGCACTATGTATAGAGTATATGAGGCCAGCCCATAAGGTCTTTCCTTCTTTCTCTATGCATGTACTCGGGCAATGCGGAAGACAGGACGTTCCGTACGTATCTTGTGGATGCTCCATCCTGGGATACCTATGCGGCAACATGATCTCCATCCCAACTTGGCTGAGAACAGGGGTCGGCGTCGGTCCGGCGCACAACAGCCACCAGCTGCGAACCTCCATCGACTGCCTGCCTCGTCAGCTCGGCGAACGAGGTGTGAAATACACAGCATACATGCGTCACGCCGCACCATGAAGCCTCAAGTCAGCGGAATCGGCATGACGGGGGAGGATGGGGACGCCGATCAGTTAACACGGCATTCGGGCCGACCCCACACAAGACCATTGCGACGTATTCCTTATTCGCTTCCTCACTCTGCGTTGGCCGGAACCGATGCATATCGACGCTGCATCTTAGTACGTTCTTTTATGCCCACTCTACTGCCTCTCATCCCCTACAATGTCTCCCCTCTTGCTTCTCCAAGCACGAGTGCTCTACTCCTTGAGCTTGTAGCCGACCAAATGACGCCTGCCGATGATCTCGCCAATCTTGAAGATACCGTACGCCTCAAGAGCCTGTGTGGTGCGGTTTAGGGGACAGATGATCGTAAGATGTCAGGTGAAAGGATGGGACCCAGCAGTCAGTACCTCCATGATACAACGCGACCCCGAAGCGCCAACTCACGGCAACACCAAGACCCGCCCAAGCGCCCGTCTTCAACACCTCCTTCCACCACGCCCCGCTGACAGCCCTGGACCAGATCTGGGAGTAGGCCCTAGCCCAAGTCGCCACGTCGAGAGGGGGGGCGAGCTTCTCAGCCTGCCAGACCTGTCGGCAGATGGAGGTGAACACCTTGGCGTTGTACACGACAGGTTCGCGGTAGGCTACAAGCGACGTGGGCCGTGATCAGCTACGGAATCTGCGATGAATGTACTGACATAGGCTCACCACCGAGAGCACCGCCGACACGCTCGCCAAGGGGCCCAGCAACTCGCTTCACGGTAGCCGCACCCTGTGCGTACGCCTTCTGCGCGCCCTCAACGGCCTTCTTGACGTTGGGGTTGTCGAGGGGGGACTGGGCGGTGGTGGAGTTGAGTCGTCGGCCGGCGATCCGGGCGGCACGGGCGAGCTGGGGACGCATTTTTTGGGTGCGGGAAGGGTGGGTGGGGGGCGAGGGGGTTATAGAGACAGTCTTTGGTGCGGTTACTCGCTGTATGTCTATGTATGTCGACCGGCTGCTTTCACTGGTGCTGGGTTGATTTCCGGGAGGGTCCGCGACTGCCAGCCGGAGAGATTCGGCATTACCTCGTGTGGCACTTTCCAGGCACCATCGCGCTGGCCGAGCCGGGTGGGCGACGCTGACGCCTGGCGCTGACGAGGATGTGGCTCTCTCTATCTTTTCTTTCCACTTGCTTCTATACCTCTGACCACCACCCACTCTTTCCCTCCCCTCCTCCAAAATGAACAATCCCGCCATCTCCAACCTTGTCCTTTCCCTCGGCGCCATGCAGGGTGAGTCACAGAGTTCTTTATAGAGCTGCGGGAGCTCGTCCACTGACACACCTTCCATTCCCGTAGTGGCCAAGAGGCTCCCCATGGACGACCCCGTGTTCATCAACTACCTTCGTATTGCCTACATCTCGGCGCAGCTCATTACTCTTGGTATCTACTACTACATCATGACGAAGGTGAGTCTTTGTTCAAGCCTGCTACCAGCAAAGCTCTTCTTTCCCCTTCCACCTTCTGGCAGCTAACAGAACGAGCTTTTCTTCTTTGCTTCTTCCCCCATCCAGATTCGAAAGAGGAACGATTTGACTGTTCTCAAATATGTTAATCCCGCTGCTCCTATGGTATGCTCTTCTCCACATTGTTTCCTTGTACCTACTGACCTAGAGGCTTCGTTAGAACCCGGACGCCAAACCCGAGCTCGTAACGACCACTGTCAAGGACTACGACCTCGCCGAGACCGGCAAGGCTATCCGCAGCTTGTTCATGGTGGGTTACTTGCTCTTTCTTTTGTATTGATGTTGGCTGACTGTACTCTCTCTCCAGACTGTCGCTTTCATGGGTTTCCTCGTAAGTCCTCCCCCCCCCCCCCCTAAGCGCACCGGCTGCTGTCACGCGACCTCCTCCATCCCTTCTCAACTACCATGCTAACCCCGCCCCCAACAGCACGGCTACATGAAGTACACTCAGCCCTTGCTCCTCAACAGCATCATGGGCATCAAGGGCGTCCTCGAGTCCAATGTTGCCAAGATCCACATCTGGGGCAACACCGCCGAGGGCCCCCTCGCTCGCCCCTTCAAGGCCGGCGGCGGCCTCCTCGAGTCCCTCACTGGCGCGCCGTCGGGCCCCCAGACGGATGCTGCTAGCATTAAGGCGGCCGAGAAGGCGGGCGGCAAGTCTGAGTAAGCGCTGGGAGTCGTTTGTGTGGGTGCTTGCTTGCCTTGGTCAGGGGGAAGTGAGAGGGTCATGTGACTGTCTTTTCTGGACTTGTTCGTTTCCGGGGGAGATTTTGCATGGGGTGGTGATGGTGTAGAGCAATTGAGGGGGGGATTTGTCATAGACGGCCGTTGGGATTGTGGGAGAGTCCAATCTGAGTTTGTATGGACAGATAGACTACCTGCGCGAGGTGTTGTGGACATGACATATCCATGCAAAAATACGAATGTGTTGAAACCTATGGCTCCTGTAGCTAGCTTCCCGTTTTGCGTCCCTTGTCCCTCCTTGCCCATTATCCCCCTCGTATAGCTAACAACTCCAGTCCACAAGTGACGGACTGCTCCAAATGAAAATGAATCGACCTGACGAACCACCTACTCTCACCCCTGCGCACGCACGATACGCACTACGGGTACCCGTCCCCCTGCTTCTCCATCACATCCCTCAGCCCATGGCTCGCCATGCGCCCACCTATGAGCGACGCCCTATCCCTCTCCGATACATTTGAACTCGTTGACAGCCCCCTTGGCCGGGTATGCGGCGACGCGAACCCAGACACACTGCCGCTCGTCGCAGGCGGCGGCGACGAGAAGGAGAGTGACCCGTGTGTCGGGGAGTATAGGGATGAGGATGATTGGGTGCGGTGGGGGTCGCCGCCGGTGGGGTGGGCAGAAGAGGAGGGGCGCGAGGGTTGGCCTTGGGAGGCTTCTTTGAGGAGAAACTCGACAAAGAGGTTGCTGAATGACTGCGGGGTGATAATCGCGTCAGCAGGCTCGTCCTTTGTAACCACCAGATATAGGCATAGACTCACCTCATTCATAGCCGCTTCCTCCTCAGCGCTCCTCTCCTTCTCCTTGGCCGCCGAGGCAGACATCTTGCGCTTGCCCGTGTCCTTGCCCTTCCCGCCCGTCCCACCCTGCCTCTGCAGCCCGGCTTTTCCGCGCTCATTGTCGTCCCACGAAAGGATGGTGGAGAGGAGAGAGAGCATCTCGAAGCGCTTTGTATCGCCGCGAGAGGTCGTAAGGAAGGAGAGCAGAATGTTGGTGACGAGTCGGCTGGCCGGGACGTTAGCGCGTGGCCACAGGCGTCACAAGGTGGAGATTGAGATGTACCGATCCACGTTATTGTCCGAAGAATTATTTCGCAAACGTCGTAATGCCTCCGTCAGATGCTCGTTGTTGACCACAGCTGGACCCAGTCATTAGCTTACGCGACCTGATTACAGCACATGTCTAAGCCCACCGTCATGTCGTAACTTTCCAATCAACTGGTTCTTCTCCTTGAGCTCCTTCTCTAGTGCTGCAGACCGAGTAGCGTCAGAGGACACCTCGGACAGACGTGTTTCTGCGTTGGCTGCGCGGAGCTTGAACTCTGAGAGCGAGGTTGCGGCCAGCCGCAGTTGTGTCTCTAGCTCAGACGTTGCCTGGCGAAGCTCCGAGTCTTTGGCTGTGGCTCAAGGCGTCAATCTTTCCGCCTCGCACAATAGGTGAAAAGCTGCCACGAGTACACTCACCAGCCTGAAACTCGCCCAACACCTCCTGGAGATTATCTGCTCTCTCCCTCTCCCTCTCCATCTCCTCCAGTGCCCTGTCCAACTCCCTCCTCTCCTCCCTCTCCCTCCGCTCCACCAACCGCATCTCCTCCTCCACCACCTCGCGCCGCTCCCTCTCCCTCCCAGCTTCCACCTCCCACTCTTCCCTTTCTACTCGCAGCCGCTCCATCTCACCGCGCAGCTCGCGCATCTCGCGCGTGAGCGAGAGCACGTCGGACGAGGACGAGTCGGACTGTGAACGCAGCTGTGCGAGCTGGCCCTGGAGGGAGGCTGATTCCTCGGACGCAGAGGCCAGCTCGGACTGGAGGGTGACGAGGGTGGACTGGAGCTGGGCGTTGTCGTTTGACAGCGTGTTGATCACCGTTTCTCGTCGGTCTAGCTCTTCCTGCAGTCGCCATCCAACGTGCACGTCTGATAAGCCGCATTCTCATCGCGCCGGATCCACGTCTCTCGAGCCAGACTCACCGCATCCTCCCGCAGCTTATCCCCCAGCGTCGTCCGCATCGCTGTCAACTTCCCAAGCAGACTCCTATACTGATTCCCCAGCGTCTCCTTCTCCTGCCGCGTAGCATGCAGCTCCTGCTCCAACAGCGATATCCGCTCCAAGGGCGGCATGTCGTCTGCCCCCTCCTCATGGCCGGCTGCGCCGTCCCCGCGGTGGACTTCGTGTGATGACCGAGGCGTGCCGTCCGCCGAGGCGAGCGGCGGGGAGAGGAGACCGCTGGATGAGAGGAGGGCGGAGGCCGATGCCGATGGAACGGAGGGGTCGGTGCTGGCCTCGGCGGAGGGGTTTCCGTTGGTGGATTTCGTGCTCATGGTGTTTCAAGACTCTCCATGAGGTGTTTTTGAGGGCGCCCGGGGGTGGGGTGGGAGAGCAGGGAGGGGGGGGAAGAGGGGGAGGGGGAGCACGGGTGTGTGCGAAGAGGGGAGTCTATAGAAGGGGTTGACGGGTGGAGCTGCCATCCGCGCAACAGGGAGATGTTGGATCTGACGCGGCGCATGCAGCGCAGCAGGGGCGGCAAGGTCGAAAGGGTGGCTTTGGGTTTGAGCCTCTTCCGGACGCAGATCGGTTTCTCTCGTCGCAGGTCGCAACCGGTAGGAATGAATGCATCGCGGTCGCACCTCTAGGTATACGACTGTTGTCGGTGCGTCTATCCCGCCCGTCCGAGATGCCATCCATGCTTGGGTATGCATGCCTACCCGCGGTCCGGTAGCTGGCTCAGCTGGCGAGGCCAGGTTGATCAGGCACGCTTCTGGTTGAGGTCTCCACTGTGGCTTTTCCTTCTCTTCTGTCGAGTTGGTAGCATTCCTTGCGCATATCTAGGATATGTCCCCCCTTGGTATGGCCCGGTGTACCACTCAAAGCCTCAATGGCATCTGCTGCCTTGCACGTCGTGGACACCACTCTGATCGTTGAACTGCCATCTTCTCACAGGTTGGTCTCCGCGTCTGTCCTCGGCATGAGGTTCTGCGTCTTCTTCACAAGCCTGTGTTCCCATAGCATTGTCCTAAACAGCTTTGCTTCAACCTGGGCATCGTAGTGCCCTGGATTTTCCCCGTCCCCCCGGCTGTAGCTACCGCACCGTACCTGCCCTTGGATAAGACGTTGAGAGCTGTCGAAGAAGACAACAAAAGTCCCTCGATCAAGACCTCTTGCTCAACCTCTGCTGCCAGGAGACCAGATGTGTGCCTAGCGGCTACCACACCGGTATAAAACTGGTAAACAAGTCACGTGCATGCGCGCCCAATGTACATGTCACTGTACTTTCGTGACGAACCCCCATCCACCCAAGATCGGACCAGCCGGATCAAACTACCAGAAAAATAGAGGGGGGTGGGGGTGCTAAACGAGAGTCAAGCCCTACACGGCGAGGACGTACGCCAATACCGGCACGAGTGCCACGATGAACATCAGGGCCCCAGCCGGACTGAGGGCACCGGCAGAACTGGACGCGGACGCGGAGGTGGTGGTTGCGGCGGAGGCAGCCATGGCGGAGACAGCGTTGTTGTTGGAGCCGGGGGTGGCGGACAAGGAAGTGGGCCTTTGGTCGGGACGGTGGGTCAGCCAGGGTTTTTTTCTTTTCGGACGCCACACCATCACCACATGCACTCACGCAACAGATGAGGTCTCATACGCGCTGCTGGCCTCGGTCACCCACGAGCTCGCCGTCGTGCTGTACGCGCCGCGCCGCTCGTCGCGTCAGCCAACAACATCCACCCATCCACCCATCCACCGCATTGCCGCCCACGCGCGCATCCACCGCATGTATCGAGACTCACCAAGGGGAGGAGCTCGCGGCACTGCCCGAGGCCTTCCTGCTCCTGCTGGTAGTAGTCGAGATCGAAGCCGTCGAGCTGCGGACGGGCAGGGAGGGTCAGCGATGTGATCCTCAAGCGCGCCGCAGTGTGACATCCATGGACTTGCCTAGCGACGGGGGCCGGCCCCGTGCCGTCGAACCCGTTGGGACCGGTGACCACCACGGTGTAGCCGTCCTGCGTGGGACCATCAGCGTGTGGTCTCGCGGGGCAGGTGAACGGATCGCCGAATGGAAGGATCGATGACGTACGGCGTCTTTGTATGTGGCGAGCCTCTGCGCCAGGCAGAGCTGGGCCAAGCCGAGCATGGCGATGATCGCGATCACAAAGAGGCGGGGCATTGGCGAGACGTCTCGGGTGTGGCGTGTTGTCACAAGGCGAGAAGAAAGAAAGCTGAAAGAAGGGGGAGAAGCTACTTGGCCCCCAAGCATGCCACCAGGACGCGTGCGGGCGTGCCTGAGTCGTGCAAGAACGCCCTAAGGAGCCGCCCCCTTGGAGGACCGCGTTGTTTAGTCTGCTGGCGGACGCTCGACCCGCAGGGGAGCTATGCATGGGTCATGGGGTGGTGTGCATCTCCCGGTGCTGCCTGGCTGCCCTGCGAATATGGACTGTCGACCGCCTTGATACCCCCATACCCCCCCAGGCATTGGAGAGACGGGCGCGGTGCAGAAGACCAGCCGCGAGTCACGGCGCGTCATGGGGCCAAGACGCGCGGACCCTGCCGCGCGTCTTGTTGGTTCTTGCCTAGCCGAATGCTATTCTCGCTCTTGCCTCTTTGACGCCGCAGGTCTTGTTCGGTGCAGATAGACAAACATGCATGCGCACACACATCTGGCGCGCTATACGACCAATGATGCATATGACAGCAAGGAGCCGTCGTCGGCGCACGCAGCCTCCCTTTGACATTAACTTCTTACCTCGTTCCCGCCCCCGCCCGCACTTCCGCATACGTCATCTTAAGCCTTCCTAAGCTGGATAAGCTGATCGATCCTCGCATCACCCTCGATCCTCATCGTATCCCACTCGACGAGGTTATCCGCCTTGAGGCTCTCGGTGTAGAATGCGATCGACGGCTTGTTCCACTATATCCCGCATCCCATGGGTCTTGATCAGCACACCATCGTCTTCGATAGACATCGCGTATACAGATCATGGATGCGCACCTTGAGCACCCTCCATTCAATGCGCTTACACCCCCGGTCCTTGGCGATCTGTCCCAGCTCACCAAAGAGCCGCTTCCCCAGCCCGTGGTTCCGGAACTCGGGCTTAACATAGAGGTCTTCCAGCTGCGTCGTCCGGGAGGAGGGGGCGTCTGTCGTCAGCTAGCAGGCTCAGATACACGAGGAAGAGGGGCACCCCACGTAGAGCCCCGGGGCACCGAGCCACGTTGAGTAGGTGAAAAAGTACTGCACCACCCCGATAAACCGTCAGCTCAAAGACAAGTGCAAATCCTGTCAGTGCTGAGCTCACCAGCGCCAGGCCAACAGCCAACCCCTTTCCCCCATCCTGCGTCTGCGTCTCCTCCCGCGCGATCAGCACCTCAGCGTATCCCTTCTCGAAGATGTTCTCAATCATCTACCGCACGATATGCTCTGTCAGCTGGCGGCGCAGAAGGCACCTTTGGTATGTGAAGTGTGGAGAGGACGTACGAGCTCGGGAGTAGCGACCACCGCGTCGGGCTCTTTCTCGTATACCGCCTACGTAGGTACATGCTTGAGCTTGTGAGGTACCGCTGGTAGCAGATGGCAGACTGGGCAGCTCACCAGCTCGACGATGAGACCCAACAGCTCGGGCTACGGTTGGCACAGCCCATGAGTCAGCGGGTGGTCCCTTGGGGCGGGAGGGCGGCCTGACGCGGAGGGGGAAGGGGGACTCACGATATCCTCCTTGGTCGCCCGGGTGATCTTGATGGCCATTTTGTGTAGGTGTTATGTTATAGTAGAGTTGTGGGTGTTACATTCGGTTCTTCCATGACTTTCCTCGAAGTGGGCGGTTAAGGAGGATTAGACGCTTAGACGCGGAGGACATTCGGACATTAGGACTGGAGACCGGACATGTGGGCATGGGGACACGGTACAGTGAACAGAGATCTATACATTCTATTCTATCATCAACCTTCTATTAGAGATAGACCTATACTTATCACCTACCTACATCTCTAGACACTACCTGCACAGCACACTCAGACCTCAACTATCTCCCATACCTTCCAACCACAACACCTCACCACTCGTACCACCGCTGCCAGGGGGACGACTCCCTCCGTAGCCGGGGGCCACCCAGGCGGTAGGGTGATCAACCCACCGCCCCCGGATGCTACATCGCGGTTGAAGCGATGGCCTCCACCGGTTACTGCCGGGTAAGGCAAGGTGAAGGTCATCCATCAGCCTCCACCATTGACTGAGGGCCTGCACATCGGATGGGAAACGAACATGTACAGAACGAGTATGTACAGACATGCATATGTATGTCACTCGAGGGCTGCAAGTATGTCCCCTACAAGCTACATCTACGTAATGTATCTCAATATCGTACTACAAGTAACCAGTCGTATAAAAGTGCGTGCGCCGTCTATCACCAAACGTCCACCCGCCGGCATGTCGTTGAGTCTCCGGTTGTTGCTGATGAAAACGGTCGCTGCACAATACAGGCATCAGAACAACTATGAACCTCGTACATGTATTAGATTGATTCACTCACCGAACCTTCACCTCAAACCATTTCACTCCTCTTGACGGTGACCCCCGACCCTAGCCCCTCCCCACCGCCGCCAAAGAAGAACGACGGGCGCTTAAAAAGCTGTGACCCTTTCTGTCCCTTTGAAGGAGATAGGTTCTCCTTCTTCTCCTCGCCAGAAGCCTTCAGGTTGCTTATCGGGATAGGAGACCCGCTGGGCGTCGCCGGGCGCGAGACTTTGGGACGCCAGAGCTCCATCAACTTTTTCTTCGCCGGCGACTCCACAGCATCACCCCCGCCGCCATTCTTCCCCTGGGAGAACACCCCGATAGCCTGCGCCATCGTCTTCTTCGGGGTACGCGCCTTCTCGTCCGGCACGCGTATCGAGGACGTAGAGCGCGCCTTGCGTGGCGTCTGGCGGTTACTTGACGGCGTGCGCGGCTTGGGAACGTGTGGGCTCGACCCGACGAGACGCACCATCGACTGAGTGCGCACTTTGGAGTTTGAGAGGTTGCCTCGACGAGTCGGGGTCTTGGGAGGAGACCCAGCAAGATCGAAGAGTGCGGTTCCGTTGGACGCAAAGCAGACAGAGGGAGTGGGCGGGACGTACTGGCTGTAAGTGGGTGACTGGCGAGCCACATCGTGATTGTACACCGGCTCGGCTAGGATGGGGGAGCGGCTGTGAGGCGACTGCTTGCGGGAAGGTTCAAGAGCCGGCATGAGGGGAAGCTTCTCGTAGTAGTCGCCAGAGGTCGTCCTGGCACGCTTCTGCGGCGTGGTGAACGGGCTGGTGTCTGTATCCTGGGCCGGGACGCCCGAATCCTTCCTCTGCGCCGGCTCGGAAGCCTGGCTCCCACCCTGCGCTCCCACATTCTCCCACCCCCACCCCCCAAGGCCAGACATGTCCTGGATTACTCTCTTCTCATCCTGTGCCATATTGGAAGCACCCACATGCGTGAGAACACCCGCCGCCGTCCATGGGGTCATCTCGCCCGGCACATGGTTCATAGGGGTGTGATCCATGCCTGGCTGGTTGCTCGCCGCGTCAGCGGGAGGAGTCTGCACCAGCTCCTTGACCGTCTCGCTCATCTGGGCATACCACTCATCCGTGACCTCTGGGGCGTTTGACCACCTCGACAGGCCGGGAGTACGTGGCTGCTCCACTGAGAAGGAATTTGCATCCCACTCGTCAAAGGCGTGGAAGAGGTCCCTGCTGCGCGGCATGTCGGCTGGGCGCTTCGGCCTGAGTGGCGAGCCCGGCATCACGTTGTCCGCCTCGCCAAACAGGTAATTGAAGGCGTTGAAGTCAGGAGGGAGCGCCGCGAGCGCGTGGAGGAGCTCTTGGAGCGATGCGTCGGGACCCACGCTCACACCGTTGGGAACCGCCGAGGGACGGAGAACCCCCTCCTTGCAGAAAATGGCGTAGAGGCGGCGAGCGTTGATACAGTGATTGAACATGATCTCCAGGAGATCGTGCTCGAATCTCAGCCGCTCGTCCTGCGTCATCGGGGAGGGCACCGAGGCCTCGTCCGTGAGAGCATGTATGTGGGCGAGTATGAGAGCACCCTGGGGGTGGAGGTAGAGAGCGTGCATACCCTCGTAGAGGGCCTCAACGCGGAGGAAGATGTTGGAAAAGGCAGCGTAGGGGTCATGCCTAGGGTCCATGTTCTCCTCGTCCCGCGAGGGCGGACAGTCCTCCTGTTCGATCTCCGCACTCTCGGCGCCGCCCGCAGGAAGAACGCGTTCTCCGAAGGATTCTTCCCAGGCAGCCTGGAGCATCTCGTAGGGGAGGGGAAACTCCTTCCCCTCCCAGGTGTACCGCTTGCCGATCCACAGGTAGAAGGCCAGGCAGACGAGGGGGCCCGTGGTGGCGAACTCTGAATCGGCGCGGAAGCGATCAATGGCGGCCTTCAGGATTTTGGACCAGCACGAGGTCGCGAGCTCTCGCTGAGCGATGGTAGGCGAGAAGGAGGTAGCACCTGTGTGGGAAGGGGAAGGGGCCAGGATAGGGAGGCCTGGACCGCCGCAGTGGTTGCAGCCCTTGGTCTCGCCAGCGATGCAGCTGACCGCGCAAGAGGTGCAGAACTCTGTGGAGCAATTGTGAGCATGTGTGCAAATGGCTATGCTGTGTGCGACCACCTACTTGCTTCACACCCGTCAGCGCTACACATGAACAAAGCCGGAGATTGCTCGTCGTTGTCCTTCTGGGGGAGCGGCTGCACGCACACCGAGCATAGGAAGACTCCTGAGAGGCGAATCGTTAGCACGGTATTTCATACAGGCGTAGCGTTATACGACATCACTCACGGCATGGAACGTCAGAATCAGTAGCAGTGGCCAAGTTGTCCACGCTGTGCATAGACGCATCGCTCCTCGACACAGGCGTCGGCACGGTGTGGAACATCCGCTCCTGGGAAGCGTCTTCCTCGACGTCCCCATCGGGCCCCAAGCCCCAGGTGTCTTCCACCTCATTGGTATTGGACCCAAAGGTCCTGTTAGAAGGGTGACTCCGGGTGAGGGTGACGCCCTCCACCTCCGGGTCGATGCCGTCGACGAGGGTGTCGATGGAGGAGGAAGAACTGCAACGAGTGAGGAAAGTCAGGTCGGTGCCGGTAGGGGTGGTGGGCGACGGAAAGTCGGAGGATGCGGTAGACGGTTGACGGTTGGACATCTCTAGTTGAAGAGAATGCCGTCAGCTTGGTTGGACGACTGGAAGGTAAAGAGGGGAGAAGGGAGGGAGAGACGGATGTGCTGTGCTGAGCCAGTGAGTCTTGGACTTGACTGAGAGTGACTGTTGGCCCGTTGACTTGACAGGGGGTGGAATGAAGGGTGCGGTGTGGGTCTACAGACGAGAGAGGGTGAGGGGGATGAAGACGAAAGGGGAGATGGAAATAGGTCCAGTTGGGTGATTGAGTCAGCTGCTCTGGACGCACGGACCGCCTCGTGGCTGGCGCTGCTGCATGACGGTGAGCCAAAGGATGCTTTCACTTGTCCAGAGTCTATTGAATCCGAGAACCCAACAGCAGCAGCAGCGGCAGCGGCAGTATCTACTACGGACAGGGGCACTACATAACGTCCGAGGTAAGAAGGGGCATAGGCAGTACTGCAACCCTTTGGCCGGCGGCAGGGAATGAGATGACAGAGAATACTGCTGTGCTGTTTGGCAGTTTGGCTGGTGACTTCCCTTGAAACAGAACTCCCGCACGAGACGAAATGAACAACGACAATATAGCATGCACACCGTATGATCTTGACTCTAGCCCATGGACCACATCTACAATGCTACAAACTCTTCTTGCATTTCTGTTTGATATAGCTGCCACAAACGGTTCGCCAAAGACCCCTCGCCCCCATGAAGTGAGAACACAAAGCATCATACGGACCCGTGCTCCGGACTTTGTCCACTCTGCTGCCCCGCACTGAGTCCCACACCCGGCTCATGATCGAATAATATAGACCATGCAAAAAGAGGCTTGATAAAAAAGAGAGACTGCAAAGTGAAAATGATTTTATATCACGAAGTACCTGTACGTTCTTGATCGACTATCGACAAATACAAAAAGAAGAAAACGAAAAGATCATGACAAACATGGGTTGTTTGGATGGGGGGGGGGGGGAAGTATAGTGCAGGGTATGATAGTGTGTGATAATGGATCGTCGAGATGGAGGGTGCTGATGTCAATTAGTGCAAGAGGGCTATGCGCGTATGTGGAAGCGTAGGGTGGGCGGATTACTGGTCCATGCCGCCTCCCCGGACGTCGGGGGTGGAGCGCTCGTTGAGGTTCATGAGCAGCGTGGTGAGACACCGCTTTGTGACCATGTCGCCCTTGAGCAGAGGTGTGAATGTGTTGTCCTGCAAAGCCTTTGGAAGGCATGCTCGAAGCGCCTCTCGTGCCCTGCAGTACTATGTTAGCCCCCACTCCCATCTGTCCACAGCATGTTCGAGGCGTGGTGAAAAGCCGTCCGACTCACCTGGGGTTGTCGCTCATCCTCAAGTAACACCGCACCACGTGCTTCAGCAGCCTCACAGCCTGGCTCTCCACAAGCGCGTCCACCATGTTCGCCAGCACTGTCCCGACGGCGTAGAACCGCTCGTACGTCTGACATATGTACTGCAGGCCGAGGTCGTCGGCGAGGATCTTCTGGACGATGAAGATGGCCACAGTCTTGGAGAGCTCCGAGCCGGTCTCCATAATGCGCAGACAGAGGGGGATAATTTCTGTGGAGAGGAGGAAGTTTATCACGTCCGAGTTGTCGTTTTGCTAGGGAATAAGGTCAGCAGTCTGCCGGGCTAACGCGTGGTGCAAAAGCGCTCACCTTCACCAGCGCCCCAATAACCCCCAGTGATGTCAACCGCAAGTACTCGAACGGCCGCGTCTTGCTGGTGGTGTTTAAAAACGGATAAAGGAACAAGGGGATGTGGGCTGAGGTAATATATATGTCAGCTGACCTGCACATATCAGAGGGCAGTGACGACAAGCTCACCATTCAAGAATAGAGCCCTTGTTTCCGAGTGACTTGCAACACATTGTAAGAGAGCAAGTGCGTTGCAGACGCGGTTGGATGCGTGAGCGGTGAGGGAGGGAGGGGAAAGGGCGGGGTAGACGGCTACAATTTCGAGCAGAAGCGAGCTCATGATACCTGTCACAAACAAGATCAGATCCGAACTGACCGGCCTGTTTGCACCAACACTTCTAGACTTACCGAAACCTCCCCAAAGAACAAGCGCCAGGTCCTCGTACATCTCCCGCTTCTTACTCAGCTCCAACAACGCCAGTTCCCTGCTCTGAGGGTCCAGCAGCTCCATTATCAATACGTATATCTTCTCCTCCTCGGTCCCCGCTGGTGGTGCTTGTCCACCGGGGAGTAGCAGCAGCTTGGCCCCTGCAGCGCCCGCGGGCACAGCCCCTGCTGGCCCAGTTGCCGTCGCGCCTCCCGTGGGAGTTTGTTGCTGCCCCGACGGCGGGGGCGGATTGTTCAGGTGCTGTGCGAGGTTGTGCGGCAGCAGCGGCCCCGACGACGCACCGGGGCCTGGGGTTGTTGACTGTGCCACGGGGATCTGGGGAGTGCCCCCCGACTGGTTATGGCGCAGCCCGTCCCCCGCGAGTAGCTGATCGCCGTACCCTCCGTATGGCTGCCTGCGCTGCTCAAACATGTACTGAGGCGCTGCTATGCTGGGGTTCTGGATTCCGGAGCTCTGGCGTGCCACAGGCATGTGGCCGTTAAAGCCTGCGGCTGCCTGCCAGGAGGCCTCGTTGTCGGGGGTAGGGGGCGCGGTGGGGGGGCGATGGAGTTGTTGATGGGCGAGAGGGTGGGCGTGGGAAAGGTGGGGAGGGTGTTGGGAGTACATGACCGGCGGGTGGATGATCCGGCCGTTGAGAATTCCCTGTGGATGGGCGGCGTAGAGGGGGGGGAGGGGATGGCGGTGGCGGGTGGGTGGGATGTATAAGGACAGACGTATTGAGTGACTGAAGAGAGACATTCATGGACGATCGATGGACCGAGAGTAACCAGTACGCCGGCGGGAGGCGGCGTTTACCGCTTTGTGGCACCTTGAGCGCGACGGACAGCAGGCGGCAGCGACGCGACGGGGGGTATCTTGCTGCGTGGGTGACTGCTGGCAAGCATGCTTGACGAATGCAGCCACCCAGCCACCCAGTAGAGCCTCTCGAAGGGGGAAGGAAGAATAGCCATATGCAATGCAGGCCCCGCAACTGCGTCTCAACGAGCGACAGGCTAATCCAAACCCGTGAGCTCTTCTCTGCCGAGCTGCCTTTCGTGGCGGGCCACAGAGCTCGGCTGAGGTGACCGAGATCGATAGGTATGTCATCTTCATCCGGGCCTTGAAGAACCAAAAGAATCACACAGTAAGCTGTTATGCCTGTCCTGCTCAACCCATCACATCACGGTGTGTGACCTGACTAGGTGTATCCCTACAGGATGCCGAGGACATCTTGAAAGCTGTCGGTAAGCGGTAGCAATCGACAATGCAAAAAAAGTAGGTCAAGAGACTGACTTGCCTGTCCTGTCTGCTGGGGGCAGCTGCACAGGTACGCTCTTTCAACTACGCCGGGAGCTGTTGATTGTTCAGTCATCCTGAGGAGGAGTTGATACGGGATACGTGCAGATGAGAACAATCATGAAGGAACGGTTCATGCAGGTCCACACTCTGGAAGAGGCGGCGTTCAACCGAGTCGTAGGTTTTTGTCACTGTCTTACTCTGGACCTAGATTGATACCTATTCGGTCAGTTTGCTGGACGGAACTGGAACTACGGACAGGTGAGTCAACGCATCTTCGCCCGATCGACATGGTACACTAAAGCTCTCTGTAGAGCATCGAGCTTGTCATCCGAGGCCCTACTGGACGCTTTCTTCCGTTCGTCTTGTCTCTCTATCCCCGCTGAACAGCACCAGATTCTAATGAATCCTACAGGATGCCGTATATCATTTCGGTGATGTGCCACGAGGTTCGTATGACTATGAGAGATACTGTTCAAAGGAGGTCTTGAGCTGACCTTTCTCCATGACGCGCAGATGGCCCATATTGAAGTGAGGTTCTTGGCCAGTATTGTCTACTCGGAAAGGCTAACTCCTGGCCTCGGTGTTTTCGTGCTTAGCAAATGAACCACGGCCCAAAGTTCCAAAAAGTGAGCTCATGCGCTGTCATCAATGTTCGATGGTCAATCGTGCTGACACGAGTCGGTCATCCCAGCTGATGGCCGATATCAAGGCGGATGTCTCAAGGCTACAAGCCCGTGGATATTATGGTGATGGTATGTTGCAGGCTCTTGTTCCGGACATGTATACTGTGCTCATCGTCGCTTCGTCAGGATTTTGGTCCGACGGCAAACGTCTCGCGGACAGTGTCCGTATGGGAGGCGAGGGGTTGCGTGAGTTCCGCTTGCATCGTATATCATAGAGCTAGCATTGACATGGCGGTGCGATACAGGACAATCCGATTTTCCGGAATACGTCTGTGGTGTTAGCGCCGCGTGAGTGTCACTTGAGCTGAACCACTACATATATTGCTGCGAGCAAGCTCACCCCTCTTCACCCCCTCTCCAGAGACGCCCGCAAAGCCCGTCGAGCCCCCCGCGGACCAAGCTCGAGTAAGGCCCCCGGCTTGGTCAAGGGCGAGGCCTCCCATCTCTCAGGTCGGCAGACTGAATACAAGCGTAAAGCAGGGCGGCGCAACAATGCACATATGGGGGACGGAGGATCCCGGTTGGACGGAGGACGGGGTGAGCTGGCTGAGTGGTTTGGGGCTTGTAGAAGATACATGTCTGACACCGTCACGTCCGGTAGTCATAACCAAGGAAGACCGAGAAAAGCGGAAATCCTACATTGAAGACAAGACAGAGATCCTCCAGCGGATCGGGATGGCAGTCACCAAGGCGAAGAAGCGCGCGGCAGAGATGTTTGAGGAGGAGAATCCGTGGTGGAAAGAAGGGAGCTCAAGGGGCAAAGTGTATGTTTGCGATCTTTCCAAGGGATGTGAATTCACTATTCTCCAGGCTGACGCATGTGCGCCATATGCAGTGCCAAGTCCAAGACGGCAGCCGAGATGCGGGCAGAAGCAGCCGAGGCGCGCCTTCGAGCACTCTCACATACCACCCCCGGCCCTTCCGACACAAAACCCACTATCAAGCCCGACCCTGGCGCCTCATCCTCTCCTGGCACCTCCTCAGACTTGGAAGACGACAACGATGTTGTCGAGATCCCTGATCCTCACTTGGATGCTGAGGCGCGACGGAAGGAGATGGAGGAAGAGATGGATGATGATGAGATGGAGGGGCTGCGGGGTGGGTGGGAGGATTACGTAGGGGGGCAGGGAACGGATGGGGGGGTGAAGGAAAAGAGGGAAAATAACGATGGGACGAAACCTCGTGAGGAGAAGCACGGGGTGAAGCGGAGATCGCTCTCGCCCTCATCAGAGGCGCCAAAGCCAGGGCCCAGCAAGGCCCGCAAGGTGAATCCGGTACAAGCGCCGACACCCCAGTTCGGGCCGAACGTTGTCCGGGAAGAGAGTATGCGTGCTTTGGGGCTTTCCAGCACTTCCTCTTCTTCCAGCCGGCCAGGGCGTATCATTGGGCTAGGCGGGTCGGCCCCGGCCCACTCATGTCACCCTAGCGGAAGAGAGAAACCGGCGTTTGGAGATGGGGAAAAGAGGGACATCCAGCCAAGGGAGGATGGGCAGCTGGGGTGGAGGTGTAAGGCGTGCACATATATCAACCTTCTGGACCATGGACGGTGTGGTAAGTTCTCATGGTGTGAAAGGGGAATGGTGGTGGCTGACTAGGGCCGTTATAGAGATATGTCAGTCAAGACCAGATGGAGCGATGCCCAGCGATGTGATCATCTAATCACTTGACCGATATGCCATTAGATAGAGAAACAAGTGTCAAGGGTCATAGACTGACATTGGCTGACTATCAACTACAAGGGGACCAGACGCAATCATGCAAACGCCCTTGGGGAGTGCTTGGCCCAAAAGTGCGTCAAGTGTCTAACCGTCTGAAGTCCCTTTCGCCTTCGCCAACCTTAGCCCACCTCACACGATGGACTATCACCATTGATCAAGAGTGTACATTGATTTGAATATAATGCATTGCTTATGCAGTTACTATCAATACTCTCGTTTAGTGCACCTCTCATGCCATCATCTCAAAGGTCGACGTCCCAATCGTCCCCGCCATCCCCATCCCCTGGGCCCTCCCTGTTTAATCCACTCGACGGCTGGTTCACAATCAAAGGCGCAGGCACAGCAGGTGTGCTGACTCTCGACGGCCTCGCGGAGGGCACAGCCGAGCTCGGCCCGGACCCCGACGCTCCAGGCCCAAGGCGGGTCATCCCGCTCCCCGAGGACGCCCTTGACACTACGCTTGCCGCCGTCTCCCCAGCGCCGCCTGCGCCTCTGCTAGGGCTGGAACCGGTAGAGCGGCTCCAAGCGCTCCCGAGATTGGTCACTAGTCTTGACTGGGGTACTTGAGCTGGTTGAACGGCGGCGCTGAGCAGAGGCTTGGGGATGCGGGTGTCGATACGGCGACGGATCTGGACGGAGCGGTTGGGCTCTTGGTCGATGAGCTCGCGCGTAAGTCGGTAATGCTCGGCGAGGGCCATGACGAATGTACGCTTGGCTGGTGGCACTGCGACATAGAGTCAGCGTATTGTAAGACGATCGTCCCAAGCCACTTGACTCACTGTGAGGGAGTATCATGCTCTGTCTCGGGCCCTTGAAGAACTCTTCAAAAGTGTTCTCGACCATCTTGACGAAGCCATGGTTCCCACCTGCGAAACTCTTAAGCTCGTCCTCATACACCTCCTGCCCCTTCTCCCCGGGCTTGATACCCAGAGCGTCCGCCAGTCTCGCATTCCTCTGCTTGACCGCACACTCCGAGTTACACTTGAGCTGGTCCAGCTCCCTGCTCTTCGGGTTCCCCAACGACGCCCCACACGACGTCCTGTTCTGCAGGTTGCCGCACGCGCACGTCTGCGTCACTATCGCCTGACACGGGTCCGTCTCTGGGCATTTGGCTGGCGCGTGGCACGCCGCTGAACAAGGGTGTTTGCAGATCCGCTTCGGTTTGCCGCACACCTGGTTGCAAGGGTCGCACTCGCCGGGCCGGTGGCACGACTTCAAGCACCGGTGGTACCCGCACGGGAGGAGTTCGCCGCATGACTGACCGCACGACACGCGCTCCTGGGAGCAGCGGATATGCTTGACACTGGGCTCTTTGCCGCAGGCGCACGGCTTGTCGGTGAGGTACGGACAAGGCGGGCACTCGGCGGATTCATGACACTGGTGGGGAGTTTTTGGGTGACCGCACGTGGGTGCAGGGCGACAGCAGGGGAATGGGCAGCTTATTGTGGTGCCGCAGGCAACGGGAGGGTAGACAATGGTACGGCCACAATTGCAGATCAACTACTGAGATGTCAGCTATACCCTGCCTCCAAATCACAGTGCAACTCACCTCATCGTACGATGCCTGAAGACACCTCCCACAAGGTCCCCTGTGGTCCGGCTTTGGACAAGTGTGCAGACCACAACCCAACGTCTTGCCACACGTGAGATGGCACTTGTGTAAGTCGTCATCCGGATACAGGTCGTGATCATCCGTACGTTGCTTCTTGTTGCGAGTCTTGGCTTGCTCCCAGAGAGGGCAGCACTGTAACGACATTTGTCAGCTGGTGACGAGACACACACACACACACGCGTTCAGCTCACCAAGCGTCCACACTCGTGTCGCCCACAGCTATAAGCCACGTCAGCAACAGGTCATGGATTCTGACCGCGGCACATACTTTCTCAACGCCCTGCAGACCCTCTCGCACGTAACCTCACCCAACCCCTTCTCCTGCCTCTCCCTCAGCACATCACATCCCACTAACAGCTGGCTCTGCCCGCACCGACAGGTCTTAACGACCTCCTCGTGGCACGGTGGGCACTCGTCGGTGTGGCAAGTCAGTGGGCACGGGTGGCCACAGGGCCTGCTCTTGGGGCAGCGGTTCCCGCACGTCGGGACGGGCGCGGTGCAGTCTGGGCGGGGGAAGTTGGGGAGGTTCTTGAGAGGGGTGGCGCCGCATGGACAGTGCGTGATGGCGGATGGGGAGTGCGGACATGGGAGAGAGGCTACATGGTGGGGGTGGCAGGACTGTTATCAAGGATCGTCAGCTTCTCACGTCCTGCACGTCGACAGCGGTAACACACCTCAGGACATGGGTGAATTCCACAGTCATAAGTCCTATCACAGGGCCTCCCACAATCGAACCTCCCATGCCAGACATCCTCGCTCCCATCCTCATCCTTCTTCACGCATATCTTCTCGCTCATCTTGCCCCACCCACACTCCACTCGTCTGTGCTCCTCTCCACAGTAGCACGTCACCGTCTCCTTCAGCTCGCACGGTTTGCAAGGACCAAAGTGGCACAACTCGGGGCACCGGTGCTCCCTGTTACCGCAGTTAAGCTGGCGGTCACACTGCTCGTCACAGACGGGCGAAAGGGCGGCGTTGTTGGAAGTGGCTGCACTGCACTTGACGGTGATGGAAGTGCGATGAGAAGGGCAGGGGACGACGAGGGCGACTTGACAAGGCGGGCATGGGCCAGGGTGACATGGACTAGGGCAATCGAATAAGCAGCTAGCTCATCGCATTGTGGGGGCGAGAACTCACAGAGGACACGGGTGGCTGCACTTGGGTCTCTTTCGACCACAGCTGTCGCCGCACGAATGGGGGGCGGATGTTAACGTCGGCGGAAGGGCAAGCCGGCCGCAGAAACATCTGGATTTGTTGTTAGCGTCTGGTCGCCTGATCCCAGCCAAACTGAACCAGACGTACTTGTACAGTCCGATGGGCTCTGCCCTCTTCTTCTGACAGCCTGGACACCTCCACATGCACTCCTCAGCCTCCTTCAGTCCCTGCCTCATCCTCTCGTCCTCCTCTTGCAAGCTCCTGTCCGACCAGCTCCTGATACAGTCCAGGTGGAAGGGCGTGTAGCACGCCGAGTAGTGGTTCGACGTTGCAGTCGAGCCGGTTATAGGGTTGGTGTCGAGAACTTGAGATTTTGAAGGCTCAGGAGGCCTGTCTGGGGGCAGACAGGACCATATTGGTTGTGAGGGCGTGATAGCGTTGAAGCACTGTTGACGTGTCAGCGGTAGCCACAACAACAGTCTGTTCGCCGCACTCACAATAGGGCATTCTACGAATGGTCTGGCTTTGAGTCCCTTTGTCAATCTCGTCACCAAGTCATCAGACTCAAGTGACTTCTTCTTCCTTTCGGATTTCTCCCCCTTGACTTCAGCCGCGCCCCTCCCCGGCTCCCCCGCATTCATCGTCTTCCGGTCCTTGTTGGCGGTTAGCTTTGTTGATTGTTCAAACGCCGCCCTCCTGCCCGTCAACACCGTCTGGGCCTGCTGCACAGGCATAGCCCCGTCCCGTGCCTCTCTCCGGTCCTTTCCGCCCTTTGCCTGCTGCTTCTTCTTCTTCGGCTGCACCTTGCTCCCCTCGCCCTGGCCCCGGTCACCGGCCTGCCTTTCCTCTTTATATTTCTCGTCCAGATCAGATGCAGGAGGAGCCACAGGGGTGAAGGGAGGAGCGCCGGGGTCGAGAGGCGCGATCTGCTGGAGTTGCGGCACCTTGACCGCATTCAGCTGCGCTTCGATATCGAACGGCGGTGCTGGCACCGAATGGGGGCGGTGGGGGGGACGGAAGTCTTCTCGCCATGACGAGAAGCCACCAGGACCACGAAGGTTCATAGGGGCTCGGTCTGAGGGAGCCGTCCCGGTGTGAGGGCTCGCAGGGGTTTTGGTATGCCGAGGACGGAAAGATGACTCCCCATGCTGCTGCTGCCTCCTGTCCCCATTCCCGTGCCCATTGGCCTCCCTGCCCTTCCCCTTATCGTGCGTCCCAGAGCGCTCCCTGCTGTTACTCCCATTTTGCTGCCGGCGCGGTTCTCCACCGTTCCGCTGATTCAGCCCCGTCGAGCGGTTCTGCCCGGCCTGCTGGAGCAAGAAGGCGCCGTCCCCTGGCTGAGGGCTGTCTGAGGAGAGGAAGGTGTTATCGCCCGGCTGAGGCCCGCGTAGGTGGGACGGGGCAGGGCGGGTAGCCATAGATGACTCAGCCATGACGAGGCGTTTGGGGTGCGTGTGCGAAGAGATGAGAGAGGGTAAGGTGATACTCGGTGGCGGAATGAGTGGATGAGTCGATACTAAAAGTGACTCTTTTTGCGGGGGACGTCGCTGCGGGAGGGCAGGAGTGCAGTCTATGGGGGGTCCACAATAAAAAACGTGAACGGATGAGAGAAGGAGAAGAGAAGAATGAAAGAGGAGAAGGGAAGACGGGTACGAAGGCTGGTATATGCTGAAGAAGTAACAAGTCAAGCTATGCGAACGGCGGACAAGATAAAGCACAGCGCCAGCCATTTTCGCGCCGGATCCGCAGACCATGGGCGGGACCAAATTCATCCCCATACAGGACGCGGAAACACCCCCCACACGCCAACATCCTCAAAATTCACCATCACCACGTAGGCGTGCCCGCTCCCAAGACGGACGACAGAACTAGTGTTCTCAGAATGCCAGTGTGCGGTTGTATAAGGTCAGAATATACAATCAGTGCATGTCTAGCATCACCACAAGAACAAGCAAGCCCCTTCCCCTTCCCCTGCCTCGGCCCCAACTGCATCATCATGTGCAGACATTCCAGTCGGTCCCACCCCTTCCTCCGAGCCCGTTCAGTGACGTCCCACGAGCTCGAGGGGTTTGACCAATCCCAGAACCAGTGAAATCTGCCTGCACACGGTATTTTCCTTCACCGCTGCCGCCACCCATACCGCAAGCCCCTGCCTCTCCTGCTTCACATCCGCCTGGCCCTGCTCGGCACGCGTGGCGCTGAGCGGGGCGGTCTCGCCCGGTTGACATCGTCAGATGTCTGTAATGCAGCTCGTAAGCTATAGTTCTTCCGAGAAAGACGCAGCCGGCGTAGAGCCGGAACCAGGCAGAACAACTCCAAGCCACTCACCGCTGTCCTCGTCCGAGTCGTAGAACTCGTCGTCATCATCATCCAGATCCCCCAGCTCCTCAAACACCACCTTGTACCGCAAGATACCCCCGATACCACCGAAGCCCTTAACGAACTGCGAGCCCTCCTGCGACTTGTTGGTCACAAACTCGAGGGTGGCGCCAAACTCGCGGTACTTCTCAGCAAACCACTCGAGGAGGGGCTGCGGCTCCGCGGCCATGTCCATCTCGGTGCCCGTAGCTTTGTCGATGAACTTTTCGCGGTCCTTGTCGGCAGGGGAGGAGAACACAACGATTTCCTCTGCAGAGCGTAGGCAAGGTCAGCTAATGAAAGAGCGTACAGCTCTGGAGAGAAGTGGGGGCGGGTACTCACCACCGGCGGCGTTACGGAGGACATTGCGGACAGTGTCCAGGGCCTCCCACACAATCAAGGTCTCTACGGCGCCCATGTCGAGCGCCTTGAGGGTGTCGGTGATACCAAAGCAGTACTTGCCCGTGTCGAGGGCGATCTCGTCAAAGTACTTCTGGATGAGACGCTTCTCCTGGACAAATTTGACGTTGGCGAGAGAGTCGGCGGCAAGCTCGATGGCCTGTAAAGGAAGTGTCAGCATCGGCTCTAGAGGCGGAATCGAGTGATAGGGATGAATATATACGGACCTGGTTGAAACCGTTCTCGCCACCGTACGACACATCCACCACCTTGACCACCTTGGCCAGCAGCCTCGGGTCAAATAGGTCACTCCCGCTCAGATCCGTCTTCAACTCCGCACTACCCGCCAGTACCAGACCCGCCACGTTGACCTTGTCAGCCGTGATGAAGTGCTGCACCGCAAGCTCTGCCACCTTTCGCACATAGTTTCGCCTGGCCTCCTCTCGCAAACGCGAGAAACGCAGCGCAGACTGACCACCTCGACCGTGCTTCTTTGGGAGGTCGACAGTGAACTTGTGGACAACCTCTCGGGTGTTACCGGACAGGGTACCGAAAAGGGAACCGTTACCGTCAATGACGATGAAGCCCCACTTGGAGTCGTTCTCGAGGAGCTCCTCGAGGGCCTCGACATGGAACCTGCTGTCACACATGTACAGCGAGGTGTTGATAGGCTTGAACGGCTCGAGAGCAAATGAGATCTTCTTCTCCTTTCCCTCGTCGTTCAGCACAGTGCCGACAAATACACAGAGACCGTTGGGGGGTACACGGTTGTAGAGCTTGAGCTTCTGCTGGGTGGAGGTAATGGCGGAAAGGACGGACAGTCTACAAGGAAGTGATAAAGCATGAGTGTGGCTCTTAGCACGCAGCAGTTGGTCATGCCTACCGGTTCACACGCGACTTGATGTTGGACGCCGTACCGTACTCGGTGGTCAACATGCTCGACGCCTGGGAGATCTGCGACCGAGGGGGGAGGATGAGGGTGATACACGAGGTACCGGCGCCTCGGGAGTTGGCAAGCATGGTCAGGAGCTTGCGGTACCTCCATATCTACCCATCAGAGTCAGCGCGGTGGTCATTTTTTCGTGATCGATGGGTGTTGCAGCTCACTTCGATGGCCTGATCAGTCTGTAGGAGGCGCCGGCCGAAAGTCAGTTGTGCTCCTTTCACGCGGCGGCAGAGAACAATGAAGACGTACCTCTTCTGCGCTGGACATCCTGTACGATGTTTCTGGAGTGAGGGGGGTGTGACCGAGAGGGATATGTGATTTTTAAAGCTCCTGGGAGCTTGGGGAGGTGGGGGGGTGTTGGGATAGGAGCTGGAGGAGAACAATACAGGGGTGAACGATGCGTGGCGAGAGCGATGAAGCGCGATGTCCATCTCTGCGTGGCTGCTGAGGACGGAAATTTGAGTGTGGCGGGAAATAGAGCTAAGTGCATTTGATACCGCTGGCGGAGATCGGGCCGGTCTCCGTGTGAGTCGCCGATCACGCCAGTGCCAGCCACCAAGACGATGACCGCCACCAGTAAGCACTCAGCCAAAAGAGTCACTGCTGCTAGTCTCATCGTCATATAACAACAGCTACATCCCCCACGCCCAGTCCCGTACCCCACACCCACCCACCACCATGGCCCCCTCCAACCTCGTAAACGTCGCCTCTCCAGAGCACTTCAAGGACGTCCTCTCAGCAGATCTCAACAGGGTCTCCTGCTTGAATTTCTGGGCACCATGGGCGGAGCCCTCCATCGCCTTCAACAAGGTCATCGAGGAGCAGTCCGCCCAGTTCCCTTCCATTCTCTTCCTCAACGTGAGTGTCCAACTCCATCCCCGGGTCTATGAAAGGGCCCAAGTGAGGTGGTATCATTCCGCTTGTGGTCTGCACCGAGCTGCTAGATCCGCCCCGGGCCTCCTTCTGCGATGTGAAGAAGATTGGTAAGCTGACCATTAGACGCCTGCCTCTCTTACAATGCCCCCACTCTTATCGTCGGAAAAACCCACGGCCACTCGTCCCACCACATTATCTCGCTTAGATCGAGGCTGAAAACCTGGCTGACATCTCCGAATCATTCGATATCGAAGCCGTCCCTTCTTTCCTCCTCCTTCGCGTGAGTGCAGCTCTTATCGCCCACCCCACACTCTCTCCCCGCACCCCCCTCTCTGTGGCCTTGCCATCGTCTCGTGGATCTTGGTGCTCTCATACCTTTCATCTATTTCGGGCCCGGAGCATCATGTTCGGTTGCGTGACCTCGGGGGCGAATGAGTTTCGGACCGTTGGCTCACTTCTCCTGGGTGTCCTCGGTCCTTTATGTCCCTTTCCTTTGCACGCGGAGGCCGTGTTGCAGTTTCCCATGCGCTCTGCGTACTTGACCGGGAAATCCTCTCCTCGCCACTCCTGCACCGCCCCGTATGGAGCTGCCAGATCTTGCTCACCACCTATATATCACAAGTGCATCGCTGACATTCCCCCCTTACATTCAAAAATAACTCTCTTTTTTTCACCAACATGGACCCAACACCCACACCGACATGCCCGCCTCCCGACGTGGACACTCCTGATGCGCCGAAACTTGCGCCGTCTTTGTCGGCGTCGCCTTACGCTGGCGTATCTCCCTTCCCCACACCTGTCTCACGGTTCACCCCTCGCCCGCCACTCCAATTCCTTTCCAACTCGCCCACCAAAACGGACTCGTCCATGGTGTCTTCCTCGACTTCCCTCGTCCAAACGCCACCATCATCTGTGGCGTCGCTCTTGAACGACCGACGTGCCATGTTCAACCGGATCAAACACGCTGGCTCCTGCCCCTTCCCTTCCAATACCGTCAACTCTCCCACTACCGTCAAAATTCTTTCATCCTCCTGGTCGGCAACATCCTCTGGCTCTACGACCCCCAATTCCTTCTCTATACCGCGGAACGAACCGCACATACCTTCGCCGCTCGAAAAACTCGACTATCTGCACAACATTCCCCCGTCGCCGCCCATTTTGGACCCCGCTCAACTCCTGGTCCTTTCGCCCGGACCGAAACCCGACGGGGACGCGCAACACCCCATCGGCAACATCCAATCGCCGCCGTCCCCGCGGGCTTCCAAACGGGGTTTCATGGGCTTGCCACCTTCGCCTGTGCGTCGCTACGGCCTGGGACTCGGACTGCGACGCTCTTCGCTGGCTACCGCTCTGGCGGCGGATCATGACGGCGATATGATCTCCGCGGCGGTCTCTGCGGATGATCATGATGACGACGACGACGACGACTACGGCGACGGGTCTGCCCTATGTGACGGTACGCCGATCCGGCCCATTTCGCGCGTGCCCTCGCCCCAACCCATGTCCCCCCGACGTATGTGATCTCGGCGGGCGTCTGGCGTTTGGCGTTTGTCAATCTTTTCATGCTGTACGACGTTACGTCGCCCGTGTACAAACTGTACCCTGTACATACCCCCCCCCCCCCCTCCCTTACCAAACTCTACCGTGTACATACTCACCCCGCCCCTCACACACACACCACCCTCCCGCACCCTCTGTACCATGGGATCCGACGTTTACAGGGCCACAGCCTCCTTGCCCGCCACTCTGGCTCCGACGCCGCCCTTCTCCACTCCCTCCTCACCCAGCACTCCGGCACCTCCCCCAACTCGTCCGCCCCACTCGCGTCCTCCACAGCCGTACCCCAAGCACCCTCCGCGGAGCCGCGCCAGCGCACCGAGGCCGAGATCGTCGCGCGCTGCCACGAGCTCATGAACAAGCACAAGGTCGTGCTGTTCATGAAGGGGAACCCGACAGCGCCCAAGTGCGGGTTCTCGAGGCAGACGGTCGGGTTGCTGAGGGAGCAAGGGGTTGAGTTTGCATGGTTCGATATACTCAGTGATGAGGAAGTGAGGCAGGGGTTGAAGAAGGTGAACGACTGGCCGAGTGAGTCGCGTGCTGAATTTTTGCAGGCGGGTCCTTCTGTTGCTGACTTCCCTGGCCCTGGCAGCTTTCCCCCAGATCATCGTCAACGGCGAGCTCATCGGCGGTCTTGACATCCTGAGAGAAATGATTGAGAGTGGCGAGTTCCAGGAGGTGCTCAACGGCGACGAGGATAAGGCCGAGTAGACAAGGCGGCGGCGGCGGGAGCAGGCAGGGCTGGCTGTAACATCGTTTGTGGACTATCTGGGGATTTGCGGGTGGGGCTGGGGGTGGGGTGTAGAGGAGAATTGGGGGGGGGGGGGGGGGGATCTAGATTAGGATGAGACTGCTTGGGATTATGCATGAGGGAAGAGAGACATGATCTATCTGGCCGCCATGGTGGTTTGTTGGAATGTCACAAGACGGCGGCCCCAAGCGCGCAGTCCGGCCGCCAGCGCGGCACGCGTTTCATCATCAGCTCTTCTCTTTCCTCGCCCCGACACTGTATCGTCTATCTCGTTACTGCCTGCCAGAATGTTCGCAGCGGCCTCCAACCTCTTCACCAAAGCATCATACCTATCCGCCTACATAGTCCACGCCACCCCTTCACCCTCCCCTTCCTCCTCCTCCACCCACCTCCCCTCCCTCTCCTCCGCATCCGGCGCCTCCACCTCGCCCCCGTCTGGCACGAGCCTCGGTGCTGCCGCGAAGCCATTCAATGTCGGTCTGTGGAAGGTGGTGGGTGCAACGCACAAGACGACGGGAAAGGAGGTGTCGGTGTGGATGTTTGAGAAGCGGGTGCTGGATGGAGTCAAGGCTGGAGTAAATGTTGGGGGCGTGCCGGGCAAGGAGTGGGCGTTGGAGCAGCTAAAGAAAGAGGTGGGTGGTGTATGGGGTGTAATGAGACCTCGATTGCTTCGGCCGGCCCCCAGACTAACCTCCTCTTCCGCTCCCAGGCATCCTCCCTCTCGCGCATGCGACATCCAGACATCCTACATATGGTCGAGCCCCTCGAAGAGTCCCGCTCAGAACTCACATTCGTCACTGAACGAGTCACCTCCTCTCTCTCTTCCCTTGCTGCGTCCGCCTCCTCGACTTCGGCGTCGTACCGCGGCAACCGACCGCCCTCTGGGGAAAACAGCGGCGCAAAAGGGGGGGAGCTGGACTTGGACGAGGTGGAGATCCAGAAGGGGACGCTACAAGTTGCCAGGGGTTTGGCGTTCTTGCATTCGCAGGCGAAAGTGGTGCATCTGAATTTGGCGATGGAGGCCGTGGTGATCAATGCCAAGGTCAGTTTGTCGAGTCACATTTGTTCCAACTATGTTAAACGGGGAGCTGATTGCTCTGCAGGGAGATTGGAAGCTCTCTGGACTTTCATTCACGACGCCGCTCAGCCAACCTGACGGGTCCGCAACAAAGTATGTGTACCCGGAGGTAGACCAGAGGTTACCGCCTCAGGTCCAATGGAAGCTCGACTATCTCGGTGAGTGTCGTTAATGCAGCAGCGAAGGGCCAGCCTCATCTAATGCCATTCATTTCACAGCGCCGGAGTACGCCCTGGACAACACTCTGTCCCCCGCAAACGACCTTTACTCTCTAGGCTGTCTGCTTTTTGCTGTCCACATGGGCGGGAAACCGCCGTTCAGGAACCGAGGGTCGATGCAGAGCCTGAGGGATAATGCGGAGGGGTCACTGGTGCGGAGAGAGTGGATGAGCGGTCCCAGGTGGGACCGGTGCAGTTCTGAGCTCAAAGGCGTGTCTCTTTCTCACAATACACCGGCACCGTTTGGCTCTGCTGACGAGGAAAGTATGTAGACCTCCTACCCCGTCTACTCACACGGCACCCGTCCAACCGGATATCTCTCACCTCCCTCCCCTCGCATCCCTTCTTCTCCTCTCTCGCCATATCCACTCTCAACTTCCTAGACCCTACTACCTTCGCATCCAAGCCGCGCGAGGAGAAAGCCACCTTCCTCCGGGGTCTCGTTCGTGTCCTTCCGTCGTTCTCGGATAGACTGCGGAGGGGCAAGGTGCTGCCGAGCTTGCTTGAAGAGGTAAGCTATGTGCCCACATATCATACTAGGCACCAAGCTGATGATGTCGTGTAGATGAAAGACCCGTACCTCCTGCCTTTCATCTTGCCAAACGTCTTTGAAATATCGAAAGGGCTGAGTAAAGACGAGTTTGCCAAGGTGCTGCATAAGCTGGAGCCTCTCTTTGGGCTGAGAGATCCTCCCCAGAACATGCTCAGTGAGTCTCCTTCCTTCACTTGGCCTAATCTCATCTGGAACGATATTGATGGGTATTCTATGTGGTGTAGCTCTGCTGGAGTCCCTCCCCTTGTTTGAGGAGAAGACAACCCCCACCGTTTTTCGAGAAAGTGAGATTTTTGCTTATCTTAATCTGAACTCTCTGGAATTCTGACTGTCGGAGTGAAGGTATAATGCCTCTCATCTATAACTCCCTGGAGTGCGAACACCTCCCTGTCCAGGAACGAGCGCTCAAGACGGTGCCCCACCTATGCGAGATCCTGGACTACGGTACTGTCCAAAACATCTTGCTTGTCAAGGTTGCGGTGCGTGAGAGCAGCTAATGTCTGGTACAGCAATGAGCTGACCAGCCCTTCATATCAGATTGTGTTCACGAGGACAAGGATCTTGTCGGTCAAGGTGCAAACTTTAGAGTGCTTCAAATCGATGGTGAAGACGCTGGACAAGGCGACTTTGACGGCCAAGCTGGTACCGCTGCTCGCCAAGATCAAGACCAAAGGTGAGCTAGACGCTTCATGTCAAGCCATGGACTTCGCTGACATGGCGCATAGAACCGGCGGTGATGGTCAGTGTCCACTCAACATATCAGGTGTAGCTAGAGCGAGCTGACTAGTATCTGGCAGATGGCAACACTTGCGGTCCATGAGGCCATGGGCGCAAAAGTCGACAGGGAGGCGACAGCCACGCTGGTGCTGCCTCAGCTGTGGGCCATGTCGATGGGACCCCGTAAGCTGTCAATTGGACCTAGCGAGAGGTTTTCATTGAGCTGATACGGCTCGTTCTGTTTAGTGCTCAATGCTGAACAGTTCAGCAAATTCATGGCGTGCGTTCCCCTTCTCCACCCGTCGAACGGAGATAACGACGGACTGAGCTGACTATGAAAACAGTGTCATCAAGACCCTCGGAGCCCGCGTCGAGCAAGAGCACTCCCAGCACCTGCGCGATGTTCATCGTATCGAGGCGCAGACTGCGAGTCTCGCAGCGGCCAACAACCTGGCCCTCAACGGTGGGGGCATGGCCACCTCGGGTAACGGGGAGGTTGACTTTGAGGCGCTGGTCAGAGGGAGTGCGGCCGGAGGGTCGACAGCACCGTCTCCGAACCCTGCGGTGGCAATCGTAGACCCGTGGGACGATGAGGGGTGGTTGAACGGCAGTAGCTCGGATGGGGGCTTGGTGAGTGAAGAGGATTACATGACTGATTGCGCCGTACCAAGACTGACGGTCCTATCTGCTTGGCAGGCCTCGACGTTCCCGTCGCTCAACGTGAACAACACTAGCAGCTCGTCTTTCTCCATCTCCACTCCTGCCTCTCCTCCTATACAGCCTTCGACCGCAACCATGCGGCCCAGCACGGTTGGATCGTCCAAGCTCAAAGCGCGGCCAGTGCCAGCCTCGAGCTTCAATGCTTCTGCATTCAGTAGCCCTGCGCCTTCGGTGCCGCAGGTCACCGCCCCCTCCCTGCCCTCCCTGCAGCCGACACAGCCTTCATTTCCCCCTCTCCAACCACAGCACACCCCATCCTATTCTCCCATTCAGTCTCAGCACACCCAATCCCGCCCACAGCCTTCTTCCTCAGCACCAAACTACAACATCTCCCTCTCCCCGCAAGCGCCTGCTCACTCCCAGGCGTCCTCACCACTATCCTTCATGTCTCTACCCCCTGCTTCTGGGAGGGCCCACGGACAGACTATGCAGCCGGCTCAGCCGGCTCAGGCGCCGCAATCGGTTGTCAGCCCACCGCCAGGGTGGTCGGCCGGGCTGATGCAACCTACTGCGGCGCCGAAAGCAGTGTGGGGGAAGGGGGCGGGTGGAGGGGGAGGGCAGACGCAGGATTGGGGAGACTTCGATCCTTTGAAATAAAGTGTGAGACGGTCGGGTGAACGAGACGGGGTGTTCTCTGGTTGTGTGCAGTGAGACAGTAGGAACTATACGGACGCGTGAGGCACTCCGACGATCGTTACGAGGCATAATGCATATCGAGGTCCGTTGAGATCGTTACTGTTCACCTGCTTCCTCAGCAGTCTCCACCGGCTCGCCCCCCTTCATCTCGAAGCTGATCTCGTCAGGTGAAATATTGCTTCCTTCCCCTGCATCCGCTTCCTGGACCAAGCTGCTCTGCTCAGGCAGAAGCACCACCTTGTTCTTCTCCCTCTCCTGCGCCTCAGCCTCTCCTGGCTTGAGCTCCACCCCTTCAAGCATATCGTTGGCCACCAAAAACCGAATAGTCTGCGACAGCTGGGAGATAGTATTTTGAATGGGGTTGGCCAAAAGCTACATTCGGCATCAGCTCTACCCTTGCCTGGTGAAGATAAAGATGCGAGCCAGCCACTCACTGAACCGAGCATACTAGGCCGAGCGAAGGGGTTGGGCCTCTTCGCGACCGGCTGACGAGGCACCTTCTTCTTATCCTGTCCAGCGGTAGCCTGCACCGACGACCCAGACGTAGCATCTTGCGGTCCGTGAGAGAAATGGCACTTGGCCCCGTGCTTGCACCTTCCATGCTGTGCAAAGAAACGACACAGGGGGCGAGTGTCTGTAGGCGGCGCGGTGGGCTCTGGCGCTGATAAGGCCTGTTGCTCGGTGGGCAGCTGGGCATCGGCCTGGCCACCGTCGCCGAGATGGGGGATACTGATGGCCGGAAGAGGTTTGTGTCCGTCGGCTTCCGACTCAGCATCAGAATCAGAGGACAATTCGGATTCAGCGTCGGATTCGGATTCAGAGGAGGAAGAGTCGCTAGAGCTGGAATCCGACGAGGTATCGTAACCACCCAGGCCAGCCAGAGCCACCGTACCACCAGCAGCCTCCGGGACATCTCCAGAGGCTGGCACCTGAGTGCTGGTTTCTGGTGGTATCTCGGGAGCCCCGTGTCCCTCTCGAGTCTCTATCCAACCGCCGCCCCGACCCCGTCCGCGCCCTCCTCCCCGACCCCTTCCTCGATCTTCTCGTCCTCCTCTCCCCCGGCCGCGTCCCCGCCCCCGTTCCCATCCGCCTTGTGACTCAACACCAATTTCCTTGGCCTCTCTCCCCCACTCTTCGGCCATTGCAGCAGGATGGGATTGCTTGCCGCGACGCTTGCTGTTCGCTGGAATCTCGCCTCGAGCGATAGCGGCCTTTCGCCCCTCTTCCTATGGGCGCCATTCAGTCAGCAATCGCATAGCTCCGGGCGCATTTGCAGTGTAAAATTCACCTTCTCCTGAACTCGTTTTGAGCTTGGCCATCTCGCCTTGCGCTCTGCTATCCACTTCTCTATATCTTCCGGAGTATCTAGTGTGATGTTCGTCCCCTGAATGGGAGGTAAAGGCCTGTGAAGCTGGTGTCAGATAGTCACGTGGGGCAGATCCTACATCATACTCACCCCTTCTTTTTTGCAAATCTCTCTTCCTCCTCACTACGTTCCACCACCCTGCCTGCCGGGAATATAAGATGACGGTCCCCCTCATGCACTTCCACCTCATCCCCTGACCCCACGAACTTGCACCCTGGATGCGAGCAGTTACGCCATGGCTTCACCCCCTGACTAACAACCGCTACTGGATTCGGCTTCTGCCTCTTGGACTGTGGAGGTTCCGAGGGTGCTATGTGAGATTGGGGCGTGAGGTACGTTTGCGAGTAGGAGTAGCCCTCGGGGTTGGCGGTAGGGGTGGGCCGGAAGAGCGACTGTCCGAAGGACGGCCCGGGGACAGCACCATATAGACCGCCATAGAAACCGCCTGACGGGTACCCCCCCGATATATTATGTTGCTGTTGGGGCTGGTACTGGTAGTGGCTGGCCTGAGGTTGAGGAGGAGGAAGCGGGTGGTAAGCCTGGGGCAGAGGTTGGAAGGCTCGTGAGGGGCCGGCGGCAGACGGGGTGGGTGCAGTAAACGAGGGGCGAGGGGGAAGGGAAGAATGGTGGGGAGGTCGGGGGTTCATTCTCGGCGAGTGCTGGCTTTTTGTGAGCCCTTTGTGCTGCTTGGTTGCTCTCTTGGCCAAGTATGGGGGATATACCAAAAATTCAGAGCGCGTTCATATATATGCTTGATTACACGAGGCCCAGCGTCTCCTTGGAGAAAGTGGTGACGTCGGCAGGTTTTCAGGCGCGGACACCGCCGGCAACTGAGCGAGCTTCAGAACTGCACTGATGACTTGTGCCTATAACCCACCTGTTGACCCGACCTTGACATCCCGGACACCACCCGTAGCTCTGCTGTCCCGACCATCGTGTGCCACTCCTTCAGTCCAACATTTTGAACCTTCGGCTCTACCCTACTGCGGCAACAACCTTCGCAACGAACCACGATGGAGGCTCTCTCCAGAAGAGAAGAGCAGGAGATCCAGGATACGGCCAAGAAGCAGGCTCTCAAGGCGTGTGACAGCTTTGTCAAAGGTGAGGGGCCGACATCTTCATGCTGAGAGCAGGAGCTGACCCTGCAATACAGATTTCGCGGATTGTGCCACCGGCAGAACGTTTTCTTTGCCGTTCAAGTGCAGAGGGCAGCTTGGAGCGATGCAGGGGTGTATGAGGGACTAGTATGTGAAGTGAAGTCGCTGTTTTGATATCATTGCTTACTATTGGACTTTACAGTGCGTCTGTCGAGCGAATGGACGAATTGAAACTTGAATATATCGCCCACAGATCAGAGAAGGGGCGAGAGGCAGTAGAGGCACTGAAGCAGTACAGAATTGATCAACTTCATAAAATGGCGGGCATCAAGGAGCGTGATCAGCGGGTATGACACGAGGAGTGACGAGAGTATAGACGGGAGACTTCATGAGTGTAGGTTGGTAGGCATGCACTCTACTCTGCTCAGGATTTGCATTCTTAGGACCTTCGACAGAATGGTCCATGCTAACTCTGCTGACTCGAATACCAAGCAACTGTCCCAGGCCCCCTCGCTCTATATACCTATCATACCCATACCCGGGCACGAGGTTCCTAAACAGTATAATCCGGTGATCTCTCAAGCCTCCACGATTCGTACTAATTTGACTGTTGTCGTCCTTGTCATGTATCAGAGGGGCCTGTGCCAGGCTCTGGGTTTGAGTACGGTAGGAGCAAGCTGTAAAAGAGCCCAGTCCTCATGGAAAGATCACCCACACACTCTAGGCATCTGTCTTCGGCTCGAGTGGTGCCAACTGGCAATGATAAGCACTGGTACGTTAATAGTAGGCCGACAGACCGTTTACACGCTTTGCACCATGAGGGGTCACGGTGGGATCAGGCCATCGGCACATCACACGAGGTCACTGTAGTTTCTCACTATTGCCACTTCACATGCCAACGAGACCGACCTAAATTGTTACACGATACAATACCCTTAAGATTCACTCAATGCTCCTCTTTCTTCTGCTCCTCGCTTTAGCCCCCCTACGTCTCGAACTGGTGCGCTAGTGCCCAACCCTGGGCGAGGCTTGCCAAAAGAGTATCGATCGCAAAGCCGCGCTTGGCGTAGTCTGCAGGTTATGCGTGAGCTACACTTCAGGAAGACCATGCCATCTGCACCAGATGACGCACCTTCGAGGTGCCGGTTAAGGTACTTGAGCGGAACGACCTTCATAACGATGTGCTCGCCCTATACATCTCATCGTCTGTCAGCTCAGAGTTCCTCTCCCGACAAGACCTCATATGAACGGCGCACCTCATCTAGGTGTTGCTCTGGCTCGGGATCATGCTCCCCAAGCTTGACATCAATGATGACGAGGTGCATGTTGGCACCAGACATCCTTTCTCGCCTTGAAGGTCAATTCTTCTGCCTGGCCGTGGACGCGAAGAGGGAACAGGAGGATAAGAGACTCACCCAGGGTCCTTAACCCACACGTCAGATACTTTGCTGACGGTAGCATTGCCCTGGCCGACCTTTCCACTTCCGTATCCTGTCTCCTCGTGCAACTCGCGAAGGGCGGCCGTGCTGTCATGCCACACTCATGTCAGTTACACGACTGCACCTGCAGCTCAGATAAGCTCACGCGGCGTCCTCGCCCTCGTCTATCAGGCCCGCCGGAAGCTCTATGTCAAGTCTATATCAGCACCCGCAGCCATAAAAAGAGTCGGTCACAAGACCTACCGATGACTGTGGCGGACACAGGGGGGCGATACTGCTCGATTATCACGGTAGAGACAGGTTTGCGGGGGTGATGAAGCAAAGCGAGGATGTGGACCGCTGCATTGAGGTATCAGATTCATGCCTAATACGTTCTCCCGAAAGGGAGCTTACAGTCCACTCCCGCCTTGGGCCTCGTAGAGCGGTTGGCGACTTCCCACACCCTCTACAGATTCCGTGAGCTCGCGTCCCGAGCACACGTACTACTCCCTTCCGCGAAGTCATCGAGCTCCCGCTTACCTCTTTGCCATCGTGGTCCTTCCACTTGATCTTCTCCAGCTTCAGCCACTTCGCGTCTGTCTTGTATTCCTCCGTCCCGAGGATTTCGGGGTGCTGTGCTTGCTGCGATACCATCCTGTATTGCGTGATAGACTTTGTGATGTGTTTGAAGACGGGTCTGACGGTCGAGATGACGGTCGGCGGTTGTATACGTGTGGTGCAGAGGAGCTGGGTGGGCCGCATGCGAGGTGCCGGCCGCTGTATATTTATCCTCGTGTGAGGACGTCGGGGTATCACGGGCGGGTTCAAGGTGGAAAAGATAGAGTTACAAGTGAAGGCCGGCATGACCCGGTCCCATCGATGAGATCGCGACTCGCGTCGCTCCACATATTCCCATGAAAATACCCCAGTTGCTGAGGGCTTTTGGAGGTGGTAGAGCATCCTGCGAGGCGGACCCCACCAAGCGATCCAAGAGTTCCAGTAGGTGGTGTATGTATGCATATGGTTGTGGTGGAAAAACTGAGATGACTGCGACCATTGAAATAGTGACCTTGAGCCTGACTTACCATTAATTCGCCCCTCTACATACCGGGTAGGAGCGCGCCGGTGGAGGCTCTCTTCTCTTGCTGCGCGTGATCAGACAAGGGGGCTGACGTATTCCGGACTCTCAGGCCTCAGGTAATGGCAGGCTGCCGAAGCTCAGAGACGATACGTTCATCTCCGCGGGGCGAGACGGGGTCAAGCTCCGTATCGAACCGACCACAGGTTCGGCAGAGGGACATCACGTCCGTCAGAGAGTGAACCTCCACTCGATCAGGCTACCGAGCCGATCAGAACACCGGTGCTTCACAGTCTCACTCCGATCTCTCGTCGTCAGTAGTTAACGCATAAACTAATGTCTCTTGGCGGGCAGTACGATTTATCTATCAAGTACTTCCCGAAGCTCGAGACTCTCCCAGAATACCGTATGCTCTCCCAGAATACCGTATGCTCTCCCAGAATACCGTATGCTTGATGAATACGACAGATACATGACGGGTAATGGTGACAAACATAAGACCCCCCGTGCCCCTTGTCGGGATCCACTCCGGCCCCCATACGTAGCCCAGACCCTACACCTTCCTCTTGACTCCACTCTTGATCCCCAGCAGCTTCTGCATACCCTCCCTCTTCCTCTTCGCCTGAGCAGGTGCCCCTCCAGCTGCAGGAGCATCCAGCGCCTTGCCTCTTGCCATCAGAATGCTCTGCACGGAAGGCTCTGCCGCCCCGCCCGTCCCAGGTGCAGGCCGTCGCTTGATCGTCAGCGCTGCCGGCACGGGCAACGCCGCTTCCTCCCCGCCGGATCCTGAGCCAGAGCCAGAGCCAGAGCCTGAGGGTCCTGATACGGCCTCTGGGCTCTTGGACCGGCGCGCCTTCTTAGCAGGTGGTCCCGGTCCAGCGGATACTTTGGAGAAATACTGCTTGACAAGCAAGTCGTCTTCCTCCTCTGCGGCCTTCCTCTGGGCTTCCTCTTCGGCAGAGAGTTTCTCGGCGTGAAGAGCGGCGAGCACGGCATCCGGGTCGGTGGTGACATTGGACAGTTCGAGACGCGCATTTCGTTGCCTATATGTCCACGATGACTAGTCAGTAAAGTAACTTTTACACAGATACCAGTGTCGAAACACACGTACCGAAGATCCGCAAGCTCGTCCATCGCCTCCATCTCGCGCCGGCTCTGCTCCTGACTCCTCTCAAGATCTGCCATCGCGTCCTTCCCTTCCGCATCCTCTCTCATATTCCCGTCCGAGTCATAGTCATCGTCCGCTGCAGCACTGGGCACAGCCCCAGCCTTCCCATCCGGATCGCTCTCCTTCCAGTTCTCAAAATTACGGGTCGCACCGTGCTCGCAAATGTAGTCGGCGTTCTTGGGGTCTGTTTTGAACGTGATTTCGGACGAGCAGGTGGGGCATTTCTAAACGGAAAAGTGGACGTTAAGCAGGCATTGTGTAACGGATTATGGTATGACTCACGATGTAGAACCGGAAGACCTTGATCCCGTAGTATTCTTCCCCCACAGCCGTCTCCTTCCTCGCGTTGAACTTCTTTCCCTTATCTGTCCAGCACCCGTGGTAAGCAGACGACAAG
Source organism: Cryptococcus sp. VH57_BW (assembly GCA_024271845.1). Lineage (NCBI taxonomy): Eukaryota > Fungi > Basidiomycota > Tremellomycetes > Tremellales > Cryptococcaceae > Cryptococcus > Cryptococcus sp. VH57_BW. The sequence continues at coordinate 197,714 of JANBXI010000002.1, forward strand.
ACATCACCAGAAACAAATCACTTACAGATGTACTCGCCGCACCGCTTGCACCTCATCGAAAACGGCGCCATCAGTCGAATGACCTGCTGAGGGTCCTTCGGCATCTTGCGCCGCTTGAGCTTCGACGGATCAAAGTCCGGTGGGAAGCTATACACAAGTCGCCATTGTTAGTTTTCATTCCGCCCGAGTCCCAAAGAGCGATCAAGATGAAGCCGGGGACCAGGGTGGCAATACTCACTATTTCTGTTTATGAAAGTAACGAGTGATCTGTCAGTAGAACGAATATTTTCAGGATCACCAAAGACAGAAGTTACTCACGTTCAGAACCTTACGCTCTGCCATCTTGACTAGTGCCCTGTGGGTGTAAGGCTATAGGAAGAGAATGAACAGCTAGACGAAAGATCTTTGGGGTCATTGCACGCAGTGTCTCTCGAAGCGCATCACAGAAGCCTGGACGCGTGCCTAATTACTTGACTGTCAGCTCCGCATGCCTAACAAGGCTTGTGGGTCCTGGCCATCATCTCTTCCCTTCTTCCTTCTTGGAGGATGCATGGGGAGAGCATGCATGTGGCACCGTTCATACCGTCGGCCCTGTCAGACTGCCCGCACTAGATCATCCATTCATCGTATTGCAGGTCCAGGCTGTGCCGCGTTGCCAGCGTCTGCTGAGCCGATTTTGCCGAGGAGACCGAGCCGGCGCGTGCCGATGCGCGATAAGAACTGGAAATAAGGGGGCTCGAACCAGATCAGCCATGTTTTTTTACAATCCACCTTTGTTCAACTCGACCTACCTTGGTGCTATATACAGTATTGGCGGATCCCCGACGACCTCGAAAAGCACCATCCTACTTTCATCCCCAACATGCCTTCTGCTCAGCCTCTGTTCAACACCACTCGTCTCCGCGGCAAGACTGGTGAGTACTGATGGCGGGCGCTACCCCGGTGCATCTATCTAATCACCTGTCTCTCTCGGGTGTGCCGAAAGCTGACGCTCCCCGCCCCTTCGCGTTCAGCTGTCATAACTGGCGCTTCGGGCGGCATCGGTGCATCCACTGCCGTGCTCTTTGCCCGCGCGGGGTGCAACGTTATCCTGCTCGCCCGGCGTCAAGCCGCTCTCGACGAAGTCGCCAAGCGCTGCAAGGACGAAGGCGAGGAGGGCATCAAGGTCTTCACAAAAACTTTGGACGTGAACGACAGGAGTGCGGTGGAGCAGCTTGTGCCCGAATTGAAGAAGGAGGGGTTTGAGACGTTTGACGTGTGAGTGGTGCTGTGTGTCTAGACAGGATCGAAGGTGGAGGAAAGTCAAGACGCTGAGCAACGATATGATCAGGCTTGTGAACAATGCGGGGGGTGCTGTCGGCAAGGAGCAAGTGGGAGGTCAGTTTTCTGGTATCCCTGTGAATATTCCGATGGGAAAAGCTAACCGCTGAAATCCAGAACTCGGTATGCTTTCGAAATAATTCATGACTGACGGCGAGGGCTGACTGCTACACGGCATGATGCTGACATCCGTTGCAGGAATGTCCGACATTGACACTATGATCTCTACAAACTGTGAGCTGAATAGTTTCCATACGAAATTGTTTCATGCACGGTGTCCTTGGAACATAACTGATTCTGAGATGCAGTGGTATCCTTGATGCAGATCACTCAGATCTTCTTGAACGAGATGAAGAAGGCTGACACCGGCGTAAGCTCCAAAGCCTCCCTGGGGTGGAAAGTAGCGCGAGCTGATTGTGGATGCAGCACATCATCAATATCGGCTCCGTCGCCGGGCGCGAGGCTTATGTCGGCGGCTCCGTCTACTGCGCCGTGAAGCAGTGAGCCCACCCTCATACCCACTTATGTGCCCTAGCAGTCAGTTCCTGACGACCTCCCACAGCGCCGTCAAGGCGTTCACCACATCCCTCATGAAGGAGGTCGTCGCCACAGGCATCCGAGTGTCTGAGGTTGCCCCCGGATTTGTGGAGACCAACTTTTCCGTTACGAGGTTCAGGGGTGATACCGAGGCGGCCAAGAAGGTGTACGAGGGGATGCAGCCTTGTGAGTCTTTTATTCTCCGAAAGCTATCTCGGAGGACCCAGGCTGACAACAGCCGGCCATGTCTTAGTGACTCCGTGAGTTCTGAGACCCGACCGTGTTTTTTTCTCGTCATGTGAGCATAGCTGACACAAGCAACAGGGAGGACATTGCCGAGGAGATTGTCTGGTGTGCTCTCCGACCGCCGCACGTCCAGGTTGCCGAGCTCTGTCAGTGGCATAGGCGATAACAGTAGCGTTGTCTACCTGCTGACTTGCACACCCCCCCTCCAGTTGTCTTCCCCACCGCCCAGGCGGGCGCTACCATCATTGCTCGAAAGTAGAGACCGATTATCTAAACAGGCCGTCTAAACCCAATGCATACTGCCTGCCATTCATACTACTGATGGTCTGGAAGGTGACAGGGCCGGCCTCTTTGCGTGCCAAGAAAGGATTACTGACTGATAATCGTCTCGCACTGTGTGAGCGTTATCAGCAGCGGGGCTCGCGTGCCACCCGCCACAACTTCTCCCACCTTTTCTCCATTCCGGTCAAGGACTCCAATCGAGCTCGATAATGTGCAGCAGACAGGCGCAGAGGACAGACTATGCATTGCATTCTCTACGTATAATACACTGCTGCTACTTCACCCCCCTCTCCCCTGTTCCCCCACGATCACCCCCATTCACCCCCCCCCCCCCCCGCAAAGTACTACTATCGTATCGTTCTTTTGATGCATTATCCTTCCTCATTCGCTATATTAACGTTGGTGTTCCGCTCATAGTCGCGAGGAGAGAAGTACAGATGAGGAGGAATATGTATGTACTCGTTTAAGACCCATGGTATGCTCTCTTTGAGGGTGGGGGGTTCTACTAATAGGACAAACAATTGATTTGAGAATGAAAGAGGCGAGAAAAATTTGTATACCGAGAATGAAAGAGAGGAGATGTGAAAAAAAGAAAGAAACTTGGTATGACCCCAAGAAACGGGGGTCCCACACAAAAACGTATGGGGCAGATAAGGCCCCAGACGGAAGGGAAAACGAACACGGGGAAATAGATTACCTGAAGTGTCAAGGTCAGCATGGATCACCCGGACGCAAGAGATCATATGGCTACTCACCGATTAACCTCAGACCAAACCCGTTCAACCCCGCCTGATTTTCACTGCAGCTCCCTCCTCGCCGCCACCGACGCCCTCACCTGGCCAAATAACCTGTACACCTCATCCTGCGCCATGACGAAAGGCTGCTTCCAGAACCCGTACACCTCGTTATCAAGCAGCTCGATGAACGTCACCAGCAGGCCCCACGGGTGGGGGCGTTTGACGATGGTGCGCTCGAGGAGGATGCGGGCGATGCGCTCCGGGATGGCGGAGGGCACCTCGGTCTGCACACAGGTACCGAAGAGGAAGAGCATAAAGTGGACGTAGAAGAGCGTGTGGGCGGAGGGGTAGCGAAGTTGGTCCGCGACTACATTCAGCATGTAGTATTGGCCTGTAAAGTGGAAGTCAGTAAAGCACCCTTGCACGCCCCAAAAGAAGCAGGACTCACCCTCCGCATCAAACGCATGCGCCAACCCAGCCAGGACGGCCACCTCTGGCGCCTTCGCATCAAAGTCCACAACACCCGTCTGGTGGAATCTCCTCGCGACCTCTGTTGTCCCCAGATAGTACACCGTCGCGTGCATCAACGTGTGGTTCCACGTGATCACCGTGTTTCCCTGCGACCCTATCGTCTTTACAGCGATCCTGTTCTTGAGCTCCGCAACGATTGCGGGCAACGCAGGAACGCCGGTGCGGACAAACTGGTCGATGGCGGCCTTGAGGTTTCCGTCGGTGAGCGCCCCGACATAGTCGGAGCGCACCGTAGGGAATCGCTGCATCTCGGGGACGAGCTGGTCGAGGCGCTTGTAGTGGTCTGGGAGGGGAGCCTCTTGGTGGGGGAAAGCGGAGAGGACGATGTTGCGCAGCTGCACGCAGTGGGGAGGAATCACAGTAGAGAGGGTGTGATAGAACTCAACGAGGAACTCGGGGAAGTCATGCAGGAGTAGCATGAGTAGCCTCACCGTCGCCTTGTATATGGACCTTGACGACGGGGTCATCTCGTCCGACTGGAGGAAGGGCGCGAGGAACCTGAGAAGCCACATGACACAGCGATGGAACTCGGGCCACCCCTCGTCCCTCTGCGTCTGGAGCAGCTTGGGCATGAACAACCTGTGCGAGATGATGGAGACCCAACCGAACGCGAAGCGCGGCGCGTAGGTAGGCTGGGTGATCCCAAGGTTGTTGGCGAGGTGCTTCAAGCAGCCGAGGTACGTGTCGCTGAGACTGTACTCGATGGTGGCGAGCTCGCTGAGCATACTGGTGAAGAACCTCGCCCATGGACGCTGGTTGAACGCGCTGCCCATCTCAAGCTGCCTCTGCACAAGCGAGTACGACATGATCGTGATGATCTTGTTGTAGTAGTACACAGCTCGCGCGACGCTGCTTGTCCCGCTCTTGTCGCCGTAGTTCTTGACGATCAGGACGATGAGCTTGGCAAGCGCATCGACGCCATAGAAGCGCGAGGTGCCATCCGGGGAGAGCTTGGTGGTGTCGAGGTCGACAGCGGTGTTGATAGCGGTGCGGTAGAACGCTGACGAGACGTCCTCGCCGCTGAGAATCCCTTCCTTCTGCAGGTACGTGATGTAGGGGACGAACGCAGACTCGGGGTTCTTGCTAGTGCTGAAAACACGGACCCACTCCAGGAAGAAGTGAGCCAGCCTCTCCTGCAGCTTGCCGTCGATCACGCCCTTGGAACCCTCGCTCTCCGCCGTGGCCGACGCCTCCTCCCTAAGCTCCTCCAGTAATGTCTCCACCGCCTGGGTGGTCCGTCCGGCCTCATGCATCTTGAGCAGCGTCGCCAAGCTGTGCGAGAACGCCGGTCGCGGGACGAACGCGTGCTCCGAGATGGAGCACTCGCGGATGAGCTGCGCGACAAAGTCGAGAGTTTCGGGCGTGTACGAGCGGATGATGATTTGGGAGAGGGCGGCGTCGAGCTCGTGCACGGGGATAGACTGCGCGCCGAGCAGAGTGACGGTCACGGGGACGTTGAGTTTGCGCTACAACACAAAGAGTCAGTGACAGTAACATTGGCAGAAGGTTGCCGAACTCACCACGTCCTCGGCGTAGATCAGCCACTGCTTCACCTCCTTGTTCACCTTCGCCGACAAGTCGCAAAGCTGCTGCAACAAGTACACATACACTTCCCTCGCCAATTGGGCACCCGACCTGTAAAGCAACTGTACCACCTTCTGCGCTATGGCCAGTGTCGTCGTCTCCCTGTGTATCGACTGGTTCGCCACGATCACCAGGCCCCTGATTAGGCCCCGGATCTCGTGGTCGGCAGGCAGTGCCGAAATGGTGGAGACAGTAGTCTGCGCAAGGATGCTCTGAATCTCCACAGCAAGCTCGTGCAGCTTGTCCAGGCTCGTCTGTGGCGGGAGAGTCACAGGCGACTCGACCGCCTCGACCGCTTCGGTCATCTCCTGGCCAAAGGGGTTGCGCGGCGAGCGACCCGTCTTGATGTCTGACGGGACAAGCCCGTCGTTGAGCGTGAGGTCGCGGTAGCTCGCCGCGAGATAATCGCCGTTCGTCGCCGGGTGGTTCGCCATCATCCTCGTCGGCTCCCCAAAGTCCTCGTACACCCTGAACTGCTGCGCCGACAGACCGCCCGGCTGTACCCTCAACGCCTCTGGCAGTGCCGTGGTCGAGACGTTCACGCCGAACGAGGCTACGTCCCAGAACGCGGCCTGGCCCCTCAAGTTCTGATGCGCCTTTCTCGCGGCATACTGGGGCGCCAGGTTGACATCGATATCCTTTGCCGCCTTCTCCATCGCCGCCTTCTTCAACACTGCACACGCCACGTCCAGGTTCTGGTTCACAACCCCCGCAATCATCGCGTCCGGCATCGTCTCGTCCGTATAGCCGTTCTGTTCAAGCATCGACTTGACGTTGGCGATCATGCTCGAGCGCAGAGGCTCCTTGCACGTCACCAGCGCGAGGCTCCCCGCGAGGTTCTGCACCATCATGTGCGCCGCCTGGCGCATCTTCATCGCGTCGGGCTCGGCCCCAAAGTCCTTCTGGATAAGGTCGCGGGACGAAATCCCAGCGATCGTGACAGAACGCTCAATGACGGGAGTGATGATCTCGCGGATAGCGCGGTCAATCGAGTGGTGTACGATGCGCTTCAGCGTCGGCGCGGTGAATATAGGGTAGTCCTGGTTGAACACGAGGTACTCGGGCAGCTGCGCGATGAGCTCGTCCACGCGGCGAGCGAGTGCGTCCTGAGCGGCTTGGACGGCCTGCTCCGACTGCATCTGTTGCATCCGCGTGTACTGGTCGTTGCCCGGCAGGTCGGTGAGGCGCTGCGCCCCGTTCATCATCTCGCTCGACGCACGCTGCAGCTCGAGATCCAGCCTGTTGGCGACCTCGGGTTGCGGCGGCGGAGGGGGCACGTGCATGCGCAGGAGGTTGGATGGCTCGAACGAATCGAGCTTGACGTCGAGTTTGCCAAAGAGCACCTCGATCTCAAACTTCATGTTGAGACGCAGCTCGCCGAAGTGGTAAAACTCGGAGAGGAGTCGGAGGATGGCGACGAGCCAGGGGTTGGGCGGGTGGAACACCGTCGAGTCCTTGCACAGTGCCAGCAAGTTGCACACGAACGGGATCGCCACGATAAGCCGCTTGTTGTCGAACCCTTGGATCAAAAGATCCTTGACCGACAGCTCCTTCATCTTGATCGGCTTGTTCTGCCCGAGCGTGATCCTCCCCAGCCACATCGCCACCGTCTTCAGCACCGACCTCTCAGACGCGGAGTTCATTGTCGCCTCCGCATTGAGGAGCTCTCTCGCCTTCCTGTAGGTTTCCCAGAGGACGTGGCGGTCGAGCACGGGAGAGTTGACCTTCTGCAGCAACTGCATGTAGATTTCGTGCCGGTTGTGCTCAAGGGAGACGCGCACGTCGATAAAGTAGTGCGCGAACCAGCGCGAGTACTGGTCCTCAAAGAGCCTGACAAGGTCCGCCGACTTTGCCTCGTAGTTGGTAGGCGCAATCTGGTTGATGATGAACATGATGGCGTCCTTCTTCTTGGTCTCGGGCTCCCTGAACTCGTCGTCGCCCTCCTCAATCAACACTGGCAGCTTGAGGGCAGGGAAAGCAAGCTTGACCCCGCCCTGCAAGTCGAGCTCCTCTCGCTCCACTAGCGCCTGCTGGATGTCGTTGATGAGCGCTGGATGCGACTCGTGCAGCGCCGGGATCTCAAGGAGAGATCGGCAAAGCCCCGGGAAGTCGACGAGCGAGTTGCGCAGGACACTCAACGCATTGATGCCGAATTGGTAGAGCTGGTCGTGGGGCGACGTCTTGCACGCGTCCAGCACGTAGCGCGTCGCGACGAACGCGGGGGTGTCCTTGACGAGCCGGTAGTCGATTATCGCGCCGAAGAGGAGACCAGTCATGGTGAGCTCCTTGGGAGGGTATGCCTTGACAAACTTGTACTCGTCGAACAACGAGTGCAGAGCATGCGCAAAGATGTCCTGCTCTTTCGGGTCATCCGACTTTTGGTACCGCTGGAGCTCCTCCACGACCTCGTCCAGCTTCAGCTTGCCTCCGTACATCTGTTGATAGAGATTGTCCACCGTCTCCACCACCTCCTTGGAGAACTTGGCTTCGCCAAAGCCCTGCTCCTGCTTGCTGCCAGGCCTGAGGTTGAGTAGACGAGGGTGTAATATGAGGATGTCGGTACGGAGGTTCTTGAAGCGGGCGATATCCTCTCCAGAGAGGTGACCAGCGTTTCGCACTACGCGAATGAAGATCGAGTAGACTGACGGGCCAAGAGCAAAGAGCAGCGGCGGAGCCGAGTCAGGCTGGTGCTGGTACTCAAACTCGAGACGGAGCTTGTGCTCGACAAAGTCGAATATCGCCTCAAGGTACTCTGGGCCCTTGATCTCCACCGCGTCTGCCAGCCACTTCTCCAGGTTGATCTGGTCCTCTGCAGACGCCAAAGCAGCAAGGTCGAGGACAAAGTGCAGTGGCTCCTGGATGGCCAGGAGAGTGCCCATTATCTGTGCGTGTCTTGTTAGCGCCACTAATTTATTCTACAGCTAAGGAGACTCACGTTCAGCTCCATGCCGATCTCCATAATTCTTCCTAGGTTGTTCTCATCCTCTCCGTAAAACTCCAGCAGCACCGAGATGAGGTTGTCGGGATTGGTCTCCCACAGCTCGTGGAAGACGAGGTGCGATGACGTTATCTCCTTTGGGTTGGTCGTAAGATACATTGCCAGGAGGCGCGTCTGCATCGGGAGCACAGCTGCAGGGAGGGGTTTCTGCCATGATATGTTAGCTATAAGCACAAGGGTACGGTGGTGGCAACTCACGGAAAGCTTCTCAAAAGCGATCAACACGAGCTCTGGCGCCAACTTGCTCGCCTTGTCCAAAATCTCCATCGCCCGCCTCCCCGTATCCACCGCCTCCTCCCTCTCCCTCTCCGACCTGTGCTCGCCCTCCGCTAACGCACACGCGTGCACCAACACCTGAATCAACCCCAACGTGTTCCACAAACCCGCGCCCTGCAAGTCCCTCGCCGCCTGCTTGGCCGCCTTGTTCCAACCTGACTCGGCCGTGGGGGGGTCCACGATCCGCGCGAACGCGGAGGGGAGCGGGGCCGTTGGGAGAGTGAAAATGGGCAACGCGTCCGGGGGCATGCTGGTGAGGTGGCCGAGGACGACGAGAAGGGACGACAAGTTGTCCCACGCGGGAGCATCCAGGTTAGCAGGGAGGAGTCCTGCTATAGGCGGGACGGGTAGTTGCGGGGCAAGGCAGATGATGGTGATAAGAAGATGGATGGATGACGGGTATGCCGCAATGGTGTTTGGCGTGTCGAATGACTTGACAACGTCCGGCCATGAAATAGCGTCCTAATAGGCGAAACGTTGTCAGCGATTGATGTCGACAGGTCTTTGCATTGTGAAGAGGCATCACTCACGATCGCTGTCATTCCTTTAATCACGCCGTGCACATCCACGCTACGCCCCACGGGTAGCCCCTCCCCCAGACCACGCAACACACGGCATGCCTCGTCCGTCACATTCTGCTGCACCTCTTCGGGTGTCCCCTCAAACAGCCACGGGCTCCACCATCTCGAGATGACCGATTCGACTGTCCCCTCGTCTTGGGTGAGAGCGTCCCCCAGCTCGAATAGGATGTCCTCGAGCGGGATGCTCCCTGGAGAGCGAGGCGGGCCGCCTGGCGATAGAGCCGAAAGCGTCTGAAGGATCATGGCCGGGGAGGAGAATTTGACAGCGAGCGAGGTTATGAGGGTGGCTCGCTGCATGGAGTTGAGAGGGGATGGGTGGGGGAATGTGGGGTTGGTCGGGGTCGCAGGGCGCGAGGGGGTAACCCCGTTCGACGATGACTGCTGAGGCCTAGGGTAGAGGGCGAGCAGAAGGGTCCTCGCCTCCTGCATCGTCAGGTCATCCTGGTAGGGCTCCCTTCCTGGCACCGCGTTCATCAGCCAGAATGGCACGCCGGGCGATCGCAGCAGTTCCATGGTGGGCTGAAAAGTCTGTGCTAGGATGGCATGGAAGACTGCAAACGATGCGTGCGACGGCGGGAAGACGTGGGGGGATGCAAGGGTGTAGGCGGAGAGGGAGAAGAGGAGGGCGGGAGGGAGATTGAAGAGGCGGAGGGAAGGAAGGGGCAGGGGCGTGGTGGGCGAGGGGGAGAGCATGACCGTGGAAAAGTGCGGCGCGAGCTGCACATCCCTCGCTGCCCGTATCGCCTCGGAGACGAGGAGCCGCCAGACGAGCGCCGGCTGCCCCGTGGTGGGGATCTGGGGTGGGGGCGCCGCCGGGTCATCCTTGTACTGGTTAGAATGCTGGATGAGTATCTGGAGGATGGGGTTGGCGACGACGGTCGCTCGTCGGAGAAAGTGGTGGTACATGTCGGGCCCATTGCTCGACGCCAGCTAAACAACAAAAACGCATCGTCAGCACCTCCGTCCTTATCTCCCTCGCGCGTCTCCCACACGTTCCACGCTGCCTCCTTTTGTTCCTCCCACTTCCGTCGCCCGCACACACCGCGACAGTCTCGACCACTCACCGTCCTTATCTCGTTCGACGCCTTATCGAAACTCTCCTCCGTGAACGTCGTCAACAGAAACACTATCTGCGCCCTAACTATCACGGCGGTACCGCCTTGCCCATCTCTCCGGCCGGCCCCCGCGCTCCCGCCGACGCTGCCCCCGCCTGTCGCACCGCTCGCATCGCTCACCGGCGACGCGCCGCCGCCAAATCCCGGCGGGGGACCTGTCCTGGTGACCCCGCCTCCCAGTCCGGGAGGAGGGACTGACATGGGCTCGTGGATTGCAGGGATGGAAGGGGGGGAAGAAGGGTGTGTGGTGGTGTGGCCGAAGGAAGGCTTATACGTCCATCCCCGCGCGGAAGTTAGTGTGCGGAGTGTGGGTATATGTGGGCGAGAGTGATGAGAGCTGTGGGAGGTGGGTCGCTGATGTGTGAGAGATGGAAGAGAGGAAGATGGAACTAAGAGAGGGTCGGGTGTGAGGCGAGTAAGGCGAGGCGAGGCGAGTGAGTTACGTTGGCGACTCACGAAACTCAACCCGAGGATGGGCCGCCGGCGTTTAACGGCATTATATCAATGTGGCACTCGCGCCATAGGCCTGGCCTTCCCTCCCACCTTGCATCCATGGCCCATCCGTCCGTGGCTTCGTCTCACATATAATGCAATGCATGCCGCGCTCTGCTGCTCAATCACTATCACTGCTGTCCTCATTGTACGCCTTCGTTCTCCTCGGCCCTACATCTTCCTCCTCACTCGAGCTTTCATAATCACTCTCGTCGTCACTGTCGTCCCCCCCATGCACCCCAGACGGCTTCACCTTGCCCCCCCGCATCATCGCCATCTGCCCCGCCAACGTATCCTCGTCCGGCTCTGAAATGTCGTCTTCTACGTCTGAATCTGACTCTGCTGCGAACTCCTCCACCTTCAACTGTAGTTGTAAAACCGTCTCTCGTCAGCTCTACCCTCGCAAAGAGCACGTTAACAGAGATGCACACTAACCATGATGGGCACCTGCACATCCGCACCAAGATACGTATCACTCCTCAAGTGCGCCACGAACGAGTACAAGTTGGCCTGTGGCGGCGCCTGGAACTGCAGCTCGAACTTTTTCGGCTCGGACGGCGTCCCGTCCGCATTGGGGAAGGGGATGTCGGTGATCTTGACTGGCGGGACTATCACCTTGTCAAGCTTCGAATCGCCCAACAGCATGTAGAAGTGGGGTTTGCGGAGCTGCCGGGTGGTTAGTTTGGTCCACGAAATTGGACTTTACGACTCACCTGAGGCCAGTAAGGCGCATGCGCGTAACCGTTGTCCACAACCTCCTCTTCGGCTGCCTTCGCGATTTCCTTCTTCACTTCTTCCGCCTTGGCAACCTCCTTCTTCTCTTCCGCCTTCTCCACCACCTTGCTCACCGCATCCTCCACCGCCGCAACCGAGTCCTCTGCATCACCAATCTTCTCCTTCTCGTCTGCGACGCCGTTTGCGACGAGCGACTTGGCCTTGGAGAGGGCCGATAACGGCATGGTGGGGTAGACATATCGTACCTGGCAGACCAGGTTGGTGATCGAGCTAGGCGTCACCGACTTCTCCCCCTCAACTACTCACACGAGTGTCAGCTCCGTGTTTTCACTCCCCTCGAGCACCGCAACGCACCAGTGAATTCCGCGCTGACCACCTCCAACCTCGGCCAGTACTTTGCCACATTCGCCGCTTCAGTCCAGCTCCCCGTGTCCCCCTTCCTCACCCACTTCTCAAGCCACCTCACCCCCTCGGCCTTGCTGGCCAGCTGCAATTCTGTGCCCTTGGTAGGGCCAATCTCGGGGAACTGCGCGAGGGGAGATACATCGGGAGGGAGGGCTTGGACGAGAGCGGGCTGGATCTGGATGACGAGGAGGGAGGTCTTGAGCCAGGCGCGGGCGAGAGATATGTGCAGGAGGGCGTTGAGCAGGACGGGGAGGATACGCAGGATGGCGAGTTGGTCTACGTGGTTGTCAGATGGTGCAGAGGACTTCAGAGATGTGACAGCGACTCACCGGCCTTTTGCTCTGCGTCGGTGAGCTCAACGCGCAACAAGTGGGCCCAGATCAACGCCCTCGCCCGCCTCGCCGCGGCCGTCGTCACCTGCACCCGGCTCTCCTTCTTCATCAAAGGGTTCTCCTCCACCATGGCCTCCACCTTCTTCTCATCCAGCACCTTCTCCAGCTCTTCTATCTTTCCCTGCCGCTCTTTGCGCGCCTTCTTGCTAACTTTGCCCGTGTTGCCTACCAGCGCGGCAATCTCGAGTGCAGAGGCCAGCAACGCGATGATCGAGGAAAAGTCCGAGTCGTCCGCGAGATCATGGAAGAAGAGCTCGGCGGTGCCGTTGAGAACACCATCACGCGTGAGCTTGCGCTGCGCGAACCACCATCGGCCCTGCAATAACCCTCGTCAGCTCTACCCTTCTCCCTCACGAGACGTGCCGACTCACCACGACCCAGGGAATCCCTCCGCCCAGTACCAGCCCGTATGCCGCCAGCACCCAGATACTATTCTTGCCCTCTACGACCCACAGAGGAATCGCTATCTTGTCCTCGCGCTGCTGCGGGCCGTCCGGGTTGCCGTACTTTGCCAGGTTCTCCCGAGTGACTTCGTCGGTGAGCGCCTTGTAGGCTTTGGTGAGCTGCACAAACTTCTCCTCGACATCCTCCTTCGTCTGGTTCTCCGAGAGTTTCATTTTGTCCGGGTGGCTACATCAGGCCGCCATCAGCAACGGCTCCCTCAACAAAGGACCCCATCCAGCAGCCGCTGACGTACAACTGCAAAGACAGCTTCTTGTAATGCTTCTTTATCTGCTTTTCCGACGACGCCGAGCTCAGCCCCAAGATCTCGAATGGGTTGTACACCACCTGCCCTGATACGGCCGGCGCCTTGGCCAGGCCATATGCGAGGTAGCCGAAGAGCGCCCACGCGAGGCCGAGCAGGACCAGCCGCTTGAACGCGCGGGCTTTGCGCGTACTGGCCTGGATGCGGGAGACACGTGCAGGAGAGGCGGCGCATGACGGGCAGGGGCAGATGGGGTGGCGGGACTCTGTGTGTCACCAGCAGTGTCAGCTTCTGCTTGGGGTGTCAAAGAGCAAAAGTGAGAGCTGACCATTCTTGCCAGGCTTGAGGGAGGCAAAAGTCCAAGGGACGAGGACGAGTGCAAGGAAGGTGACGCCAAAGTAGCTGGCGAGGTTTCCGCTCTCGTCATAGGATATGCCGGGAGCCATGATGTCTGCCGGGCTTTTGGGGGCGGGGTGAGGGGGCGAAGGTGATGCTCGTGGAGGTGAGTGGAAAGAATACCTTGGTTGAGTGAAGGTGGACAACGAGCTATGCGCGTAAATACGGTGCTGCGACGTGGCGCCACGAGATGACGGAGGCAATTTCCCCGTAATCCCGAACGCGTCAAGCTCATGTAGAAGGGCCACTCTAAGCTCTTGTCCTACTGATCAATACGTGGGGCATCCAGCGTCAGCAGCCCTGCAGTGGACAGAGCAGTATGCATCACCGGGGCTACCTTCACGAACCCCAAAAGGGAGACCGCCGTCGTTCGGCTCTGGCTGGACCCTCGACGGCTGAAAGAAGGGGGTGTGATGTCAGCCTGGCCACGGCTTGCTTCTTCACAGGACAAGTGGCTGATGCTGGCAGATCACATGCCTGGGTAGATCAAATAACTGATCAGTAAACACACGCTGCGGCCGGGTATGGTGCCATGAAGACGAAGCGCCTACGTGAATTGAGCAGCCACGGACGCACTCTGCTAGATGAACAGAGTTTCTGTCCTACCACGAGGGGCCTGGAGTCGCACCGTGCTCTGATTTTGTAATGCAGTTTTTTACGCCTTCATACCTAACACAATGTCGTGACGCTGCATACAGATAAAGAATGCATGCCCTCAACCATCCCATCCATCTCTCCAGTCATCTTGGTCACGATTCCAGACCTGCACGAAACTCAAGAGCCAGGTCTCGGACGCGACTGCCACCTGTTACGTAACAAACCGGAAGAAAACGGCCGTTGGCGTTGATTCGCCCCGCTTGCTGGGTTTCGTCCTCTCCAACCACATCGCTCGCTTTCACTCTTCACATCTACTTTCTCCTTACTCACCACTCATACCCCCCTTCAACCCAAAGAGCACCATGCTTCGCGCTGCCGCCCGTACCGTCCGCCCTGCCGTCAGGGGCTTTGCTACCGCCACTTCCGGTGGTGAGAACGAGTTTGTCCGCAAGAGGCTTGCGGTCAGGGCTCACGCTGCTGGTACGTCTGTCTCTGATGTGCTGTCCCTTCTTGAGAGGCAGTTGCGAGGCCGGTGCGCCCATACGGGATGAAAGAGGGCTCTATAATGAGAGGACGGAGTGTGCGGGGAATGCTGGAAACATTATTTGTGAAAAGATCCGGACCGCTAACACTGGCCCGCCCAACAGAGACCACCGACCTCTGGCGCAAGATCTCCTTCTACGTCTGTATTCCCGGTGTCCTCGTCGGTGCCCTCTGGGTCTACAAGGTTGAGGCCGCCCACGCCGAGCACATCGAGCATATTAAGTAAGTGAAGCTGTCATGGCAGATACGAGGTGTGCGGAAGACGGAGCGGAGGGGATGGGGTGCTGTGTGGGCTGGCGGGAATCCCGGATGGCGGGACGGGGCGAGATCGTCGGAGGAGAGATACTATCATCTCTACTTTAAGGCTGGGGGACGATGTAGAGACATGATCATGAGCTGACTCGTTCACCACCCCGGGGTAGGCACGAGAACGGCGGCGAGCTCCCCGAGAGGGCTGTGTACGAGTACATGAACATCCGTGTCAAGGTACGTTCTTCATCTCAGTTATTTCATGTCTAGTGTCATCGGAGCGCTCTGACTAACGTGACATATCTTTAGCCTTTCCCGTGGGGCCACCAGTCCCTCTTCTTCAACGTGAGCAGCTACAATCTCTGGTATGCCCCCGGTGCGAAAAGCAGCTAACAGTCGTCCATCCAGCCTGAGGTTAACATCCCCGTTGCCGAGGAGTAAACTTTGCTCTCCCGAGATAGCGTCAAGCAGATCTGAGGAATGCATGTGGAAGTAGATAACAGCTGGGCAGGTGGGAGGTGCGTTCGCGGTCCGCGTGCCGCAGATCGATCACGACAAGTGCGGTCTGCATATCGGCTCTACCCAAGAGTATAACATCACCCGGTCACTTCGACGCCCAATCTCCAAATATGAGTGCCGAGAAGCCCTCGAACTCTGGTACAGCCAGCATCTCCTGCTCGCCCCCTGTCAGCTATATCTTGTTTCGGACCGAGCGACTAGGAGCTCACCTCTATCCCGCTATCGGGCACACCTTCCCATACGCCTTTCCCCCATCTGCTAATCTCCGGCAAGCACTCCGCGAGCCGCCTCGTCCCATCCTCCCCGGACGCGCTGTAACACTCCTCTGCAAGGCTCGCGGTGAGGTTTCTGATCATGGCCGAGACGCCCTTCTCGAGAATGTATCGCCCGTCGGGGGACTGGAGGTGCGAAAGGGTCTCGCCGACGAGGGTCGCCAGGTGGGCGGAGTGATCTCGCGGCTGAAGAGGGAAGGGGATGGGGAGGGATGTGGGTGGCGAGGAGGGTATCATGTAGGATGTGAAGCTGCATTGGGAGTCATGATTTAGCAGGTCATCCTTGTCTGGTCACAGATGATACGCACTCGTGAAGCTTAAACTCGTCTTCCTCCGCCGGGTCCATCTCCACCTCTGCGCGAACCTCCTTCAACGCCCTCTCCCAATCCCGCACAGAAAGCTGTCTCTTGAGAGGCATGCTACTCCAATAACGTCAGCTCGTCGGTTGATGGAGGCGGAACTTGAACTCACCTCCCAAAGACCTTCTCCACCGCCCGGTCCACCCTCCCTGCCACACCCTTCCACCCCTCATGGAGTAACCACCAACTATACGTCAAGAACAACTTCTCCGCCTCCTCCTCCTGCTGTCTCCTCTGTGCCTCCAACTCCTCTGCGCTAACCTCTCCCGCCCTGACGCTCTGGTTCTCCCCCGCTGACGGCGCGAGGAAAGCCGGCAGGTAACTCGTCACCCGCTCGGGAAGGAGGCCGACAGGGTTGGGCAGGAGCGAGGTGCTTCCTTCAACGAACTCGGAGAGGCCCATTGCCTCGATGAAGAAGGACGAGAACCACCCGCGCTTCTGCTGCTGCTGCTTGGCATCGGATGGCGCAGTGTCCGAGCCAGGGAGGGTCGCATCCGAGGCGTTCCGGCGCGGGGTACGGTACCCGTCGCCGTCCTCATACAAGGCGGGCCGCCTGGACGGCATGTCCTTCGCTTTGGACTCCTCGGTAAGGCTCGACTGGATATCCTGGAGGTACCGGTTGCGCGCGAGAACAGAGAGCTGGGAGGAGGTGAGAATGTAGAGCATGGGAAGGAGGTAGGCGGTGGTCACTGTGCGGGCAATGCCTGGGGAATGACGTTAGCGCGGGTTCAGAGCGGCGAGCAAGTGAATGAATCCCACTTTGAGTCTTGAGATCTTTCCACAGCTCTTTCTTGCTCCTAGTCGTTACGGGCACAGAACGTGCTGCAGCCGGCCGAGGAGGAGATTGGTGTAACATGGCAGAGTGTGAGAGGTCCGAAGGTGGAGAGGGGGAAGGCGAGGATATGTCTGTCGGGGGGAGCGATATCGACTGCGATACGATAGACGACATCTACTCGTCAATACTTCTTGTCAGCTGGTATTTTGTAAGAGTCACAATCTCTGCTCACCTCGTCATCCGTCTCAGAGTGCCCAACAGATGACCCAGCCATTGCCTCACTCTCCGCCTCCGTCTCTGTCTCAGTCATCAAAGTGTCATCCCCGCTACCTTCATCCCGCCGCTGGAACTCGCTCGCCCAGCTCTCGCCGACGCCCGTCCCGGTCCCAGAGCTCGCCGATACAGTCGGACTCGCGTGCCCGGTCGCCTCCACCTGTTCAGCTTTTTTGTCCAAAGTCTGCACGTGCTCGCCCTGCTCGCGTCCAGAGTGATTATGGTCGTATATGTGCAACGAGTTGTCAGGAGCAGCCGTGCCACTACCATCGACATTGCCATTACCGGCGCCAGTCTCGACACTGGCTGTTGAGTCAGACAGAGAGACGGCGGCGATTCCTTGCAAGGCCTGGCTGGTTATCTCCACGGGATAGGCGTCAAACACCTGGGGCTGGAGAGTGGGCAGAAGGGCGTAGAGGGTAAAGGATATGGTGGAGATCAACGATGTGAAGTGGTTTTTCATCCTACACCCTGCCCGTCAGCTCTTGCTGAATCTCAGAGAAACTACACGGCCGATCAAGACGTACAGTCCACGTTGCTTCTTCTCCTTGATGGCTTTTAGTCTGCTCTCCCGCATGCGGTCGAGGATGTACGACGACAGGATGTAGAATGTCGACGCTGTGCCGACGAAGTATAAAAGCCGCCGGAAGCGGCGCTGCCATGGAGATTGTGCCAAGGGGGGCATGGCGGGTAGGGTAGGGTGAATGTATGGAGTAGTGGTTATCAGGAGCGTGAGGTGTGAATGTGCGGAATGAAGGATGCAGGTTGAGACGGAAGAGGAATGGACAAGAGAGACGAACAGTATGGCGATGATGCGGTGAAGAAATCTCGGCAAGCCACTTTGCCGGCCGCTTCAGGATTGCGCGCGACAGGAAGCTGACAGGCCTGACGCCGACTCGGCATCGGGTCGCACTTACACTTACACTTTCACTTACAGTACTCACCTTCGAAGTCACCTAACTCATCCTTCTTATAATCCTCCCCAAATACCTGTTGGACCTGCGCTTCCCTACTTCCCTATCTCGGCGTTTTGAAGGCACCCTGCTCTTCGACATCTCCGCCCTAGAGCGAGGGGGGCCCGAGTACACCAGGTATAGCACTTTTGCTGGCGGCCACCTTCCTGACCACGTTCGGGTGGAACAAGCAGGATGCTATGACATTTATAATGATCTGTGTGGATGTCAGTAAGGTAACTATCGAAGGGATGGAGAGGATCCTGAGGCCCGCCCACCAAGAGGTTTACTTGTAGAAGAGAGAGCTGTTATCAGCCGAAGGGCTTGCTTTGAGGAACGCTACGAATCGGAGCTTCTGGCTATCTGGTAAGCCTGAATCTTGAAGTAGCTAAAACACTTGGGGAGATGAGCATAGAGGAATTGGTCAAGGGTCTGGTGTGGGGATGGAGGAGGCGTTGACCAGATATGGCAGGGCGCGTCCATGTGATACTGATGAAGACTTCGGTCGGTCGTATTGTTATCCGGTGATGACGGACATTTCTAGTTCTAGTACTTTCTAGCAGATAGGTCGATATATATACCAGCCCGCTCGACCTATCCACTAGAATGCGCTAGAACTATGAAGTGTTGGTCATCACCTAATAACAGGTCGCACTTCAACAATCGGATTATGTAGTCTAGCAACCAGCAGGGGGTCCTCTTCCACAGGAAATGCCTGTCAGTAGAGAATGTTGGTGCACACTGTGCACATGCCCCAATAGTCAGAAACCATCAGGGCAATCAACAGCCGCCAGTCCAGTCGCTCGCCCTCCGCACCGCAGGCGGCCCCCTCTCCTGCTCTCTTTGAGCGGCCGTCAGGCACAACCACCTCAAAATTCGAAGATCGCGTTGCTTCCCCGCTGCTTACCGACTGTAGGCTTTCATTCGCTTTAATCCTCTGTCGAGCTAGTTGACTGCCAGTACCATTTCTCGTTCCGAACCCTCCAGAAGCAGCCCCCCGAAGAGCCTCCCATCCCTACCTCCCTGTCTTATTGTCGTCCTTCCACAATGGGCCGCAAAGCGCAAGCACCCACCGAATCCTACGCCCCTCCCCTCCCCGCTGAGCACTTTCTCGCGCACCTTCGCGCCCCGCAAGGGTCCAACAACTTCCTCTGTGTCGATACCAATGGAGTGGAGAGGCTCGTGGAAGTGGGGAGCAAGCTCCGGCGAATGAAGGGACTGATTATCATGCGAGGTGAGTGCAGTGGCCGGAAGTGGGGTATCGGAATGTGTCGCGAGAGGCGTCAAAGCTGATATTGTGACATGGACATCCTGGCAGGCGACTTTGCGGTTGCGAAGCTCTTCCCTGTGACACAAGACGACAAGGCGAAGCTTGTGGGGGAGATTGTGCACATATTAGACAAGGCAGACTTGAAGGAGTGGAGGAAGGCAGGCGCATGGTGAGTCCCAGTGCTCAACCTCAACGCTGTGGAAGATAGCAGGTCCATCTATGGCCGGGTATGTGCTGAGTATCACTTGCAGGCCGGAAGGGTTTGGGGAGGAGCCTGCGACGGTGGTGGAAGAGGAGGAGCAAGGCGAAAGTGAGGAAGACAGTGGGGAAGGAGAAGTGGACGAAGCAGACGACGGGGAGGAGCAGCACGAGAGCCGGACATGAAGACACTTGTCTTCTCCCGTCGCTGCACGATCCGGCAGTGTCTTCAGCTTGTCAAGGTGCTCATTGTGGCGGCCTGGATATCCACAAATGATATTTGGCATGACTGTGCGATCAGCAGACCCCACGTACCACAAGCCTCCGCGGATCCATCAGCAGCCCACTGTCATTGCATGGCAACAAGCGACCAAGACCTGCATGTATTCCCCTTATGCAAGAGATTCATACATCACAATCATTCATAGGTTACTGGCATACGTATTACTATATCACCTGATTAAGCGCTAACTGCTTGAGACATATTTCCCCCCGATATATATACTTCTTGCTTGCGTGAGCTTCGCCATTACCCGAGAGTCGTAAGGTCATCATCATATGGTCATAAACAACATGTTCTCCTCGCACCTTCACACCTAGCAGCTCCCCGGGCAGAAGCTGGCCTTTTTGGCCTCCTTGTCTGCACTGCTCTTCCCCACCTCGACGCCAAACTCGCCCTTGGGCACGACCCACTTCTGGCGAACGACGTCCCAGATGGACACGTCGTAGCGCGAGAGGTTAAAGCTGACGGTCTGAGAGGCTCCGGGCTCGAGGTTGATTCTAAAACGGATGATGCGTCAGCGGGTCCTCGACAGTGGAAGGATAATGACTCACCTGGCAAAGTCACGCAACACCTTGGGGGGCTCGCCGGCATCCTCCGGATACGCGAGGTACAGCTGAGGGATCTCACACCCGCCGGCGCCGCCAGTGTTCTTCACCTCCAGAGAGACAGTCCATCTGGGTCGGTGAAGGCTTTGGAGGGCAACACATGGATCAGCATCGTAACTTATAGCCGATGAACCAAACAGACGATCACAACTTACTAGTCAAGCAAAAAGCGCCCGGCCTTGACTGTTCCGTTCGACCCCTCGTCCACAATGGGGTGTTGCCTCTCGGCGCGCTTCTCCTCTGCCAAAGTCTTCGCACCCTTCAGGCTCTTCACACTCACATCCCCCAGCTCAAAGGTGGTGTAGCTCAGACCGTAGCCAAACTCAAACCTCGGCTCGATGTCGTTCGCCTGGAAGTGCCTGTAGTCGATTTCTAGATTCTCGGTGTAGTCCACCTGGGGCTGAGTGGGATCAGTGAAGATTGTGTTGCGAGTATCAGCGGGATAGTCCTCCCTCTTCTTGGCGATAGTGTAAGGTAAGCGGCCCGAGGGGTTGTACGACCCGTACAGCACGTCCACGAGGGAGTTGCCCGACTCTTGTCCGGGTAGCCCCGCCCAGAGCACAGCGGTGATGTTTGGGTGGTCGATCCACTCTTCGATGATCATTGGGCCGACCGAGTGGACGACAACGATGGTGTTGTTGTTCACCGCCGCGACAGCCTTAACCAGCTTGTCGCCGTTGTTCCATGCCGTGAGGTTGTTCCTGTCCCCCACGTTCCCATCCACCGTGATGTATTCCTCCCCCGAGTCGCTCGCGATACCGACGAGTGCAACCTCGGCGTCCGTCGACCATTGCGCGGCACCAGCCAGGTCCCAGTCCTCGAGCCACCAGTTGAGGGTGGTGCCATCGTGTCGGGCCTGGAGGGAGATGGCGGACAGGGGATCGACAAGGTAGGGGAAGTCGGCGGTGCCCGATCCCCAGCCCATGGCGAGGGTGCCATCCAGGCCTCCGCGGTCGGAATAGCCGTTGGGGCCACGCAGGGCGGGGCCTAGGTCGGAGCCGATGAGGGCCATGGTGCGGGGCTTGGAAAGGGGGAGGGCGTTGTCGGTGTTCTTCAAGAGGATAGTGGAAGCAGCACCGATGTGCTGGATTACCCTATAAACCAGTGTCAGCTTAACTCGAGTCACACACCGAATAACACAACTCAACTCACTTGTAGTGGTCATCCCGTACTTCCACGTGGGTGTTATTGGACCCCTGCCTCCTGAACGCGTCAAAGGAGACTTCGGGGAAGTCCTTCTCCTGCCCCACAAGGTAGAACGCCGCCATGATCCTCTGCGCCATGTCGTCGAGCCTTGTCTCGCTGACACTCCCGTTCTTCACCGCCTCAGTCAAGTTCTTCCCAAAGTAGCTCGTCAAGCTGTTGAACACGATATCACCCGGCATCGTCATATCCAGCCCGGCGTTCGCGGACATCACGCCCGAGTGCTGTGCCGCCCAGTCAGACATGACGTACCCCTGGAAGCCAAAGTCGGTCTTCAGGATACCGTTAAGCGCCTTGGGGTTTTCGCACGCCCAGGTGCCGTTGAGGAGGTTGTAAGAGCACATGACGGCGGCGACGTCGGCCTGGACAGCGCGCAGGAAGGGGTGGGTGTAGATCTCGCGCATGGTACGGTCGTCGATGTTGGATGAGGAGGTGGTGCGGTCGAGCTCCTGCTCGTTGCCGACAAAGTGCTTGACGCTGCGGGCCTAGTCAGCGTGCCGCCGGGGGGCCCGGACGCAGAAGACGGAACATACCAAGCTTGGACGCCGGCGTCCTGCAACCCTCGGACGGTCATCTCGGTAGCCCAGCCGCTGAGGTAGGGGTCGCCGCCGAAGCCCTCCCAGTTCCTCCCGCCCTCGGCAACACGGCCCATGTTGGTCATCGGGCCCAGGACGACATGCACGCCCTTGCCCTTGAACTCCTTGCCCATGGCAAGGCCTCGGGCATAGATCAGGTCCTTGTCGAAGCTAAGTATATGAACAGAGTGAGTGAGTCCCGATGCGCCGAGCGGTAGTGAAGCAAACAGACAAGGCGACTCACGTCGCAGCCGCGTTGATGCCAGCGGGGAACGCCGACACAAAGTCCGCGAACCTCACGCCCAAAGGCGAGTCCTCCAGACAAAGCCCCGAAAAGTTCTGGCTCGGCACGGGGGCGATGTTGCCCACGCACTGACCGATCGACCAGCCCATCCCGGTGGCCAGGACAACCTTTTCCTCGATAGACCAGCCCGCGAGGCGGTCCGCGGCCTTCTTGTGGGCCTTGCGCCAGCCCGGAGAGGTGTACGCATAGGATACGTCGAGCGGGGGAGGGATGTCGGGGTGGATGTAGGTGAGATTGGAGCCGATGTTGGGGGTGACAGGGGAGGTCGTGTTGGCCGGAGAGGTGGAGTTGGCCGGAGAGGTGGAGTTGGCCGGAGATGTGGTGTTGACAGGAGAGGTCGTGTTGGCCGGAGATGTGGAGTTGACAGGAGAGGTGGTGTTGGTCGGGGAAGTGGAGTTGGCCGGAGAGGTAGAGTTGGCAGAAGAAGTGGAGTTGTCGCCACTACCACTGTCGGTGCCGTTCAGAGGGGACGTGATGTTGGACGAGCCAGTGCTGTTGCTCGGCCACGTGACGTTGAGCGGTGCGGTAGAGTTGAGAGGCTCGCTGTCACTGTAGGGCACCGTGGAGTTGTCACCCAACGTGCCGTTGGTAGTGTTGACAGCGGCAATCTGCCAAGATGGTGTGGCTGCGTGGGTGGGGGCCGGGAGGCCAACCCCGAGCCAGAGCAAGGCAATGGAGAG
Organism: Cryptococcus sp. VH57_BW; assembly: GCA_024271845.1. Classification (NCBI taxonomy): domain Eukaryota; kingdom Fungi; phylum Basidiomycota; class Tremellomycetes; order Tremellales; family Cryptococcaceae; genus Cryptococcus; species Cryptococcus sp. VH57_BW. The sequence goes on from JANBXI010000002.1 coordinate 220,705, forward strand.
GATGAGCATAGCTGCGACGGCCCCGAGAGAACGGGCGCATAGGAGGGAGTGAGGGAGGAGGGCATGGCAAGGGGGGAGAGAGTCAAGGGGTTGACGAACGGGCGAGGTCGATGTTGGGCAAGAATTTGGTCAGATGGTAAGGTGTATGACGCGAATGGTGGACGGTCGGGATGGAAGAGTCATCGGGGTCAGCAGAGCTCGTACGACGAGCACGCATACGGCCGCTTGACTCACCTGAAGGTTCAACTCTCTTCGTTGAAGAAGAACTCTCTTGGCTGAAGAAGATCTCTATTCGTTGGAGATGAAGCTAAGGGGGTTGAGCTCACAAGCCAAAGAAGAGCTAGAGGAGGTGGTCTGGGTACCGAAGATGCTTAGGCAGACGACAAAAGGACAGACTGAGGATGAGGTTGGAGCATTTATATGCACGCCAGAGCCGCAGCTGATGCAGCTACTGGCTTCCTGAGACACTGGTGTAGGGCGCCTGACCGCGTGGGGTGGCCAGCACTCCATGCGGCAGAGAGGGCCAAAGGACGGGGTCACTGGCGCTAGTAACCGACAGTCACATGAGTGGGGGGGACGGCAGAGAGGTCCTCGCGGGGCAGATGTGTGGATGGGTGGTGCCAACGTGTTGTACGGAACGTTGATTCATGCGCTGGGGTGAGCGGGGGCGAGCTGCGGGGCTTCTATGCGGGAGCGGGGTATCGATAGTGGACTGACGACTCTCGACGTCTCCACCCCACCCACACCACCGGTCCTGCATCAGCCGCTCCGGGCGCCAGGCACGCCTCCCCGCCAGCCCCCCCCGCCAGCCCCGCGATTCCCACCGGCCATCCCACAGGGGCCGCAGGCACTGCTGGGACAGCCCCATGCGAGCCTCATAGCCGACAGAATACCGCTAATGCATCACTTGGAAGCATCCCGAGGGCCAAGAGAGTCGTATGTACGCTTGGGTGTATGCTTCGGTGCCGGTGCAAGCAAGGAGCACAGCGATACTGTACCTTTCTTGCATAACAACTTGCATCCAGCGGCCCCCGTGGCCCGTCGCCCCGTCGCCCTCAGCCACTGCACCGAGCTACCGCCCAGTGATACAGTCATGCACAGGAGGTGCCCGCACAGTAGGCCCGCGCCCCGTGTGCGGTGCTGTACTGAGTCATACCAGAGGGGAGTGGGTGGATGATCTGATCATGTCAGCCACCACTCGGTCCGCGGCCACGTGGGTGCGGTAAGACACCGCCAAGATCACGTGATATGCTCGCCAAGCTCCGCCGATAGGGATGCCGTTCTTCGCCGCCGGCGAACGCTTTCAATGGCGAAGCCTCGGGCCGCATGAAGAGGGGGGCCATGCCGATATAGCAGTTGGTGTTTCCCGCCGCCCCTCCCAACACACAACATACATCCAACGACAACAAGCAAAACGCCATGCCCAGGATCATCAAAGTAGCCGCTGCCCAAGTCGGCGCCATCCACCGATCCACCCCTCGCGCCGAGGTCTTGGACCGACTGATAAAGCTGCTCGAAGGGGCTGCCGCTCAGGGGGTCAAGCTCGCGGTCTTCCGTACGTCATCGTGGCCACATGACCTGCCGTGTTAGTATTACGAAGGCTGATGCTAGACTATAACTCAGCCGAAACGACATTCACCACCTTCTTCCCCCGGTACTACATCCCCGATGACGCCGAGCTGGCTACCTACTTCGAGAAGGAGGACGAGGCCACCGGGCCGGTCACACAGAGCCCCAACGTCAAAGCCTTCTTCGACAGGGCCAAGGCGCTCGGGATAGATGTGCAGATCGGTTACGCAGAGGACTCTGGAAAGGGGAGGTACAACACCGCAGTGTACGTCTCGGGCAAGACCGGTGACGTCCTCAGCAAGTACCGCAAGGTGCGTGCTTTGCTTATCGATCAGCAGGCATGCTGATCTAGTGCTGACCGGTAAATAGGTTCATCTTCCCGGGACCATGGAACCATTTGATCTCAACCCAGACACCACCAACCAGCTCGAGAAACGATACTTCCTCCTGGGGGACCTCGGGTTCAACGCCTTCCGTGCCGTGTCGCTCAAGTCGGAGAGCGGCGGGGCCTCGCCCATTGTCGGCCAGTTGATCTGCAACGACCGCCGCTGGGCTGAGGGATGGCGGTGCTATGGGCTGCAGGGGGTCGAGATTTTGTGCTGTGGCTACGTGAGTTGGGCGTGCGTGCGGGAATTGGGGACGTGCGGCTGATACACTGTGCTGCGGCTGGGCAGAACACAACCGCGTATGCCCCTCAGCTGTGGGGAGGCGACCAGAACATTTCGAGGGAGAAGGCGTATGAAGAAGCCATGTTTCATCATAAAAGTGAGTAGGGCTGTCCCATTCACAAGCCGACTTGCCGCTGATCTGTCTGAACAGTCGTGATTCAGGCTCACGCCTACACCAACTCCAGTGAGTTTCCAGCCCCATCACAGGGGTAACGACGCCTGCTCACCCCCGCCTCCCTCTCCTAAACCCAGTGTTCTGCATCACCTCCGCTCGCGCCGGAAACGACGATGGCAAGCACCCTCTCATCCCCGGCTCCATGATTGTCGACCCCGAGGGCCACATCGTCGCCGAGTCCAAGACGGAGGACGACGAGCTGGTGATTGCCGAGATCGACTTGGACGCCTGCAAGCAGGGGAAGGAGCGCACCTTCAACTTGGGCAAGCACCGTAGGCCTGAGATGTACGGCAGGTTGGTGGAGACTGGCGGGGTCCAGCCTCCGCCTGAGCCTGAGGCGTAGAGTTTGCATATCTGATGTTTAGAGAGAGATATAGAGACTAGATGGGACGAGCTCTTGGTATTTGGAAGTGTCAATGCATTGCTTATCGATCTGATATGGTGATCGTCTGACTTTTACATGGCTTCGTACCATCCACTGTCAGCTTCACCCAGAAATGAGACGACCGTCTCCACTCACGTTCCTACTCGCCACCCTCATGCCCTTTTCCTGGCGTGGAACATATAGTTGCAACCCTCCCCAAGCTCCTTCCACCAGCCCCCATCCACCCCGTCCCAAAGCCTCCACCCCGACATTAAAGGGTCGTAAACGATCCCCCTAGTCTCGCCCACTTCCTCGTGACAAATGTCACTGGCGTTCTCGTTCCTGTGCCATGTGTTGAAACCGCCCATGTCCGAGTAGACGAATCGGCGGAGCTCGACCGGCTTGACAAACTTGCGGTAAGTGTGGGTGCCGGGGGTGACGAGACGGAGCACGTCCTCGGCAAGAGTGAGCGTGAGAAGCTGGGAGAGGGGCGTTCGTGAGATGGTGGACATGATAAGGTGGCCCCCAGGCTATTCATGAACAGATCAGCATCGTCTCTCCGCCCATTGACAGCAGCACAACCTGACGTACCTTGACCATTTCACCTAGACACTTCATGAACTCTCCCGGCTCATCCACATGCTCCAGCACCTCCATCGAACACACCACATCAAACTTCTCCCCCGCATCCCTCAGCGCCTCCGCCGTGCTATGCCGGTACTCAAACTCCCCCGCTGCCATCTTGGCCGCCAGCGCCGGGTCCTGACTCGCATGCGTGGTGGCAATCCCGATATTGCTCTCGCTGGCGTCCACGCTGACCACTTTTGCGCCCAGCCTCGCGAGCGACTCGGAGAGGAGGCCGCCCCCGCAGCCCACGTCGAGGACTCGCAGCCCGGTAAGCCAAGCGCCGGTGCCGCGAGCGGCCTCGCGCGCCGCATCCTGGTGCCGGGTCGCGAAGGTCCACTCCTCATCGGCCGGGGGGGCAAGCGCGACCTTCTGGCGGATGTACTCTACGCGCGTAGGGTTCATTCGGTGCAGGAGCGCAAACTCGCCGGTCTCTGACCACCATTGCGAGGACAAGGAGGAGAAGTGAGAAATCTCGGATGCGTTGATGGTGCTGAAAGCCGAAGGGGTAGAGGAGGTGGAGGTGGAAGCGGACGCGGAGGGGGAGGGGGATGGCGCGGGGTGAAAGGAGCGAGAAGATGTCGCAAGGGAGCGGGAGGGAATAGCGAGGGGTGTGGTCCGGGGGAGGAGGATACAGCGAGGGAGGTGGGTGCGTGGTCTGACCATGGTGGGCGATGGGTGTAGAGTGGACGAGCGAGAGCGCACAAGAGATGGGGGAAGCGCCGCGGAATGCAAGTCGCCTCATTTGAGCATCTCGGCCCTTGGACCTGAAATAATATTTCAGCCAGCACCATCCAGCTTCTGCTGTCGTCCGCTTTTCTTTAGCTCGTCTTATCCATCCCCACAGCTGCCATATCCCAGCGACCATGATCGCCCCACCCACATCCCAGTCCGAGCTGCACCTGCTCAGTGTCTCCGCTGTTGTCCGCGACCTCATCACTCGCTACAACGAGTCGTCAAGCTCCGCCACCGAGCCGCCAAACGTCAACAGCCTCCGCGCCAAATACGCAAAGAAGTACGGGCTCAAGGCGGTCCCCCGTCTGACAGATGTACTGGCGGCGGTCCCGGAGGAGTGGAAGGATAGGCTCAGAGGGTGGCTCAAGGCCAAGCCGGTGCGGACGGCGAGTGGCGTGGCTGTCGTCGCGGTAATGTGCAAGCCACACAGGTGCCCCCATGTTGCCATGACCGGGAACATTTGCGTGTGAGGCTATCTAATACTGGCCCGGTATGCGTGGGCAGCAAGTGCTGACATTGCGTATATAGGTACTGTCCAGGAGGCCCTGACTCTGACTTTGAGTACTCGACTCAGTCATACACTGGCTACGAGGTGAGTCTTTTCAGCAAAAAATAACACGGGCATCTCTTGGCTGATACCCCTCCTCTTTGTAGCCCACCTCTATGCGAGCTATCCGAGCAAGATATGATCCATACGAGCAAGCAAGGGGGCGAGTAAACCAGTTACGCGACCTTGGTCACAGCGTGGACAAGGTGGAGATCATGTACGTATATGCGTCCTGCTGTAGCAGCCTGCCGTCACAGAACGCTGACAGATAGATAGTATCATGGGAGGCACATTCATGTCTATGGCAGAGGACTACCGGCACAAGTTCGTCGCAGGGCTGCATAATGCACTCAGCGGCCACACCGGGACAGACGTCGACGAGGCGGTAAAGTAAGTCTAAATCAATACATTTCATCCAGTCAATATTTATGTCTCTGACTGGCATGATCCTCTAGGTTCTCGGAGCAGAGCAAGATCAAATGTGTCGGTATCACTATCGAGACACGACCGGACTACTGTCTGAAGCCTCACCTGAGGTAAGTCATCAGTGCTTCGGACAAGGCTGATATCTAGTCAAATGCTCCGATATGGCTGTACCCGTCTGGAGATCGGTGTCCAGTCGGTTTACGAGGTGAGCTTCACATCAATACCTGGTACATTGTCGTTAGTTCTGATGTGGCCTTCGCAGGACGTCGCCCGAGATACCAATCGTGGACACACTGTTCGTGCTGTCAGCGAGTCTTTCCACATGTCCAAAGATGCCGGCTACAAGATCGTCGCGCACATGATGCCCGACCTCCCCAACTGCGGCACTGAGCGAGATATCTGGCAGTTCCAGGAGTTTTTTGAGAACCCTGCTTTCCGCTCAGACGGCTTGAAACTTTACCCAACTCTTGTCATCCGTGGAACAGGTGAGAGTCTTCTCGGCGCTGGTGCGGGAACAACTGCTGATGGCGTGGCCAGGTCTTTATGAGCTTTGGCGTACCGGCAAGTACAAGAACTACCCGCCCAACGCTCTCGTAGATATCGTTGCTCGAATCATGGCACTGGTGCCTCCATGGACCCGAGTGTACCGTGTGCAAAGGTGGGCCCCAGCGTCGGCTTCATTGCTACGCATTGTAGACGCTGACTTTCTGTCTACAGGGATATCCCCATGCCCCTCGTCTCTTCAGGAGTAGAGAACGGTAACCTCCGAGAGCTTGCTTTGGCGCGCATGAAGGACTTTGGCGCGGAATGTCGCGACGTGCGATACCGAGAGGTCGGGGTTAGTGTTCTCTTTTGCTGAAACCTCAATACATCTTCTAATGTCGCTGTAGATCCACGAGATCCACAACCGCGTGCGACCCCAAGACCTCGAGCTTCTCCGACGTGACTATGCCGCCAATGGCGGCTGGGAGACGTTCATCTCGTACGAGGACCCTCACTCGGACATTCTTGTCGGCCTGCTCCGTCTTCGAAAATGTTCAGAGGACGGGACGTTCCGCAAGGAGCTGGTAGGCATGGAGGGCGGATGCAGTCTCGTCAGGGAGCTGGTGAGTGTATACCATTCTGTCAGTGGCATGGAGTCTGAAGTGGGCGCTGACGGCTTTGATAGCATGTGTATGGTACAGCCGCGCCTGTGCACTCGAGGGACCCCAAAAAGTTCCAGCACCAGGGTATTGGTACTCTGCTCATGGAGGAGGCAGAGCGCATCGCAAGAGAGGAGCACGGCAGCGGGAGGATCGCCGTCATTTCTGGTGAGCCAAGCATGTGTATGATGGGCTGCATCTAGCTGACGTCTTTCAGGTGTGGGAACTCGGGACTACTACCGCCGTCTTGGCTATCATCTCGATGGGCCATACATGGTCAAGGACCTCTTGTACGACGACTAGTTTCGTAACGTTTACACATTCATCAAGGACTTGTAAAGTAACCTCAACATGTATCGTCGTATCCCAAACCAGTCACTTGCATTCCCAGCCATCCACTAATACATCTGGTCAACACGTTGCGGGTCGAACTCGTACGGGCGAGCCCCATCGGCAGCATTCGTCCGCTCCTGGTCCGAGCTTTCTCTTCCTCCTCGCTCTCGCTCTCATCTTCACTCTCATCGTCGCTGCCAATCCCAAACCATTCCCTCATCCACGTTCGAACCTCTTCGCTCGAACGACAATCCTCTTTGCGCAGAGCGGCGATAGACTCTTCGAACAGTATCCACCCTGGTGTCCTTCGTTTAGTCCCCCTGCAGATGTGACTTGTTACTGGTCGATGCATGCATTATAATAAACGACTCTTTTTTGACCAACGACCCTGCTATAACCCCAACAGTTGAAGGCTAACTATATGAGTGTATTTGAACTCTTTCTTTCCTTTCTTTTTCCCCTTGTCAACCTCACACCCATTGAATGACCTGCTTGCCGTCCCCCTCGCCCTCACACGATTAGCAGCTGCCGGGGCAGAAGCTTGCCTTCTTAGCACCCGAGTCGGCGCTGTTCTTCCCGACCTCAATACCGAACTCGCCGCCGGGGACGACCCAGTCCTGGCTGACTACATCCCAGATTGAGACGTCGTAGCGGGAGAGGTTGAAGCTGACAGTCTGGGACGCGCCGGGGTCAAGGTTGATCCTATAGGAACCCAAGTTAGCTGGAGCACAGATCAGGTAGAAGAGACGGGCAAGTCCGAACATACCTGGCGAAGTCACGGAGCACCTTGGGAGGTTCCCCGGCAGACTCGGGGTAGGCGAGGTAAAGCTGGGGGACCTCGCACCCATTGATACTGCCTGTGTTCTTGACGTCGATCGACACAGTCCAGCGAGGAGCTTGCAGGCTAAACATGGAGGGTTCAGTGTGATGTTCTTTGCTGATCGGAGAAGACGGGCACTCACTCATCGGTCAAGAACCTGCCAACAGTCACCGGGCCCTCAGGGCTCTCATCTACCACCGGGAACACTCTGTCCCTCTTCGTCGCACCGCCGCCAATCTCATTCACGCTAACCTCCCCAAGCTCAAAGCTGGTGTAGCTTAGCCCGAACCCGAATGGGAACCTGGGCTCGATCTCCTCCTTCTGGAAATGCCTGTAGTCGATGAAGAGGTCCTCGACGTAGTCGAGCTGTGCGTCCCTCGTAAAGTTGGTGGTTACGTACGCGACCTCGGTGCCGTAGTCCGCCCTGTCCTTGGCGATGGTGTAGGGCAAGCGAGCAGAGGGGTTGTACGACCCGTAGAGCACATCGACGAGCGAGTTGCCCGACTCCTGGCCAGGGAGACCGGCCCAGAGAACAGCAGTGACGTTGGGGTGGTCGATCCACTCCTCGACGAGCATCGGTCCGACAGAGTGCACGACAACGACAGTGTTGTTGTTGACCGCCGCGACCGCCTTGACGAGCTCGTCGCCGTTGTTCCAAGCGGAGATGTTGTTGCGATCCCCCAAGTTCCCGTTCACCTCGCCGATGATCTCACCCGAGTCGCTCGCGATGCTGACGATAGCCACCTCCGCGTTCGTAGCGGTTTTGGCAGCGCCTTCAACATCCCAGTCCTTGAGCCACCAGGTGATGGCGGTGCGGTCGACCTTGGCCTTGGCGATCATCGCGGCGAGGGGGTCAACGATGTACGAGTTGCTGGTGGCGCCGGAGCCCCAGCCCATGGTGAGGGTGCCGTCGATGCCGCCGTTGTACAGATAACCGTTGGGGCCCTGTTGGGCTGGGCCGTTGTCAGAGCCAATAAGGGCGATGGTGCGGGGCTTGGCGAGGGGGAGAGCGCTATCGACGTTCTTGAGGAGGACGGTGGATGCGGCGCCCATGTTCTGGATGACACTGAAAGTGTGTAGAGGGGATTATCAGCCACGAGTGCGATAGATCGAGATGCTTTTCCTGGGAATGATACACTCACATGTCATGGTCCTCCCTCACATCGACGTGGGAGTTGTTGGACCCCGTAGTCCAACGAGCGTCATAGTTGACATCGGGGTACCCGCTGTCCTGACCCACGAGGTAGTATCCCGCCAAGATCCTCTGCGCCATGTCGTTCAGTCTCTCCTCAGCGACGGTTCCATTCTGCGCACCGGCGATGATGTTGTCCCTCTCGCCCGGCATACCAGGCATGGTCATGTCCAGGCCCGCATTCGCAGAGGTAGGGCTCGTGTGATCCGCAAACCAGTCCGTCATGACATACCCGCGGAACCCAAGGTCCGTCTTCAAAATGCCGTTGAGGACCTTGGGGTTCTCGCAGGAGTAGGTGCCGTTGACCTGGTTGTACGCGCACATGACGGAGGCGACGTCGGCCGCGACAGCACGCAGGAAGGGGTGGGAGTAGATCTCGCGCACGGCTCGGTCATCGATGTTGGAGGAGGAGGTCATACGCGAGTGATCTTGCTCGTTACCAATCCAGTGCTTAACGCTAACAGGGGACGTCAGCTGATAAGCACACAGCCGGGTAGCGAGAAAGAGAGGCAATGGACATACCATGCCTGAACACCAGCGTCCTGTATACCACGGATCGTCATCTCAGTCGCCCATCCACTGAGGTAAGGGTCGGCACCGAAGCCTTCCCAGTTCCTTCCACCCGCCACCACTCGAGCCATGTTGGTCATCGGCGTCAATGCAACGTGGATGCCCTTTCCCTTGAACTCTTTGCCCATGGCATACGCTCGAGCGTAGATGAGGTCTTTGTCAAAGCTAGATGTGGCATGTGTCAGTCAATAGAAAGTAAAATGGATGATGATACTGTAAGACTCACGTTGCAGCAGCGTTGATACCCGCAGGGAAGGACGACACAAAGTCCGTAAACCTTACGCCCGCCGGCCCATCCTGCAAGCACAGCCCCTTGAAGCCCTTCTCGGGTACCGCCGCAATGTTACCAGCGCATTGACCGATCTCCCACCCCGTACCAGAGACGAGAGTAGCCTTCTCCTCGATCGTCCAGTCCGCGAGGTAGTCGGCGGCCTTTTGGTGGGCCGCGGACCACGCGGACGAGTCAATAGCGTAAGACGCATTGAGAGGGGCAGGAATCTGCGGCGAAATGTAGGTGCGGTCGGTACCGAGCGAGACGATAGTGCCGTTGGGGTATTGGATGCCGGTGCCGATCTCTGCAGGGACGGTGTTGCTGGTGTCGGTCGTGTCACGAGCGGCCAGCTGCCAGACGGGCGGTGAAGCCCGGGTGGTAACCGCTATGCCCGTGCCGAGGTAGAGGAGGACAAGTTGGAGGGCGATCATAACTGCACATCAGGGTTCAGCATGGTCTCAGCACCAGTAGAAGGCGAAGCTGTCCGGTGGAAGGAGACTATGGCAGGCGATCACTCACCACTATGTCGGCCTGCCTTTTAAGGAAAGGATAAAGCGGGGGGTGAAAGTGAGGAGTGAAGAGAGACAAGTGCTTGTGAAGAAGGGGGTATGGAAGATACCTCGCTCTCCTCTTCCTCTTATATGGCCCACAGACCGGCCGAAGTCTCTTAGGCTTAACCGGCTATGGAGCATGGTCACAATTCCTAGCGAACTTGAAACAGAGGCTGCTTTAGGCCAAAGGACGTCCAGGGTGGCACCGGCAACTGTAGCAACACCATCTGGCTCGTCAGGTAATGTTAGTGCGAGTTACGAGTCAGGAAAAAGGGCCAGAAGAGAGTTGAGTGCTTCGTGAACGAGTCGCTGGGGAGGAGGATGAGCTGTGGGCCGAAGGTCGACCGAGTTCACGCCCAGGCGGGACCAAAGCGAGACGAAGCGACGAGCCAGAAGTGGGGGATATACTTGTACCGGGAGGCACCGCCAGAGGAGTACGTAAGTACGATACGAGTAGCGTCGGGAGAGGGTGAACCGACTGTGGCCCAGCAAGGTTCTGGCTATGGGCTCGATCGAAGGAGGTATGACATGGGTAAGGTGATATCATATCTCGGATCAGGTGATGCGGCATGTGCGGCATGTGCGGCTTGTGGGGCTTGTGGTATTTACCCGTAGTTAACCGGTAGGAACGGGAGCCAAGACTAACTGCAGGGCTATTTATCCGAGAACCCGTGGGGCTTCACCGGGGAAGACGGGGCCCTCGAGAGCCCCGAGGTTTTCCCGGCCCGTTATGGCATCCCGAGGCACCACGACTACCGCCCTCCACTCTATCCTTCACCCTTTCCCCAAAACTACCTACTTTCTCCTCTAGGCCATCCCACTTACTCTACACAACACCCCGAAGCCTCGCTAGCAGCGTTCCTCGTGCGGCAACTCCGACCACAGCCGCCGATCGCCTCTTCTGCCTTCGTCATCATCAGCTGCTCCTGGCGCCCTCAAACGGCCACCCCTCTCCTTCCGACCTCACAGCAACCGAGTGGAGACTAAAGCCATCTGGCACCGCAGCTTGGCATCGCAATGAGCCGCTGTCTGGCCAAGGACACCGGGTATAGAGCAAGCGAAGAGTGCAAGCGTGCAACGACATTCCCCATCAGAACGGACAGCGAGTGCGGGACGTTTTAGAGAGTCAGGACTGATGGCGATCTTCTTCATGCCGTCGGTGCCCCCCTTCTCATGTTGTCGGTGCCCCCCAATTCTCAGGTTGTCAGGGGTTACCATGCCGTTGATGAAGGTATCTTTTCCTCTTCTTTGTACAGCGTTGTTTACGTCAATGATCTGCCCCCACATTCGGCATTCTCCCCTGCCCTTAACCCTAGTATTCGCTTGAACTGTATGCCGATCCGTACTCAGATCTACATCACTCCGGCCGGGCGTTCCGAAGCGGTCCGGTATACGTCTCCCGTAAAACACCTACTTGGTGCAGGCTGGGGAAACGGATCGGGGTTGAACGCACTTCAATCTCATGCACAAGTAATGGCACTAAATAAACTGGGGGTCTCGGGTGGGCTCCCTGTTCAAGATGCAAAGGCTCTGCACCGACGGCTGGTAGCTGAAGGCAGAAGTGCATCCTGTCTCTTGAGCTCGGCAATATTTCCCTTCCAAGTGGACATAGGGTGTTTACTGTTTCCTATCTGTAGATCAAGACTCGGCTATATTCAGTCAGTTCTGCCGAATCCGAGCTCCACTCCTTCAGACCGCGATCTGCATACCAGCTGCACAGTCCGTACAGCACTCCTGAGCTGTCCGGAGGATTGGTCCTGCATCTCAACAGCTCCACGAACAGACGCTACCTTTCCTCGTCCCCCCCGTAGACCACTCACTAATCGACCAAGAACGGTCCAGCCCTCACGGCCCCTCGTGGGTTCTCGTTCACGACCGGTAACTTCTCCTCATTGCCGCCGGCGAATCCGATGATGGAGATGGTGCGGGGTCTGGCAGAGGGGAAGGGCGCCGTCCATCTTTTTGTAGAGAACGGTGGAGGCGGCACCGATTTGCTGAATGAGGCTGGGGGAGAAGTAAACAGAGAGCATCAGTAGAGGTGCCACAGCGGATGGATGGGTAGCACTCACCGGTAAGAAGAGGTCTTTTTAGAAGTTAATGAAGATGGTCAGATGAGTTAGTCGCAGTATCAAGCAGGCGCATTAACTTTGGAAACTCACATCGCAGAAGCGTTGATACCCAGTGGGAAAGACTGCACATAATTCACAGAACTTGCACCCGACAGCCCATCTTGCAGACACTGTGCCCCCCCCCCCCCCCAGATTATGCGATGCCGCCACCAGCAGACTTGATACAAATTGAAACAAACCGGTGGAATAACAGGGGGAAGCTGCGCGGTATGAATACAAAAGCATGCCTCGTAGAATCCCCCTGTTATTCCACCGGCTTGTCGCATAAACTTGTGATTAGTATGCCGACGGAGATGTGGCATAGGCAGGAAGGGGGGTGGGGGGAGGGGTATGGTTGCAGAGGTGAGTGGGCGGAGGTCTTGGTGGGTTGTATGAGCCACAGATGTAGATACAAGATGCATGACAGGATATTGCGCCAGGCAGTCGTCGTATGGAGGTAGCTATGCGTGTAATATATTTTAGCTCACCTTAATATGACTTACTGTCCCTATTGGGGCACGTGACTGAAGCGTCGCTGCTTGCTGACCCTCTTCGTTCATGACCACGGTATGACTTGCTTTCATATGTTACATCCCTCATCGTTACTCTATCAGTAACCTAATCGGGTATTCCCACACAATGCCCCAGTCGGGCCAAATGGATCGCTCAAATGACATCTACACCTGTCAGCGGTGTCATCAGGTACGCACATTCACCTCCTTCACCAGTACCAAGTCCGTCGTTGACGTCAATCTCTTGTACGCCGCCCCTCAAGCCGGTCCTCCTCGACCCTTCCATCGCAAATATCACCCCTGCACAGTACTCTTCTATAACATCGGCACTCCCCTCTCCTACTTCCCCATCTACCCTCTCCCCTCTTGAGAAGCTCTCGTCGCTCCCACCCTCGTCCCGTCCAGCCTCCAAGATCTGGGCAGACGCCAACCTCTCGTCCCCCGGTGCTGGGCCGAGTCGCCAGACATCTACATCCGGCTCAAAGAGTGTGGCCGAGAGCTTCATACTCCTATCGGACTCGGCGCTGTACTCCGCCCCGCCGTCTCAGGACCCGTCGCCCTCGAGCTCGGGGGTGACGCCGCCTCACCAGCAGCACCTGGCGGCGCACCTTCATTCGGTCATATCTTCCAACACGCCCATCTCGCACCCACTCTGCATTGAGTGTACGACGATATTGACAGGGGAGTTCCAGAAGAAGGCCGAAGACCTGGGAAGGGAGAGGGACGCGTATATCGGGTTCGAGCAGGGGATCCTGCGAAATCGGGAAAAGCTGAAAACCCAGGGCAAGCTCAAGAGTAAAGAGGGAAGAGGCAAGATCAAAGGGGAAAGGGGGCTGGGGGCGGAGGATGTGGAGGGTACAGACGGGGAGTGGGAGGATTTGATGCGGCGAAAGAAGGAGCTGGAGGATGAGGAGGAGAAACTGAAGATGCTGCTGGAGGAGAAAGAGGGCGTCTTGGATGAAGTTCGGGAAGAGGAGAAGAAGATCAAGGCCGAGGAGGAAGAGGTGGAGAGGGAGGAAAATGAGTGAGTGAAACGATAAGTATAGGCAAACGCATCATGGACTGACAATCGTTCAGGTTTCTGCTCTCCCACGCAGCTCTCTCGACACACCTGGCTCACCTCTCCTCCACTCTCAACACAGCCCAAACCCACCTCCTGCTCTCCCGCTCTCTTCTATCTCACCTTGAGTCCACCAACGTCTACAATGACGCCTTCCAGATCGGGCATGTTCCTCTATCCCCCTCAACTTCTTCTGGTATCACTGTCGGGACCATCAATGGGCTACGCCTAGGAGGCAGGCCCGTCGTAGATTGGGAGGAGATCAACGCGGCATGGGGTCTTGTGGCACTGTGTCTGGACAGGGTGGCAGACAAGGTCGGATGTGTCTTTGAGACGTGAGTCGATCACTGACATGATGGAAACATGACCTTTCATCTGATCAGATACGACTTAGCTATAAGATCGTCCCACTGGGGTCCTTCTCCCGGATAGAAGAGCTCCCCCCCTCCAAATCGTCTTACGAACTATACGCCTCGTCGGATATCTCCCCCGCACGCCTCTTGCAGAACCGTCGATTCAACCTCGCAATGGTCGCACTGCTCGATTGTCTGCGGCAACTGATCGAGCACGGCAAACGAGAAGGCAAAGGCTGGGCCATGGGTAACATTGAGTGAGTCCTGCTCACGCCAGCTGATCTGATCATTGCTCGGCCGACAGATGACAAACCTCCTCGACCCTAGGATTTACAAAGACAGAATCTCAAACCACTCCATACGCCTCCCCGGCATATCATCCATGCCCCTCGCCCTTCCCTCGATGTCCGTCATGGGCTTCGGCAGCGCTTCGTCCGCTTCCAGCTCGGCCGCGGGCAAGGATAAGAGCGCGCCGAGCACGGACGCTACCGCGGAGGAGGGATGGACGAGGGCGTGCAGGACGGTGTTGGGGGTGTTGAAGAGGATATTGGTGGTGGAGAGTGAGGCGGATCGGGGCGTGGGTGTCAGTGGGGGTGCGGGTGCTTAGCAGGCGGGTTTACTTGGTGTGTTGTATACGGAAGGGAAGTGATGTACCACATCTTGTGTATGCTGTCACCAGTGTTGCGTCCTTCCAAGAACTCTACGGGTAGAGGCGTCTTCATGATGATAAGAGGTGCAGTGTACAAGCTATATCCCACCAACACTCTCCAAATCCTCCACCTGGTGCATTCCTGGGTATTTCTGGGAGATGCAATGCATTGTGGGAATTGTACGTGAGTGCCCCTGAGTTGATGTCACAATGATAAGCAGGAAGATATACGACGGTCCAGCCTGTCTCATTCCCCCTGAGCCTGCCCCCCCTCCCCCCCCCCCCGGAGTTCCCCGCCTCAAACATTTGCCCCAAGAACCTCCGCCCCGAGCCCCTCCACCACAACCCTCTCCCTCCACTCCCCCAACTTCATCTCGCACTGCCTCAGATACTCCAGCAGCGTCGGCAAGTTCTCCGGCGTGAGCGCCACGATCAACTCCCCATCGTTGTCCACCCCGGTCTCGCCCTCACTCTGTAGAGATGACACCCCCGTCGAGCTGGAGGGGAGGCGCGGCATGGCTGGAGGGGACGCCCCCCAAGGCGAGGTCGGGGCATTATCTCCCCCCACACTCGCGCCAGGGCCAGGCTCAGGCCACCCCAACCCGAGCCCGCCCATCAGGCGCGACTTCCTCCTCGGCCTGAGCGTCATATCGCCCTCCCCTGTATCTGGCTCCCTACCGCCCATTTCCACATCGACACCCTCCATGCCTCCTGCACCGCCTCGACTAGCCGGGGCGGGGCCGGGGAGTGGGTCGCTAACCGAGATTGACCCGCGGGCAGGCGCTGGCGGGGTCCGCCCGACAAGGTTCTCCAACGTTTTTTCGCGCTCGCGCTCGCGGTCTCCCTTGGCCTCCCTCTCCCTCTCCGCACGCCCTTTCTCCTGCTGGGCAATCTGCCCCAGCCGGGACCTTGACGCCCTCTTATTCAGTCCTGGTGAGCTCTTTCCCGTACCCGGTGGGGTACCCACTCCAGATACGAGCTCGCTCCAGTTACCAGAGGACGTGCGGAAGATGTTCCGTATACTCGGGCGCTTGGGGCCTTCTGGTCGTCCGGGGTATTGGGTAGGAGGAGGGTGCTGCCAGGAGATGCGCGAACTTGATTGGGAGTGCGTCATACCCGGCCCGGTGGTGCTCCCAGGGTTAGGGTTGACGCTGGCGACAGAGGAGGAAGAAGTGCCAGCAGATGCGCCGAGGGCGGAGAACGACATGGAAGAGTGAGAAGGAGTGTACCCCGCTGAGGCGGGGGGGTAACGTGAGAATGCAGGGCTGAGAGGGGAAGTCGGCGATGCTGGCGGGGAGGTGCTAGACTTCTTGCCAGGGACCATCTCGCGCAGCGTCTTGGTCGCTGATCTCATCCTCCGTGGCGTTAGACTCTTCTCCTCGGGCACTGCGCCCGTGCCCGCGCCCGCACCCACACCCGCACCCGCACTGTCCTTTTCTTTGGTCTTCAATGATCTCAAAAACTCCTTCAACCCCGCCAGCCCCGCCTTACTCGTCCTTCGCTCTTTCAACCGCGCCTGCGCCCCCACACTTTGCAATGACGCTTGGCTCGGCGTCGTCGCCAGACCCAGGGGAGCACCGGTGTTGATCTGCAACTTCATCTTG
Organism: Cryptococcus sp. VH57_BW; assembly: GCA_024271845.1. Lineage (NCBI taxonomy): Eukaryota > Fungi > Basidiomycota > Tremellomycetes > Tremellales > Cryptococcaceae > Cryptococcus > Cryptococcus sp. VH57_BW. Next base: position 236,978 of record JANBXI010000002.1, read on the forward strand.
CCGTTCGGGCTTGGCGATGGGTTCGCCTCGGGACGTCCTCCAGCGTAGAAGGAGGGAGCAACATCAGGATTGCGGATATATGCAGAGTCGCCAGGGCTTGGAAATCTGATCGAGCCCCCTCCAGAATCTGGCGCCCCCTCTTCCCTCCTTCTCTCGAACTTCTCCGCCAGCCTCCCGGCATTCGCAGATAGCGTACTGGACCCACGGGCCAGCCCCGGGCGTGCCAACACACTCCCCGACGCACTGCCCACCGTCCCCCCCGCAGAACCTCCGATTGTGCTACCTGCCCCGCTCATCGGTGTCCGGAGCATCGTCCGCAGCACCTCGAGCTGGCGTTTTGACAGGTCCTGCCGGCCTGTGGACGCGCGCCACTGTTCCGGCGGCGGGGATGCGCGCGGGGGTCCACCCGAACAGGTCGAGAGCTGGGAGAAGGCGGGGAGGGCGGGGCCGGATTCGTCTGGTAGACTAATTTTGCGGGCGTTGAGTCGCTGGTAGTGAGATCCCGGCATGCCAGAGGGGATACTTGCGGGGAGGGAGACGAGCGAGCCGTTGCAAGAGGGGGAAGTTTGGCGGAGAGCCTCACTTGCAGACTTGGCCTCGTCGCTCGCGAGTGTGACGCGGCGCGAACGCGGGGGACTTGAGAAGGATGCTTGGGTGGACGGGTCCCGTCCTGTGGAGCCAACTTCAATCAGGACGGTAGCCATCTCCCACCACTGGGCAAACTCGGAATCGAGCGAGTCGAATCGCGCGGTGTCGGTGGATGAACCAGTGGTGTGGAGTTGCTCTCGGAGTGTCGAATGGGTCGAGAGGAGCGTCTTAAGCGCTGTAAAGTCGCCCTCGTGTCAGCCACTTCTCGTCAGGCCGCTGCGCACCGAAGGCAGGTCGGGACTCACACTCCACCCCCCCGGCGAACATCTTAACCGCCCCAATACCCTCCTTTAGTCCCTTCTGCTTCTCCATCACATCCCGCGGAATCACAAAGTCGTTCCAGCTCTGCCTTCGCCGGTTCTTCTCTTCCTTCTTCTTCTCGGCTGCGGCGATCATCACCTGCTCTGTCACTGCGGCGGTGGCAGCTAAGGGGGTGGGAAAATCGTGGTCCCAAGATTCGGAGGGGAGGCCGGGCCGGTGAGTTGGGCGTGGTTTGGAGGTGGATGTTCGTGGGAGGCCAAGGTCCTATATGTTGCCAAGCTGTTCAGTACAGCCCTCGGGACCATCCAACATGTATAGAGTCAGAAGCTCACCTTCGATGCCACCTCCAACTCATCGGCCATCTTTGCCACCTTCGCGGGCGACCCTACCACCGGCTCTAATCTCCCTTCCCTCCCGTCCCTCCCATGACTTCTTCCCACCTCCAGCTCAGGCCCACACACCGACCCAGCAGATGGCGAATGAGCCCTCGATTCCGAGCTCGAGCTTGACGAGTTCGTCCCGAATTTGAACCCGCCGGATAACCGCCTGCCATGTTTTTTCGACAGGGACCCCAGCCTTCGGACGGTCCAAGCAAAGCCGCTCCCGCTCGTGCCGGAGCCGTCACGGTCTTGGCTTGGCGTGGCGTTCTCCGTCAGACGCGAGGGGGATGCGGGAGGAGAGGCGGTAGCCCAACCTGCCAGACCCGCCGCTGCTGTTGCAGAGCGCGGTAACCCAGGTATCTGCTCCCCCCTCGCCCCCATCCCTTCGGCCTCCCCGGTCCGCCCGCTAAACCCCTGCCAGCTATCCCCGGCCCACCCCTTCGCACTCTGCGCGCGCGGAGCAGGCATGGCCGATACTGGTCGGATCTTCTTTCGCCTGCGTGGGGTTTTCTCGCCGTCTACCATCTCTGTCTCTATGTCGCTTGATCCTTCTCCGCCCCCCCCACCGCCCGCACCGCCTTTCTTCGGCGACCTCAGCCCGGGATGCCCCGGCTGACCCAGCCCCAGCGCAGGGAACGACGCAGAAGAAGGCAAAGGGGGTACTATACCGCTCCCGGCTGAGGAGGGAAGGGGTAGGCCGGACGGGTGCCGAGGTTTGGAGTGGTACGGAGAGCCGGGGGAGGGCGAGGGGAGGTGAAACCCTCGAGAGAAGGAATGAGAGCTGGGCAGCTCGGGGGTTACTCTCCCGTCTGCCCCAGACCCCCTCGCACCGGGAATGGGCACCTCGCTCCCCGAGTTGACGCTCGTCGAGCTAGTCCTACCCGCATGGGCATGAGGATAGCTCGACGGTGGCCCATCCCTCAACTCTTTGCTCCGCTTTGAGAGGCTGCTCGACGAGCGACGCAGCATCGAGGCAAAAGCGGACCGGGGGCCGGAGTGGTTGGACGAGGATGTGGAGGTGGTTGAGGCGGCAGATGGGGAACGAAGGTTGAGGTTGGCTGGAAGGGGCGGGAGGGGGGGCTGGGGGGAAGGAGCTTTGGTGGTGAGATTTGTGCCTACCGAGGATGAACGTCGTCGACGATGCGATGGCGTCGCGTCTGTCATGTCATGTCGTCAGCCTGGACGCTGAACACACACTGAAACGATCATCTAGACACACCTTTATCACCCCCGGACGGTACCCCAGATAACCTATTCCAGAACCCGCGCTTCTGATCTTTCTCCATTACATCCTCCATGGACGGTGACAAGGGCAAGCCCTGTCTGCTTGCCGGCCCCACTTTACTCTTACTCTTCGACCTGCTCCTCCCCAGCCCAAATCCCCCGCCAGCACTGTGCGGCACAGGTGGTGGGGGCATCTGTTCCCCCGAGGTACTCCTTGGGATTCCCGTGGGTAGCGGGGGGACGGGCGGGCAGACAGAGTCGTGGGAGGTGAGCCTCGCGGATGTGAGGGAGGACGAGGAGGCGGAGGCACTGGGCACGAGGACGAGGCTTCTTGCGGAGCGGTTCATGATGGGCACGAACGACGTGCTCGGATGCCGCTTCACGAGCTTGTTCCTACCCGTTGCCGCTGCGCCCGAGACACTACTGCCGGCCACTACTGATCCAGCTCGTGAACGGGGCCTCTGCTCTACGCCTGCGAGGAGCAGTGATGAGTTCGACCGGGAGGCGAGAAGTGGCCGAGCTGCTTGTGAGCTGGATGTGGGCGGGGTGGGCATGGGGATGGGGGACGTGAGGGAGGAAGGATGGGAGGGTGAGAGGCGGGGTTGGGGGTTTGAGTGCAAGGGGATGGAGAGAGGTGCAGGGAGTTTTGAACTCGGGCGGGATTGAGCGAGGCCTTGTCGCGTGGGCGATCCATGACTGATCCCTTGGAGGCCTGCACCTGCAGGCGATGGTGACGGAGATGCGGCAGGGGGAGCAAGAGAAGCGGGAGGGGGAGATTCGTCCCAGTTCTCTTCCTCCTCGCCCCACCCGTCGTCCGAGTGCTTGTCGTCCTTGTCCGCCTTGGTTGGAGCCGGTGTTGACGCCTTTTTGGTAGGAAGGGGGAACTCAAAGTCGTCGTCCCAATTCTCGGCCTGTTCCTTCCGCCGTAAGGGGGAATTCAGAGCGCTCATGGTGTGGAATGGTGGATGCGGGCCATGGGGACGGGGTGGTGCAGAATGACGGCGTTGCGGTGAGTGCGTGGTGTCGCCTTCCTTGCCGTACGTGACGAGGTGTGTGGGTTGCAGATGTCTTGCCGGGGCAGTGTGTTGGTGCTGTGCGAGTCCGACACCGATGCTCTGGGGTGTCCTCTGCTGTTTTATCTCTTACAGATGTAAGATAGAAAAGAACGAGATGCATGCATAGAACCCCCGTCGTTCGCTGACTCTGCTCTCTCTACCCCCCCGCCGCGGTCCAAGCGCGAAAACAACGCGTCTCACGGAGATCTCCCGGATCTCCGTCCCTTTCACCCACCCGACCCGGTGAAAAGTCGATTCAAGTCTTGCTCAGAGTCCTAAACCACAAACCGTCCACGACGCCAATACAGCACCGCCCACAATGGCTTCCCCCCTCCCCGTCCCCGCCGCCAGCCCCCTCCTTCCCCCCATATATCTCCCAGGAAAGGAGCCTTATCCCCCAGGAACCTCAGAATGGGAGAAAGAGGAGATGCAGACTGCCCTGCGGTACCAGCGGTATGTAGAGATGGTACAGGAGAGCTGTGCCCTCAAAGTCGGTTTTGCCGGTGTTGGTGGTGAGTCTTCTGCCTGGATTGTGCGGGATCATAACACAAGAGACGTGCTCACTTCGCGGACAGGATTCGCCCTCGGTGGTTTCTTCGCAATGATGTCCGCCACCTTTGCCTACGACGACCCCCTCTCGCGCGCCTCCTCGCAGCTCACCACCCGCGCACAGACAATGTACGTCTTCAAGGAGATGGGACGTAATATGTGGTCGAGCGGGAAGGGGTTTGCGAAAGTCGGAGCAATCTACTCGGGTGTGGAGTGTGCTATTGAGGGAGTGAGTTGCGATTCTTCTGTCCTCTGGAGGTTCAAACCCTTGGACGCTTAAGCGTTCGTCCGGCACCTCAATATCGACGGCGCATGTCGACGTGGTTGAAGCTGACAGCCTCGTAATAGTATCGAGCAAAGAAAGATATGACCACCGGCGTGTCCGCAGGGTTCATCACTGGTGCTCTCCTCGCGCGCAACGCCGGCCCCACCGCGATGCTCGGCGGCGGTGTCGCTTTCGGCGCCTTCTCTGGGGCTATCGAGTGGTGGCTGCATAGCCCTCCTGCGGAGTAAGTCTCTTATATACCTCAACTATCCGAAGTGTGAGGTAGCCGAGCGAGATGCTAATGAGGTCATGCAGTGAGATCTAATATCATAGGACAGCGGAGGCATGTCCGGGGGGGGGATAATCGTAGTCACGCCCCGCTCTTGACCATTGTTGTAAAATCTAGAAAAATGCATCATGATACCCTTCCTCTGCCTCCTCCCCCAAACAACGACCTACTCCGCAACCTTCCTCTTCTTTTTCTTCTCCACCGCCTCAAATAAATCGTCAATCTCGTCCTTGCCCTTATCCTTCCGCTTTCTCCCCTCCTCCCCCTCCCCTTCTTGCCCACCATACCCCAGGACCACGGGCGCCGGAGTCTCCTTCTGGTGAGCGAAATGGTGTTTGACCCCAACCATCTTCTCGCGCCACTCGTCCGGTCGACGGTCCAGGAGCCCGACGTCTGCGCGCCGGATAAAGTACTTGCCGTACTGCGAGCCGCCGAGCTCGGTGAGGTACGGGATTAGGGACCGGGCGATCTTCTCCTGTACGGTGCCCAGCGCACATCAACATCTACACCAGACTTTCTCCTCCCACAAGCAGAAGGAGATATATCCAGACCCACCTTCATATACCCATCAGCCTTCTCCCAGATAGTATCCACCACCCGACTACCCATCCGGTCCTCCACCAGTTCCCTGTACTTCGGCATGAACGCCATCATGACCTTGCGTCTGTACTTGGGCGCCACGGCGGGGTTGTTGAATACGCTGTCGAACAGGTGGGATGCGATCGGGTTCTTGGCGTAGATCAGGAGAGTTTCCAGAGGTTGTACCGTCAAGCTACACGCGCACATACGCTGGTCAGCTCTGGCCACCTGAGTCGAATAGTCGAGGTTCAAGAAAGACGCAGCTCACCTATCAAGCAGGACAGCATTGACCTCACCCATCCCAACCATCCCCTGCAAAATCAAACAACCTTGCATATTAGGCCCCAGCTCTTCCTTTGGCTTCGCCTGCCGGCGGTTCTGCCACGCAGCGAGGCGCGCGGCGGCAGCGGCGGAGGCTTCGGCAGCGGCATCAATGGAGTCGGGGTCGGTAGGGGTGTCGGTGGGGGCATCGGGGGGGACTTCGGGGGCACCGGTGAGGATAGCGGTGTACATCTATGGGGGGCGTAGTCAGCGGAGCACCAGGGTGACAGGGTATGGGTATATGTACTGGGAATGTCTTGAGAGTCATCAAGCATGGCACGAGAGAAGCCTTCTGGTCTTCTGGGAGCTCTAGACACGAGTAAATGAGCTGTGGTGCGATGTCAGTTCACGGTATCCAAATGATCGTCATCAATTGACAACAAGCGACTTACCCCCAAGACGACTTTCTGGCACTCGGGCAACACCACGGAGCGATCAACGAGAGCTTGAAGCACGCTTGTCCTCGCCGCCTCTGCTTGCCGTTATCAGTATAGATACAGCAAGGGAGACGATGCACGGCAGACGACTCACTGATCAACCCCCTCCCGCCGCTCACCCCCTTAACTTCCTCCACAAGCCCCTCCACCCCCTCCTTCCCCAGCCTCGCTACCCCCTTAGCCACCACAAAGTTCGCATAAGGATGCCCGGCAAGCTTCCCCAGCTTCCCCTGAAAGTACGTCTTCCAAATCACCCTGAAAATCTTCTCCGGCGCAATTCCCAAGAGCGCCTCGCACAGCCGCGTACCCGTCTGGCTCGCTAGCAGCGAGCTCAAATACGGCTGCGGCTCGAAAAAGGCTTCCTTGTTCTCCTTGTGTGAAGCCACGAGCCCCTCGGTGAGCACGTCGAACAGCGAGTCAGGCTTGCCCGCTTTACCGTCTTCCACCTCAAACTCGAGCATGAGCTGGACGGTGGCAGAGCCGATAGCGTCGACGCCCATGGCTTTCCATTCGGTGGGGTTGATCTTATCCATGAGGTCTTTGCGGATTGTCTTGCGGAGTTTGATCAGAGACTCGGGGACATCGCGGGTGTAGCCAGCGGAAGAGACAAGGGCCTTGCCCTTTCCCTTGGCTTTGGCATCCTCCCCAAAGATACTCTTTCCCTTCACCCCCTGTCCGCTCCTCCATTTGCCCGAGCGCTTGCTCCGGATCAAAGTGGATTCGCCGCCCTCATGCTCGGACCCGAGGGCCGGGAGGGTACGGTTAGGGGTGAGTATGAAAAGGAGGAGACGGATGGGCGGGGAGGCGTAGGGCGAGGAGAGGAGGGAGGGGAGGGTCGGAAGGAGGGAGGTGATGAGGGAGGTGAAGAGGTTTGTCATGGTGGGAAGCTCGCCGACGGAGAGGTCTTGCTTCGCCTGCTGAGGGGGCCAGACACCTCTTGCCTGTGTGTTATAATGTCAGGGTATCGACCAAAGGCCTTATGGAGAAGAAATTCAAGACGCACCTCGCGATCAAGCGTATCCGCCGCAAGAGTCATCCAACTCTGCACGACGTGGCTCCCAAACCGGTGCCGCAGGAGCTCTCCCCACTTATCGCCAAATGCATCACCGATAACCCGCCTACCCCAGTCATTCAGAGAAGGCAAGAGCCGCTCGAGTATGATGGATGTCTCGGGGTCGGTGGATGCCGGGAGCTCGTGAGAGCGGAGCTCAGAGAGTACAGATGTAAGGAAGATCTGTCGGTCTGTCGCATGGGGCGTCAGCGATCAGTACAGGGTAATGGAGCCTGAACTAGACCCACCTTCACGCTCCTCCCCCGCGGAGTCCACACCTTCCCAATCCTTGATCTGTTCCTCCACACTCCTAAAATACGCCTTCACATCCGGGTCCAACACCCCAAACGGGAACTCGCTCTCCGTTCTCGGGCCCCTCGTCCAGTCGGCCACGCCATCCTCCCCTCCCTCTTCTTCCCCACCCTCGCCAGACTCCGCACCCTCCCGAAGAGGGACAGGCGCAGCAGTAGGCACAGGCCGCCCGGCGAGCATCGCCGCTCGCGCAGGGTGAATCCCCGTCGACCCAGAGGGCTCGGGTTCGAGCACATGCGTGCTGGGCAAGGCCACCTCCTGGACCTGCTCGGCAGCTTCCCCTTTGGGCCTCCTCTTTCCGCGCTTCCTGACTTGTTCCTTGGGCATATTGGTTTTGTCTTCAATGTAGCTGTAGATTGCAGAGTAAACAGTGTGCAGACGGTGAAGATTCTCGCGATGGACAACTGTGTGCCGTTCTGAAATCTTGGGTGCGCGTGCCTGGGTGGTGGAGGCTATTAAGTGGAGGAGCGGATAAGGGGCAGTGTGTGAGCGACGCGCTGCACTTTGGTGTCGCTGTTGCAGCTGCGGGCATCGCTCTCGTTGCTTTATACACGGTCTGAAGCTCACTAAATGGGCACCAGGCAGACTGGGTACCCCCGATATGTCCACAGAATCATTCCTGGGTAGGCAACACCCCTTAACCAGTTGCGCCCAGGGCTGACCCGACACAGATCACAAGCCTTTCCTCTCGGACTCTTTCGACGTCCACGCCTATGCCAATGCCATCATACAGGGCAAGGCATACCGCCCCGATGAGCCGGAAGGCGTACAAGGAATTGGGGAGAAGGATAAGGGGGATGGGGATGTCGAGTCGGAGCTTGCAAGGCTGAACTATGGGATTGTGAGTGGGCAAGAACGAGGGGTGCTGCGCGATGCGGGATGTGCGCTGACGGCGTGGTGTAGGAGGACGTGACAAAGCAGATCCGGCAAGAGGTGAACTATTATATGGCCAAGTTCTGTGACATTCAGCTTACATACGCTACAGATCACCGCCTCCTACCCCCTTCTCCTCAACCACCTCACCACCTCCCTCTCGCTCTCCTCCCACCTCTCCCCCATCCGCTCCTCCCTCACCTCTCTCTCCACCTCCATAGACCGCCTCCATACCAAGATTCGTGCCCCACACACGCACCTCTCCACTCTCGTACGCCGGCAGCAGACCCTCGGGGAGCTGGCTGAGGTGACTCGCCGCGCGAGTCGGTTTGTGGTGCTGGCGCGGAGGCTAGAGGGGCAGATGGCGAGGATGAAGGGGGCAAAAGAGGGCGAGGGAAGTGCGGGTGGGAGCGTAAATGGGGAGGGGGAGATGGAAAGGGAGCTGGCGAAAGCGGCGCTGAGCGTTGCTGAGCTTGATGCGCTGCTTCACACGCCAGTGGATGAGGATGAAGTGGACGGTGACGGGGTGGATGGAGAAGGGCGGAGGGACCAGCCGATATCCCTCCTGGAGATCGACTTTGTGAGGGCATACGCCCCGCTGGTGGACAATGCGAGGGATACGATTATCCAGGAGATGGAGGCGATGGTGGTCACCGGCCTTCAAGATCTCGTACGTCGCTGTAATGTGTGTGTACTCCAAGGCCTCCAGCTGACAAATGCCCGCGACACAGAACCAAACCCTCCTCTCTTCGTCTTTGCAGACCGCACACAACCTTCGGCTCCTCCCCGACCTCGTCGCGAACCTGCTCGCAGACCTCAACGATGCCGTCACACTCCGCGTTACCAAGGCGTTCGACTCGGCGGCCATCGGCAAGGAAGTTGCCGCGCAAGGTCCGTGCGCTTTCTCCCGCGCCACCACTGACCCGGATACTGAGCTGACCATCGCCGTGACGCAGACAACGCTTCCTCCCATAGCGCCCTCAAATTCCCGGGCCGTGGCCGCCCCTCCACTGAGCCCACGAGCGCGACCGCCCAGCTCTGGGTCAACGTTCTGTGGAAGCGGCTCGAGCGAGTGATCGAGGACGTGGCAAACTGCTGTATCAAGGTGTATACGCTGGAGAAGGTGTTAAAAGTGAAGAAGGACGCGGTGACACAGGTGGAGTTTTTGGATGAGGTCATGAAGGTGCGGACATGAGTACATGAGGCGTGTATTTGATCTGGCGCTGATGTGGATGGCGGGGTAGAAACTTGACGAGAAGCCGAGTTTCACGTTCTGGACGACGCTGGCAAAAGCCTTTGAAGCACAAACGAAAGAAGCAGCACGATGTAAGCCACCTGAACAAGGACAAACTGGTATTGAGCTGATGTCAACGTGCCATAGCATCTTCGTGGCTGCAGCAAGCGCTCAGCACGGGGTACCCCCGCTTGCTCAGACTGTTCCACGACTTTTTCGCGAAAATCGCTGTGCACACCGATACTGTGTATACCCGCGAGCACCAAAGGTATGTACCGACTGCCTCCCCCTCGAACACAGAGTTATCATTCGACCTAACCTTCTCGCGCAGCCCCGAAGCCGTCCTCGTCCTCCGCTCCGTCTCCGTCTTCGAGACCCTCTACCTCTCGCGCTCCACTTCCCGGATGAATGACTCCGTCTCGTCTGCGGTGAACCAGTACCTGTCTGCTCGGGGCCACCCTCCCGGCCCGGGTGAGGGCGTAAGCATTGCGCGGACGATGACGAATGAGCTGGACTCGGCGAGGTTCGATCCGTTATTGGTGAGGACGGTGGCGAGGAATGCTGTCAAGGTGTTGGATGGGTTTGTGAAGAAGGTTGATGGGATGGTAAGTTACCAGTCCTTCTATCTCGGCATTGAATGATTGCTGGGCTGATGGAGTGGTGGCAGCTTGTCAAAGACTTTACAGCGACGAGTCTAATCGGACCGAATGCGACACCCGCGCAGACGGTCAACTCGCAGCTCGTGGGGTGTCTGTACCACTGCTGGCTAAATCTGCTCTATGTGAAACAGGACTTTGTCGGCAAAGTCTGGGAGACTCTCGACCCGTCTGTTGTAGTGAGTCGCAACTGAAGCATCAGCACGATGGTCCCAAAACTCACGACGACCCTCCCTGCAGGCCCTCGAATCTACATTCAAACGCATCACAGACAACCTCGACACCGCTCTTCGGCGCGAGATTGCCTCTATCTTAAGCCGTATTCACCGCGTGGACTTTGCCAAGCCCATGGACCCCATGTCGATGGGTATGGACCGCGGGGGCGGGAGCCCCTACATGCAGGATTTGGTGGATAAGCTTGCGTTTGCGAAGAGTGAAATATTGGGGAGGATGAGTTTGGGGGATATGATGAAGGATTGGTGGGTTAATTTTATCACTCCCCAAAAGACATCAGGTGAGCTGATAGCCGATAACAGGGTGTTGAGCCTAAGCAAATACACGATCCGGACATTCCTCCTGCACGCGAGTATCGCGCGCCCGATGGGCGAGAGTGGCGCGCTCAAGCTCACGGGGGATATGACCGAGCTCGAGATGGGTGTGACAAACTTGCTCAACACTGGGCGGGTGCAGGGGACTAGGGGGGGCATGAAGCTTGAAAAGGTTGGGGATGAGTATCAGGCTTTGCGGTCGTTCCGGTGAGTGTTACCTCCCCATTCTGTCTGCAGATTGACTGGCGAGTGTTGATGAATATCGAAAACAGAACACTGCTGTTCGCAGACCTCGAGTCCCTCGCCAACCCCGTCGAGACAGTGCACATCCCCCCACTCATTGTGCTCCACCACATCATCGTCCGGTCGCCGCTCTTGCTCCCACACGAGGTCCACAGGTGGACGGAGCAAGAGTATGTGCTCTGGGTGGCGAAGCACGAGGAGGAATGGGATCAGCTCGAGCTGGTAGAAAGGGCTGTGGATGATCAGGTAGGTGGAGGTGCGAATGGAGCCGGGTCGGGGGAGGGAGGTGGAGATGAAGGCGAGGACGGAGTTTATGTGCGGCTTGTGAAGGAGGTGCTACTCCATGCGCGACACGAGGATGGCACGCCTGGGGCGGAGTAGGGTCAAGGTACAGACTTGCTGTACTATATATACAGGAGTTATGTGTAGATTTCTGCTCAACGACAGTCGCGCGGGAATGCCTGCGGTGACTTTTCGGTCTGGATCGACGTGCGTGCGCTTGATACTTTGACGAGTCAGACTGTGTAGTTTGACGTGAGCAGACTTCCATGGGCTAATTGGGAATGTGTGTGGCGATACTATAAGCATGCATGCGGAATGCATGCCCGCGCGGTACTACGGTCAACGTGTGGCAGCTGTCATCTCATGTAATGGCCTAACGGCGCCTGAAGGAGTCTCTGGCTGTAGCGGCAATTTCCGCTCACCTCTCTGCGGCGCTGCTGCCGTTCATCTCGTCCTCGGCCGTTTTTTTTGACACGATTGACATCATCCTCCATACACCACCGGTCCAACGTTCATATACTTGCACGTCCTCTCTCACCCAAAGTCTCTTGCTCCCATACCAGTCGATCCCCTCTTCTCTTCTCCTTCTCACCTCCACGGAGTCCATCCCCTTGCTCCCGCCACCACACCACCACAATCTGCATCACTAGCCGCCGCCCCAGATGCCTCCCTCCTCTTCCGCCGGCCAGGTGTATCCAAATCCAGGCCCATCAAAGCCGGATGCAACAAACCGTTCGAACACATTCAACTTCTGGTTGAGTGAGGAGAAGCTGAAGAATGGAAAGGAGAAGGGCAGGATCTTTGTACCGCGAGCTTATTCATACCTCACACTCACGCTGATATACCTGCTGAAGCAAGTCTCCAAAATCCAGGTATAGAAGAATTCCCAAGCAGTGTTGTTCCGACGACGTGGCCCCGGTGACTCAGCTGCTCGCCCGCGAGTTCGTCCAGCGAGAAGTGGAAGAAAGGCTCGGCGGCTTGTATCACATCACCAGGGTGATATGGAAGACCCCAAACGAAAACATCATTGTGGTGTTCTTCCCCTCACTTAAAGAGCTTCACCACCTGCAGATCAGAAGCTCGGGCGACCCGGGCTGGGCCCTCCCCGAAGGCATGCAGACCGTCCAGGGCAGTCCATCCTCGCCCGGCAATCCCCTGCGTCAGGCGTACGTGAGGTACATACAGGTACCCAGCGAACAGCTCGAGTCACCGGATCTATACGAGGACTGGAGGGCCATGCAGTGGATGCAGGCGGCCGTACTGGACGCGGACGGGGTGCCCACCCGGCGGGTCCGCATCATGGCGGCCAATGAGCTGACCTTCACGCGAGTGACGATCAGGGTGTCCCCCGTCACCAACTCTCATGACCCGCGTGAGTGGATGCCCCTGGTGTTTGATGGGTCGACGACATTGCGTCTGCCAACGTCCCTGGCGGCAGACCGAATGCGTGCGGCGTCACCTCATAAATTTCGCGAATGGGTGGTTGAGCAGGCGGAAGAGATGGCCAAGCCGGATAGCATGGGGCGGCCGACGTTCTGGGTGGTTTTTGAGGCGGTGAAGGACACGGTGACCTTTAGGTGGAAGAGAAAGCCGCTGAGGGAGATAGAGCTGTATTCGGGGAGCCCGAACTCTCCTACGGGACGGCCGAGAGCTGATGCTGTAAGGGCGTTCGGAGACGGGAATAGTGAGTTAGGACACGGGACCAACCCTACGTGATGAGAAGACATGGCATGCTGACGTACGTTATACTGACTCGAAGCCACCTCCCACCCTCTACCTCATCCTCCTCCGACGGTCAGCCACTTCGACTCTAGGAAGCGGCGCCTGGATGAATTGGACCGATTGGCCGACGAGGGCCCGGCGGAAAAGGTGGCGAGGCGGGAGGAGACCACGGCGGCACACCCAGACGTCACCCGCCCTTGTGAGTCTATCCAACAGGATATAAAGACAACGCTAACGCTTCATGTATCTCTGGTAGCCACCCACCCAGCCGCACCCAATACCCCTGCACCTCATCCACCCTACCAAAACCATCCCCACGAAAACTCAGATCCTCTCCCAGGCCATCCCATGACCCCTGCATCAGCCACACCCCACTTGCTAGACCAATCGTCTATCTCTGCGAATATCGCATCACTCCAGGCCCAAATTGGGGATCTGTACGACCAGCTGAAGTGCTGGGAAGAGCTCGTGTCCGAGTTCCCGCATATGCAGGGGACGTTCGAGCGGCATATGAAGAGGACGAGGGGGGAAATCGCCGAGATTGAGCGTCGCGTTCAGGAAATGTGTAGTAGGTTATAGGGAAGTCCGGCTAGGGAACTGCTGTGACAAGGTGTATGGGGGAGCAGAGATCATGGCGGCTCTCATGGTCTCGCCCAACGTGAGGCGTTCATCGTATGGTGTCATTGTTGTTGGGTCCGTGACGTGTTTGTATGTCAGCTGAACGTCATGTATGTGCATTGTCTGCTGCAGCTTCATTCATATATATAAGTAGCCCGTACACTGTGCATTGGCCACACACATGCAGTAGTGTGTGCGTCACGTGACCAGTCCGCCTCCTTTCATCCATCCATCCACCCTCAATGAAGCTTCAATCTTGACCATATCTCGATCGTCCACATACTTTCAGCACGGCCACATACATCCCACACAACCCCTCCGAATATCTTCATGCCACCCCCTTTTGGCAGGGGTGCCCCTCCAAAACTGCGGGAGGACCGCGACGTCGTGGAACGACACTTTACCAGTCGCGTCGCCAACTCCGGTCCCCCAGCCGTCCGAACCGTCTCCAAATCACGCGGTAGCTCTAACCGCGGTGGTCCCTCTTTCCGAGGAGGAGGAGGACCGTCTTGTGGGGGTGTGCGTGGTGGCGGGAAGTTTGCGCGGGAGGGGAGGGAGAGGAACATGGACGGGGGGGGGGAAGCGAACCGCTGGACAGGCTGGCCTCCAGCAGAGCAGTCCTCTGCCGCGGCCAACAGGGAGCACGACACCGAGGTGGCCAATAGATCGACGAGCCCTCGCAACCGATCCCCCGCTTCGACAAACAACCGTCACCACCGCTTTACCAGCTATATTCCTCCCCGCTCCCCCTCACCCTCCTCCTTTGACGCACACAACCACCCCCCGTTGGGCGGATTGAGCGACTGGCACGACTCGCGTGAATCTGACCACCGCTCGCAACGTCAACCTATATCGCTAGAACGGAGTCACACCCGCGAGAGGCCGTACTCGCCGTCGTACCCGTCAGCGGGGGGGCTTCATGTTGCATCAGGCACTTTGGGAGCCGCCCATCGATATGTGCGGTTTCCCCGCGGCAGGGAAGAGAACTCACCGGGGTCTGAGCACTGCTTGTCCGTGCCACCGCGTCACGTTCCTGCACGTCTCCCGGAGTCTCACCTCGTGCCGCCGTCGTACACCGCTTCCGCCTCCCCGGCCAGATTGCCAACCACGCCAGCTCCCCTCGCGGACGTCCCTGCTGACGACCAGGTTGACAAGGGAAAAGGACGTCAAGAGGCCGTGCGACCCGCTGTGAAGGACGTCAACATGGAGAAGCCCGTCCAGGCTGGCCCTCAGGAGGAGGTCAGAATAAAGATGGAGCCCGGGCTGGATGACCAGGTGACTACCCCGAGGCGCAAGGAGAAGTCGCAGGCAGTGCACGAGCAGCAGGACATAAAGCCAACTCTGCAGGAGCTCGAGGCTGTAGTCCCTCTGATCAATAACCCAGATCCGAAAGATGGTGTCCTTGCTTTTCGGTTAGTCCAGCTGTTGAGTACGTGTAACCTGCCGTAAATCGAACTGACAGATGTATATCAATCCAGCCCGGAGGACATCCCGTATAATTGCTATAAAGCCCTGACCTTTGACGAGCGTCATGCCGCCCGCCAACTGTTCAAGGCGCAGCAGCGGGCCGCGCTAGCGCTTCAGGGGAGGACAATCAAGAGGACGGTGTGGAGGGACGACGGTGTGGCGTACGATTGGGTGAAGAGCAACACACTGCTCGCGCTGCCGAGGGCCCAGGTGAAGAGAAGGGATATTAACCTCGTATCGGACGAGTCGGAAATGGGGATCGAGGAGGATGTGGTGATGCACGAGGACAGCAAGCCGGGTGTGGAGGAAGCGGCGCCTCCGGTCGCCCTTGGCAGGTACTCGCCTTCCGCCATGCTGGCTCCTGTTCCCGCTCCCGCTTCCGTCTCAGCACCCGATCCCTCACCCCCGCCCGTTGCCACTCCCGCACGTCTGCCCCCCCCCAACGACCCTACGGCACCCTCCACGCCCGCGGGCAGCAAGAAGGCGTCCTCGGTTTCCTTGACCGACCATGCGCCTCCCGCCCCCCATATTATAAGCGGAACTCCCCCACCTCTGGCCCCTGGCCCAATCAACATGTTCTACCTCTTCCATATCACCCTTCCATCGTGGATTCCCTCCGTGACCAAAGGCAGGGCCTGGGCGATGCAGGCGTGCGAGCGCTACGTCGATGTCACCCGCTTCATCCGCGTGTTCATCACAGACATGCCTGACTACATTGACGGTGTGGCGCACATCTACGTCGAGCCCATCTCGCTAGAAAGCGCGCGAACCTTCCCGGACTCGATGCTCCCGTGTAGGGTGCGGATCGACTTCCCCGCTCACCTGCGCGACCTCAAGCAGGACCACCCGCTCCGCCTGGAATGGGCACATGAGCAGATAGTGAGAGCTAGTGAGGCGGACAAGTACGGCCGGCCAACAAAGTGGGCAAAGGGGCTGCGCAGTCAGACCGGGATTACGATACATACGAGAAGCAGGACGCTGACGGAGATTGCGTCGGGGGACATGGACCGGGAGACGCTGGACGAGCTGGCGAGGGTGCGACAGATGTCAAAGGGGGACAGGAAGAAGCACCTTGTGAAGCTGACAGAGTCGTTGATGGCGAGTGCGGTCTCACAGACGGCGATGGCATGTGCCAACGAGGAGGAGGCACTGAACTCGGGATTCAAGGCGTCGGGTGTGGCTGCGGCGAGTGGAGGCGTGAAGCCGTCGGCGGGGGGGCTGGCGAGGACGGGACAGGCCGTGGAGGATAGCTCGCGTGGAGAGCTCATCTCGAAGCGCGAGTACCCGCCCGTGACTGGATCGTCGATTGTGGCCCCGAGGACACTGACGGCGGATGCGTCTGCGCGTGGTGGGGGCTCGGCTGGGGCGGATTCGAAGGCTGTGGTGGCTGGCCGGAGTGGCTCGGCGGTCAGGCAGGGGCAAGTTCCCCAGTCTACTGTGTGTGCTTCCAAGCTTCTTGTAGGGACGGAGGGGGCGGCACGCGTCACGGGCACTGGTGTCAACGCTGTTGAGTCGGCCTCCCAGTCCAAGAGGCTGTCAATCAGTACGGCACCGGGCACGACCACTACCCGGACTCTGCGCCCCTCCGGGCCGTCCATATCCTTCCCCACTCCGTCCACATCAAACACCACGGTACCGTTCCCGAAATCAAATGCGGCGTCACCGTTTGCCCTCGCACCTGCATCTACTTCGCAAGCGTCCACGTCCCAAGCGCCTCCTAAACCGGTCCTGAGTCTCGCCGAGCGCCTGAAGAGCATCGGTGAGAAGGAACTGGCGGTAAAGAGGAGCTTGGAGAAGGTGGGGGAAGACGATAGGCAGGCTCTCAGGAGGCCGCAGAAGGTGCAGAAGATGGGGGACGGACAGCGTATTGTTGTGAGTCTTGTTGGGTCGTGTACCGGAGCAGGTGCTCTTGTCCGGTCTGCTAATGTCACTTGTACGTCCAGGCCCGAGTCCCATCTGGATCGAGAGGGTCCTCCTCCGTCGCTCTCCCCGCTACTATTCCCAAACCCCCGCCTTCATCGTCGATCGTGTCCCCCGCGCCCACCCCCACTCCCACCCCTGCGATGCCCTCATCGCGCCTCGCCGAGCTCAACCGAAAGCTCAGCAAGCTCTTGATCGACATCAACATGTTCACCGATATGATGACTGAGATGCCGGACGCGCGAAAGCAGGTGGACAGGCTACAGAACGACATATCTGAGCTGTACAAGGAGATAGGCAAGGAGAAGGAGAAGGAGAAGGAGAAGGCGAAGGAGAAGGAGAAGGAGAAGGAGAAGGAGAAGGAGAAGGAGAAGGAGAAGGAGAAGGAGAAGGAGAAGGAGAAGGAGAAGGAGAAGGAGAAGGAGAAGGAGAAGAGGGAGGGGAAGAAGCAGTAAGGGAGCTGGATACCTCGACAGGGCACTGCGAGTACATGCCGTCATTCAATATCCATTGTACAATACCAATATACATTGTACAATACCCATATGTATAGCCATGTATGTATGTATTGCGAGTCTAATTCTCTTCCATTTGGGAGCTTTCTCTTTTTGGCCCGGACGTGTGATGTTCACTGCGCCTTCGTTGTAACTGTACCGGAATGTGTGTCGAGAAAGAGTTAGATCTTGCAGCGTGATACAGTACATGTTTTGATCGCGCAGGGCCAGATTCTGTGCGTGTGTGCTATGGACCAACCGACACCATATGATCACCGAATATTCTGCCTCCCCTCCGTCATCGCACCTACGAAACACCGGCTGGCCTGCTGGAATTCCTCATCCAGCTCGCCCTCAACCTTTCGGCCATCTTTCTCCCCTTGCCCTCATCAGTACCACTCCCCCTTTCCCTCTCCACCTCCACCTCCGTCGCCTTCCCCTTGCCACTCCACCCCACCTCCCCCTCCTCCCTAGCCTTGGCCGCATCCACCAAATTCCTCTCCAAAACCGAGATAGCATTTCCCTCGAACGCCCGGTAGCTCCCGCCCGATTCACTCAACCCATACCTCTCCCCCTCCCATTCGTCTTCGGAGCGAGCAGTCTCCCGCCGTGACAGGAAGCTGGACTGGCTCACGGGCGAGTTTGACTCGTCCTCCATATCCAACGTCCGTCCCGAGCGTATAGACATCGGAGGGCTGCGATCTCCAGCAGTCACTTGGCTCACCGCCGTCGTTGCCTTGCTGTGAGACCCTTTCGGGAGGAAGCTCGACCCTCGGACAGTGTAGCTGGACGTTGAGGACGGCATCTTCTTGAGACTACTGCTGATTTGGGGTTTCTCTGGCGAGACTGAGTGGGAGGAGACGGAGAGGGATGAGCGGGATTTGGAGGTGGGAAGGACGGAGGGGTTCTTGGGCATCTGAGGCATCTGGGGCTGGGGGGGGGACTGCTCGATGGTGGAAAGGTCCATCTTGGGGGACAAGGTGCCCTTGCGAGGGGTTAATCCCATACTCCGTACCTTTGACACCAGCGAAGAAACGGTGGAGCCCGATCGCTCGCGAGGAGGGCGCGGGGAGGGCGAGAAGGACTCGCCGATGGACGTCGACCCGCGGGCCACGTCAAAACTTCGGCGCGGGGTATCCACGCTGTAACGTTTCTGGAACGGCGAGTGGTCAGCCCCTTCGCCGTCGTACATTGACGCCGCCGACGGTTGCCACCTCCTAGCTCGCTCCTCCGACATCCGATTCGCCCTGATTCGGTCGAACGCCGACGGCGTGGCCAGCGACTCGGACCTACGCAGACGCACCGAGCTCGACGGGGTGAGCGGCTCCATCGTCCCGCTCTGCCGAAGGATCTTGGGCAGATCGAGCATCACGCGCGTCATATCCCGCATGTTTTGGTCGCTCGCCTTTCCCGCTTCGCTGAGCAGCATAACGAGCGCCATGTATCCCTCTCGGGCCTTTGCCGTGTCATCCTCCACAGCTGCCTCGAGTGAGATCTGCTTAGCAAGTTTGAACGCCGCCCCGAGAGTGCTATTAACTGTCTCGGAGGTACGCGCCGCCGAGCTAAACGCGCCCAGGAGGTCTGGCGTCGCCTGACCTTCCCGCGCGAGTTTGTTCTCCAGTGCCCGGAATGCTTCAAACAGCAGTCGCCCATGCTCCGTCGACGGCGACTGCGGCTGATCCAGACTCGCACTCGACCTCCCGCCCAAGCTCGTGAGACTCCGCTTATGCTTCGGCTCCGTCATAGGCCGGAGCGATAGCCGAGATCCTCCCCCTCGACCGTACGACGGGCTCACCAGCGTGTCCTTGTCCATGCTCCTCCGCGTAGGCAACATGGACTCCGCCGGCGCTGTCCGCGGAGGGTTCTGGTAGATGTCCCGCATGCTCGACATGGAGGAGGAAGAACGGGGGATGTGGTCCCAGCGCCGCTTAGACTGCGCGCGCTGCTCCTCCAGCCGGCGTATCACGTCTAGCGGGTCCTTGCTCCCCTCGCGATCGCTCTTCGCGCCAACGGCAGAGATAGAGTCACCCGGCGCGATAGAGGTTATGCGCGAACGAGTGCTGGCGTTGACTAGGTCGCGCTCGCTGACGAGCATGCTCAAACCTCGACGGCTCAGCTCGCGCTCTGTGAGAGCAGGGTCGGCGGTACTGCGCGCTTGGTAGCGTGTGCGGTCACCTGCTCTCTCCAGCGCGCTGTCTGGGCGGTACCGGTCCTTCGGTAAGTCTCGTCGGCCGAGCATCTCTGGATCAGCCGCTTTTGGCAGCCCAGAGATGGACTGGCTCCAGTTGCGGTGAGAGTACTCCGACGTCTCGCCGCGCCGCATGCCGGCAATGATTGATGACCGCTCGAGCCCGTCGATGCGACCCGAAGATGAGGGCCGAGAGGGGGAAGGCACGCTACCATCGTAGTCTCGACCAAGCCGTGAGGTGGTGGAGAGCCGGCTAGGAAGAGGGGAGGGGCTGTGGTATTGCGATGGCGAGTCGATGGCCTGCCGAAGATGGGTGGAACGAGCCGACAAAGGCGGAGCGTCGCCTGGTCCCTGGTTCGTCTGGTTTGTCTTGGGCGATGGCGTGAACTGTAAACGCGTGTCGACGTTAGACCAATCTAGTAGCATGTGGATAAAAAATCAACTTACAAAACTGCCATTGCGAAAGTCGGTAGGCAAAGCCTTCCTCCTGCTACTTCCACTGCCACTCCCACCACTCCGCTCCCCACTCCCCTTCCTTGGCTCCCCCTCCTCTTCTTCTTTGTAGCTTCCTTCCACGCGCCTACGTATGGCATCACCGTTAGGCACCGACACTGATGCCGACGACAGCGTAGCACTACGCCTGAGAGTCGACGACACCGGGCCGCCGGGCCCCAGAGCACGGCTATACGAGTCGTGCCGCTGGATGCTCCCTGTCACCGGCTCTGCTCTCTCCACGTCTAGCGAGCGGCGATTCCTCCCATTCCTGGACTGCATTATTTTCTCTTCCGCCTCCCGGATCTTGTCATCCAAGATCTCGCCCTGCGATTTGCGGCGGGTATGCGTACGCTCCCTTCTATCGTCCTCATCGAGCGGCTCTCTGCGCAGAACGTTGCTCAATCGCCTGGACGGTCGCTCCTCGTCCTTCTCCAACGAGCTGCTTAAAGGGGGTAGCTTCCTAGACGTCTCTTCTGGAGAAGAGGCTCGCGAGCTTGAGGAGTTATGCAAGTCGAGGGGAGCCAGTCCCCTGCGCCGGGGCGACGATCCCCTGCTCTCCCCCAAACTCGCACTGGACCATTGGCTGCTCCTCCTCGACAAGTCTGATGGCGGGCTGCCTCTAGACCTTCCAGCCCCGCCGCCACCGATTTCTGATCGCTTCTGCTCCTGGATGGGGCTCGCCGTCACGACCGACGTCGCCGAGCTGGTGCGCGACATGGACGCGGCGCCTTTCAGCTTCATCGCGTTAGCATGCAGGCGTGAGGAGTCAGGCGTGCGCGTGGCTGAGGATCCTGACTGGGAGGAGATTCGGCGGGATGATAAGGGGTGGGGTGGTGGTGATGTAACTGAGCCGCGTCGAGTGGATATGGATGGACGCTGAGGGGACTGTTGATAGGGGGACGTGTTCTGAGCGACGACGGTAGTGGTCGAGTGCGATGTATGCCGTCAGCCTAGCTCGTGCGCAGAGGCGATGGCAGCCGTGTTGCCATGCCACAGACACTCACCTTCTCTGGACTGCTACTCGTTGTTCTGGTCTGGCTCGCCGCTGCCGACGATGTGTTGCTGCTCTTGCCTGCCGGCAAAGCAATATCGCTCTCCGTACCGGGCGGGCTTGGCAGTCCGGATACCCGATCCACCAGCCCACTGTCTCGCTTCTCTTTGGGCCTTTCCGACGAAAGGCTAGGGGCTGATCTCTCAGTCGTTTGAGCCGACGCCGACTCTCCCCCTCTGGCCGTCTCTGGTCCTACGCTCTTCTCCCGCCGACTAGCCCCTGACCAATCACGTCCAAACTCTAGCTTGGGGCTGCCCAGCCCGACGTGGATGCTCGCAAACCCTCCAGCCATGTGTGAGTGGGGAGAGGATCCGCGGAAGTGCGATAAGTCGGGTGGGTAGGGCGGAATCGGAATGGGAGGAGGCAAACTGGGATTTGTCGAAGTGGGCAGCGGTTTCTTCTCTCGAGGTGAGAGTGACGACCGGGCGCACGGGAGAGCTGGAGGTTCGGGAGTTTGGGCCGGAGTAGATGATGCTGAGCGACTGGAAGTTGGGGCGTGGCTGGAGTGGGCAGAGTTTATATATATTACCTAAAGGCCGGCTTTGGTTGGCGATGGCACGCCGCTTTTAGTTCAAACCCCCTTCCGGCCTCACAGAGAAAAGGACCTTCTACTGTGATATAATGGCGTAGATCGAGTGGGTCGAGATGGATAGTGTTCTGGGTGAATGGTACCAGAGGAGGATGAAGGGGGGATAAGGCTGGGTGATGCGCGAGGGGTCGGGGGTGCGGACAGCTGGGGAGGAAGAAGTGTCGGCTGCTCCTCGATGTTGACACGCCGTTCGATGTGCAAGTCGCGACTAACGGTCGACCAGGTGGGTCAGCAGCACCCTCATGAACAGCGGGAGTGCGGCTGTGGTGTGTGGAGAGGAGGCAAGTCGGTGGAAGAGATACCAAGTAATGACTACGTTGAAAACCATGCGCAGAGCGCGCGCTGCAGCCCGCTGGTTGGGCAGGGTCATCGCCTTGACGCGTCACGATTACAAACAGTTTCTTATGCAGTGCATAAATCATAATCACATTACAAAATTGCCTCCAGCTCCCCTGCCAGGCTCAGTGTTTGTCTCTTCCCCTTATTGACTTGCTCCGCCACCTCCTCCTCCCGCAGCGCCCGCCGTTTCGTCGCCAGTTTCATCAGCAGTGGCATGGTCTGTTCATCCACCTCACGCATCTCCACCTCCGTCAACTCCTTCTTCCACCAATCCGCATCGTCCTCCCCCTCAGATGGGCCTGGCGTCAACATCCCTAGCTTCAAGCGCTCCTCGTGCTCCTGTTTCGCCTTCCGGAGAGCCTCAGAGATGCCTTCGGCTAGGCTGGCTGTCAACTCCTTTTGCTTCTTGGCCTCTGACTTTGGAGACTGCTTCCATCTCCGAGAAGGGGTGGCAGGCTTTGCCCAGTTCCTCCCCTTCCGAGTGGGAGAGGCACTCCCGTCTTTTAGAGGCTCTGCGGGTAGCTCGTTGATTTTCCCGTGGGCCATCCTGCTAACCTGTCCCCTTGTGGCCTTGACCCCTCTAGGATATGGCCGGACGGGCCCATCGAGATATCGGCTGAGGTAGTCGACGAAGGTTGGGAGTTGGGGGAGCGTCTCGAGAGGGGGGACGTAAGGTGCGCAGGGACGCAGGGCAGGGACAAAGTCGTCGGGCGTCTTACTTGGGTGCCGGCGCTCGATGTGGGCCATCAAATAGACGATATCGGTACCCTCAAAAAGACAATCTGAAAGTAAGCCATGTCAGCAATGTCACCGCAACGCAGCACGTATGGCATACCACTCACTGAATGGGCACCGGGCGGAAAAGCGTCTCATGTGCACGATCAGGGCGTGGTTGTAGCACTTGTCACGATCCGGGAAGACCATCTCGCAGTTCTCCCAGTGGCACCTGACCCCGGACTTCTCGTCCGGGAGCTTCTTACGAGGGTGCAGGTGTGCGTGGTAGATGTGCTTCTCCAGTAGGCTCCACGAGGTGAGCTCCGCGTCACAGTCCCCCCAGGCACAAGGTGTGCGTCTACAAGGTCTCCTTATCAGCTTTAGTCTTTGACCCTTGACATAAGCTAATATACCTGGCATGGACAAATGCCTGCATCTGCACCGTCTTCATCTTCTTCATCATCTCGTTCTTCTTCGTCGTTTCTGCCTGCCTTCTCGCCCCATACTCATACTGCGCCCTAGCGATCTGCTCCTGCTGCTCCTGCATCATCTGATACTTCTTCCTCGTCCTTTCCTGCTCCGTGTCATCCACTGGCCCCCGGATCAAACGTAGCTGGCCTTGCCCCACCCTATCCCCTAACCTGGCCCCCCCAGAGTACCCGGCAGGCTCAGCCCTGCCTCCCGTCTCCGGGGGTGTCTGCCATCTCGCGAACGCCTCCTGTTCAAGGTGCACCCTTCGCAAGTACTTCGCATCTCTCTGCGCTCCGCGCGACAGCTGATACCTCTGCGTCGGCTTCGCTGCCTCGTAGTCCATCTCGGCCGCGCGAGCCCGGTCAGCCATCACATCAAGGAGGGGGGACCCGTGCCCCACATTGCCTGTGCGGCGTTCGACCCATTGGTCGCCAGGCCTACGCTGGGGGCTAGGGGGCGGGGAACGATGGTAGCTTGCTGGGAGGGGGGAGTAGGAGGGGCGCAGGGTGTAGGGGGCGTAGCGGATAGATGGGGAAGGGGGTCCGGAGTAGGGTGAGTGAGGATGGGGGCTCACAAGCGCGTGGGCATGGGGGTGGGCCGGAGGGTGCGGGTGCGGGTAGTGGTGGTGCGGATGGATGTTCGGGAATTGAGCGTGGGTGTTCGGGGATTGAGCGGCACTCCGTAACGTGTCTAAAGAGAGACAGGTCTTAAGTCAGCACTCCATAAATCGTATGAGGGGGAGGGGGGGGAGGCGTCGTGTTGCGTCGAAGGGGTTTGTAGAATGATTACGAAAGATGAGTAGATTTCATGAAAGGGCATGAAAGGATAGAGGGGTGTAAGCGATAACCCGTGCCAAGCGGCAAAAGGCGATGATAAGGTGGGGGGGTTGAAAGAGCAAGATACAAAGGGAGGAGGGATGCTGAAAAGGAAACGCAGAGGGCACGATGAGGGATATCACCCATGACGCATGCAGCGCATAGTTCCGGACGCTGGACTCACAATAATCGCGTGCGGTCGGGGAAGGCGCCATCCGATACGAGCCCATAGCGGAGACGTCGTCGTAGGACGACGCCGGGTAGTTCACGCGGGCCATGCTGTGGGGATCGGCGAGAGCGAGTGGTTGTCTTTGTAAGCGAAAGGCAACGGGCTGGCGTCGACCCTGCTGGTTAGGGTGACGCGAATGTGTTGTGGGGGATGAGAGATTGGCGACGGAGCGTTCTGAGTAGAAGCCTCCTATCATGCGGAAAGAAGTCCTGGGGTAGACTATCCGCGTGATCTATCCGTATCTTCAGGTAGGGGCCGACAGATGATGTGATGACGAGATCAGGGTTGCCGCTGAAGTAGAGTTGCTAAAGCTGTATGAAGGGCGAAATACAATCAGGACCTTCCCCTAGGTATATATATGCACAGTACCCTATGACGCGGTAACCCCCCTGACACTCGCCTTGAAAGGATTGTCTTCGCCCAGCGTAGCGTCTACAGCTGAGTCTTCAATGGACAAAAGAAGGACGGCCCCTGACGACAAAGGTAATGGATGTGTTTTAGTTTATTTGGAGATAGCGGAGTGTGAGGGGACGCTGCGGGGGTGGGTTTGGTGGGAGTCGGAGAGCATACACGACCGTGCGGGAGATGCTATTGCTGGGCAGCTCGATGCGATGCGGATAGTCAACACGGATGCCAGGGACCGCGCGAGGGCCAGGTACGACCCAGATCAAGATTGCGGGAAGCCGGGAATGCTGCAACGGTGTGTCTCTTATCTGGCTTTCGACACACCAACAACTCGTGCATCGACAAAAGGTAGCGCCGTCTCCCCCATGCCGCCCCTCACCCACACACCCCGGCCCTACGCCCTGGGCTTCTTCCCCCTCCTGCCCTCCTGCGCCTCGTCCCTCTTCCTCTTCATACCCTCCTCCTTGAACCTCTTCCTCTTCTCCTCCTTGATCTTATCATCCAGCTTCTCCGCCTTCTCCCCCACCTTCTTCCTGTACTCCTTCTTCCTCTCCTCCTGCTTCTCCTTCCTGCGCGCCGCCTTGTCCTTCTTGAGTGTCTGGATCTGCTGCAGCAGCGACACGGCCTTCTTCTCGTCCTCGTCCATTACCACCGCACGCGACTGCAGGTAGGTCGGTTTGCGCTGCTTCGACACCTGCGCAGTCTTGGAGGCGAAGGGGAGGGAGGCCTCAAGCTTGCGCGGGATCTTGAGCGGGTTGAACCGGCGCGTAGTGCGTTGGATCGGCTGTGCGAGGGAGGGGGGTTTCATTTCGCCTGTCAGCATGGCCTACTATTGTGATGTCATTGTGATGTCACACCGTAGACGCACCTTGTAAGCCGAGTTGGCGTCCATCGGCGTCTTGAGCCCCTCATCCCTCCTGATCTGCCCCGTCAAGCGCATCCCCTTCCACCCGCTCTTGTCCGCGAGGAGCAACGAGCATACGGGATTGTAGAGCTTCTTGGGTTCGATCGAGTACCACGCCCGGAGGAACACGATATCTATAGGAGGGAGGTCAGTCGGCTCTGAGAACAAAGGGAAGAGACCAAGAACAAAGGAAAGAGACACGGGCAACTCACCACTCATGAGGATCTTGTCCTCGAAAGTTGCCCTGAACGCGCCGTCCGGCTTGCCCATCGCCTTCTTCACCTGCCCCCTGATCCCCGACACCGTCTTGATATTCGCCCCCTCAAACTTGGCCACCTCCAAGCCCGAGTGGAACATATCCTTGATGAACGCCGTGTTCTTGAAGATCTTGTACGGCACGCCCGTCAACTTGAGCTTCTTGACAATCTTTGTTGACCTGTCAATGTCAAGCACCACGCCCGTCGCTGAAACGCGGAAGCCCGGCGCGTCCCCGAGGATGCTGTTGAACGCGCAGAAGCCCGTGTTGGGTGCCGACACGGGCCCATAGAACGTCGCGTAGCAGTGCATGTGCTCGGGCGTGTACTTGAGGTACCTGTTCCGGATCGAGTGGTCGTCCAGGTGGTACAGCGGCATGCTCTGGAAGCGGCGCCACCCGAGTGAGAAGATGATCGGGTCGTTGGTCTTGAGCGTCTTGGTGAACCACCTGTGACGCTTGATGCGGACCGTCACAAAACCAAAGCGCTCCTCGGCGGCGAGCAACCCGCCGACAATGATCGGGAAGGTCGGGTCGAAATGCTCGACCATCTCGCACGGCACGTCGGCGATCTCGAGGCGCACGTACATGCCTGAGCGGTACCCCTCGATCTGCGCGCGCGCATCGAGGTCGAGCCCCTGGAACTCGTCCTCGTTGAGCTGGCGCTGCCGCGCCATCTCGGCCTTTTGCTCATCGTAAAAGTCCATCTTCCCCTCCCCCTCATCCCCCGAGTCGTCGTACTGCTCGTCAAACTTCATCTTGAGAGCAGCCTTCTTCTTGGCGAGCGCAGCTGCGCGAGCCTCCTCGTTGGACGACTGGGGCTTGACCCCGACGTACGGCACGCCGTCGTCGTCCTCCCCTCCCTCCCCGTCGCCTCCATCTATGTCTTCAAACTCTCCAGCGTCGTCCTCGTACGCCTCCCCGTTTTCATCCACCTCCTCCCCATTCTCCCCAATCCGGCCCATGATGAACAGCTCCTTCAAGCTTTCCAGCATCGCCTCGTCCTCCCACTTCCCGCGCAGCGCATCCCGATCCACAGCTTCCTTCAGCTGGTCCCCGTCGTCCCCGCGGTTCTCCTCCCGCGACACGCGGAAGAACCCGCCAGCAGCAGCAGCGGCAGCGGTGGAGGACTCGGCATCGGCGGATGACGGGCGAGACTTGCCGAGCGCGATCTCCTCGGGGGAGAGCTCCCCGTCGTAGATCAATGACATGAGGTTACGGCGGCGGCCCATGCGATCGGCAAAGGACGAGGCTGCGCGCGAGGCGAGGTTGCGTTTCCACGCCGGGACGTCGCCGTCTGCGTCAGAACCTGAATCGCCTTCGTCCTCGTCGCCCGTGATCTCGGCCTCGTCCTCGTCGTCGTCAAAGTTGACCCGCCTGCCGTCCTGCTCGAAACCAGTGGCCAGCGCAAGATCATCGTGATCCGACTCCGAGTCGGCATACGCCACATCCCCATCACCTTCCTCCTCGGACTCGTCCTCTCCACCAAATGCCCTCCCGCTCTCATCATTGTCCTCGTCCGAATCACCATCAAGGCCCGAATCAACCTGGTCCTCTTCGTCGCTCGCGCTGCCCAACAACGGCCCACCTGACCGGGGTTCAGCACGCCGGCGGACCCGGGCAGCGGCGCGCTTCTCGTCGGATACTTCGAGGGGCGCGGATGAGTGACCAAACAGGCGAATCTGCGAGGCTTTGATGTTGTCGGCAAATGTGTGCTCAGCGTCCTGGAGCTCCATCACCATCTTCTCGCCTTCGCCTTGGAGCGCTGTGCGGGGGCCATCGTGTCAGCGAGTCTGTGAAAGACAGAAAGCGCAGAGATAGACAAGGCGACTCACCGTCACCACCCTTGGTGAAGTTCCCGGGCACGTTGATGTACACCGCGTCCTTATCATACATGACCCCGCCAACATCGCTCATCGGTGCATGAATAAGCTTCGCCTTCTCGCCCATCTTGCGCCTGCGCTCGCTCTCGAGCGTCGGCAGCGGGCACGGGTCTGCCAGCCTTTCCACCTCCTTCACTTCGAGATCGCCCGCGCCGGGGATATGGATCTTGGCGTTCCGCGGCGGGAGGTTGGGCCCGCGGAGGTACCCGTACAGCGTGATTGTCCTGTCGATCTTTGGGTTCTCCCGGATGGCCTCACGAGGGGTCATGTCCTGCAGTCTGTCGGCGAGGAGATACGGGTGTTGGTTCCTGAAGACCAGGGGACGGAACTTCATGACGGAGATGAAGCGAGAGAGGAGGTTGATCTCGGCGTCCGGGTAGCGGCCATTCATGACGCCCGAGAGAGAGAAGAGCTTGGCGCCCTGGTAGATCTCGGTCCAGAAGCGGTGTTTGAGACGCTTCTTGGTGTCCTTGAGAGTGGACGCCTTTTTGATGAGGTCCATGTGGGTGAGGAGACCGATAACTTTGGGGAAACCGTGGGATTGGAGGATGTTGAGGAACTCGAATGTTTCCTACGGGGTCGTCAGCGTCCTGCCCGCGTAGAGTCCGGGAGCCCGGGAGCCAACTGACCATCTCGAACCCGAAAGACCCATCAATCATCAACAACACCAGATCCACCACCTTTCCCAAATCGACCATGCTGTTCAAGTCATTCCCGCACTCGATAAACGTGATCCTCCTGGTCTTGCCCGACACGACCGTCACAGGGCCCTGGGGCTGCGACAGGTTGTGCTTGGTGAAGCGTCTCACGAGCGAGCGCAGGAGTGTAGACTTGCCCACGCCGGGTGGACCTACGATACCGATGATGATGGGAGGCGGGGGGAGCGCCCCCTCGTCCATGCCCTTGCCCTTTTCGTTGGTGACCTTGCGCTCCTCTGGGTTACGGTTGACGAGCGGGACATGGAGCCGCTTCTGGTTCTTCTCAGCCGTACGTCTGGCAGCTCGGTCAGCGGCGCGGAACGAGGTGTTAGTAAATGCCTGTGCGGGGTGGGTGGGCGTCAGCGGGTGCATATAACAACACAGCCAGATGAGGGCTTGGTGGACGCACCTTGGGGTTGAAGTTCTTGCCGCCCGAACGGTCGATGCCCTTTGCGGCATCTTTTTTGTCGTGTTTTGTGCCCGCCGAAGGCTTGTGGTGTGTCTTGTGTGGGGCCTCCATCGTGGCCCTTGTTGTATATGGGCCTGGGGATGGGTGTCTAGTGGTCGAGCCGAGTGCAGGCCATGGGGGTGAAGAACTTGCTGAAATCTGTGTGGGCTGGGAGGTGGCCGGTGGAGGCGGGCGGGATCAAATGTAAATGCCACGTCACGGGCATAAAAGCGTCTCTATGGATTGCCGTCTTGAATTGTTTGCAGCTATCACAGACAGTCCACTTGCAGTCAGCCCACAGTCCGGCCTCCACCCGTCACGTCCACCCACCCCCCGCTCTGCACCCCGTACTCCCCCCTGTCATGCCCTCTCCCCCTCCCACTCGACTCCCTCCCATAAAACTCAAGCTCACCCTCAACGCAAATCCACACCCGTCTCCTTCACACCTCCCGGCCACTCCCACCCCGGCACCCCACAAAAAGGGCAAGGGCAAGGCTCCTGCTCCCGGGGATGGTGCCGGGGGTGAGTGGCAGGCGCCCACGGGGGGGGCTGGGCCGAGCGATGGACGGAAAAAGCTGCCAAAGGCATCGTCAACGTCGACCCCTCTCGCCGGAAGGGGCAAGGCAAACGGCCATGCCATCACGGCGGAGCCGACCCCGGGCCCTTCCTCCTTGCGGATGAGCCTGCCCTCAGCAGGCAGCTCCCACGTCTCCTCTGTCGACCACCCCATCCCTACCGCCGCATCTGCTTCCGCTTCCGCTCTCCCCTCCACGGTGTCCCCCGCCCAGCTCATCGCCACCCCCACACCCGCCAAGCGCGGGCCCGGGCGGCCGCCCAAGTCAGCCAAAAGCTCAGCCAAAAAGACGCCCAAAGTCTCCGCCTCCAAGCCCAAGAAGAAGCCTGCTGCAGCAAGACCGAGTGCAATCCCTGCAAGGCTGCTGTCCAGCACCCCAGCAACGGCCGTATCCACCCCCTCGCGCGCGAGCTCCTCTGGTGCTGGACCAGAGACGCCCTCCACGCCAGAGGTCAAGTTCGAGAGCGAAGAGACGTCACCGGACCCACTGTCGCAGCCGCTTAGTCCGGCGTCGCAGCAGATCGATTATGGGACGCCCAGGCAGGAGGGAGAAGGGGAGACGCCCGGGGGATCGGGGAGGAAGCCGGTCAAGTGGATGAGGATCAAGAAGCCATTGAAGGAGCTGTTGTTGAGGATCATGGCGGAAATCAGGAAAAAGGACGATTACGCGTTGTTTGAGGAGCCAGGTGAGTTACTCACAGAGCGTGGTGAAGACCTGCCTGTATAACTGACGGATGCTCCTAGTGGACCTCGAGGCTTTCCCAGACTACCTCGACATCATCGGCGGCGAAGATAACATGATGGACATGGGGACGATGCAGAGTAGAGTGGAAAGCGGGGAGTACCATAACATCGACCAGATTGAGGTGGGCGCTCCTCTACGCCTCTCGCAACGCTACGTCTGACGCAAACCCCCACTCACCCCAGGCCGACCTGCGCACGCTCGTCACTGCCGCCCAAAAGTTCAATCCCCCAGGCTCCATCCCGTACAACTCTGCGGGGCGGATCCTCACCGTCGGTCTCAAGCATATCGACCGCTCCCGGCCTTTGGTTCTCACGCCCGACCCCTCCCCGCGCAACTCTGCCACCCCATCTCACCAGCTCCCACACACCCGTGGCGGTTCCGTCCTCTCTGCGCGCGAGCTCACCGCCGCCCTCGAAGACCCCCGCCGTGCGCGCGAGGACGTCCACCCAGCATCGTACATCCCCGAAGAGATGCTCTCCTTCCCGCCCAACTCGCTCGCTGCCAAGGCCGTGGGCTGGAACCTCAACGGCGGGAAACGCGTCTATCCAAAACGAATCTCGCGGGCGCGCGAGAAATTCGCGGGCAAGTGGAAGAACTGGACGGCAGATGGCAGTCGGGATATCGCCGAGATGGACGAGATCACGCATGTGATGGAGCCGTGGCGGATGCGCAAGGGGGACGAGGCACACCGCCTCGTCGACTGGAAAGCCCTCCGGAATATACCAAGCTGGTGGGAGCTCGAGCTTCCCCCACCCCCGCCAAACTCCGCCGCCCAGGTCCCCGCCATCCCGCTCTCCGTGTTTGACCCGCGCCGGGACAAAGTTCCCGAACGCGAGCTCACGCCGTACGACTTTGGGGTCTACCCTGAAATCGAAGCCGAACTCGCTTTCCTCCGCCAGCGCACGGGCCTGCACGACGACGCTGAGCTCCTAGGCGAGCACTTGAGGCCGGTGGCGCCCCGCCCGAAGAGAGGGGTGGCGCCGCCGCCGCCGAATCTGGTCAACATATATGATGGCCCGTTGAAGCGTACGGCAGGTGATTGGGTGAGGGAGATGTGTACAGGGGATGTGGTGGGGGAGGCGTATTTGGATAGTGTGCAGAGGTTTGTGAGCGGCGCGATGGCGTTGGGGGCTATGAGCGAGGCGAACGAGCCCCGCGAGGCCAAGCGCGAGTCCACGCCCGGCCCCTCCACTAAGCCTGTCGACGACACCCGCCTCCCACTGAACGAATACGTCGCTACAACCTTCCATTCCTCCCTCCTTGCCACCGGTCCCCGCACCCTCGTCGCCCGCACCCTCACTGATCTATCCCTTCCCCCTTCTTCCCGCCCGCCCTACATCTTCCCCATCGCGCGCGCCGCGTACGCCCGCGTCGCCCTCCGCCAGCTTGCGAGCCCGGCCAACCCGATGGACATCAAACCGCTGCTAAGGGAGGAAGCGGATTTCATGTTCCACGGGGTCGGGGGGAAGAATGGGGTCACCCAAGGGCTGGAGTGGACAGGGAAGGAGTTGGCGAGGCTGGTTGGGGTGCAGCAGCGGGCAAGGGAGCGCAAACGCGAGATGCAGATGAACGTGGACGGCGAGGATGGATCATCCAAACGGAAGCGCCCAGAGGGAGAAGATGCCGCAGAAGACGCAGTCCTCAAGAGGGCAAAGATCGAGCATTCAGACGGGGTCGTCTCGACTGCTTCGTCACCGCTCAGTTCAGCGCCGCCCTCGCCGGTTGCGAAGCCGCCTCTTCCTACTCGCTCGGCTGCGAAGGCTGCTGCTGCTGCTGTTACTGCCGCCAAGGCGGATCTGGTGCAGCCCCCGGCCCCGGTGCTGCCCGCTGAGAAAGCAGCAGAGGAGGATAAGGAAAAAGCAGAAGAGACGGTCTCTGACGAAGAGCTCCGCCGGCTCAGGCTCGAGCTCGTCGCGCTGAGCAAGTTCTACCCCTTGCCTGCGCTGAGGAAAATGACGAGGGAAGAGGCAGCGAAACTGTTGCCGGTTAATGTGAGAGGCTTGATGTGCAAGCCTTAGAGGGGCAGGTTCTTTGTAAGGGGTGGGGTGGGGATGGGGGCAAGGGGGACAGCATCGCGTAGCAATGGCAGCGACTAGAAGGGGAGGGGGGGGGAGATATAGCTTCCGAACAGCACAGCACAGCAAATAGGATAGACTAAGCATGTAACATTGATTCCATCTGGATATATACACTTGCGCTGGCGCTGGCGCTGAGCTCGAGATACTAAGGAGACGAGTGGACGAGTACCAACATCTCACCGTCAACCTCTTCTCTCACAATACTCAACATCCTCATCGTATAGCCGGGCAGAGCACAATCCGACTCCTCCAGCATGTCATGTATGTCTGAGCCCGAGCCTCGCGTGCAGGACGCCAACACCAACCAACCGCCATACCGCTTCTTCGTCCCTACAGCCCCCCCCGCCCTCCCGGCACACCGCTTCTGGAAGCCGCGCACCCCGGCGAGCCTTGCCCCCGCGATCTCCGGTTTGTTGCGATTTGGGGACGAGCGTGCCAGATCTGAATTCAAGAGAGATGATATACCTGAGCCAGAAGAGCGACTGTTGGTGAAGGGGAAAGGGAGGGAGGCGATGGACGGGAAGACGGCAGGGAGA
The DNA here is from genome assembly GCA_024271845.1 of Cryptococcus sp. VH57_BW. Lineage (NCBI taxonomy): Eukaryota > Fungi > Basidiomycota > Tremellomycetes > Tremellales > Cryptococcaceae > Cryptococcus > Cryptococcus sp. VH57_BW. Next base: position 269,821 of record JANBXI010000002.1, read on the forward strand.
CGCATGGGTGGCGGGTATGCGAGTGGACTTGATGGGAGTGAGGACCCTTCCTGTGAACCGGCATTCGAGGTGCTCACAGATGTACATTCGGACTGAGTATTGTTTGGTCTGCGTCCAGATGTTCACGAATGCGCCATCTGTTGGCAGCCACTCAACACAATCGCCCAGGAGGGAATGCCAGAGAAGGGCCACGTCCCCCCCCCCTGTACATCGGTGATCACGGAGAACGCCGTGTCAGTGAGCTACATGCGCCACAACTCGAGATCCTCTTCAGTGGAAACTGATTTATTGTCGTCCGTCTAGTCACCTGCTTATACTGCGCGGTGGCGTGGGCCGAACTCAAACCAGGGAGCAACCCTCCGCTTACTGCCGGGGCGCCTCCAGAGGGAGAGTTTCGCCTCGGCGCAGCGGCAGCAGGAACTTCAAGTCGACAAATAAACCAGCTATCCTCGCAGCAATTCCCGCCACCAGCCCACCAACATCCGTCACTCGGTATCTCCTGATCTGCTTCCGAACCTCAGCACTATCGAGCCCGACATCGACTCACCTCCCTCCCAAGGAACTGCGCGACGTATAGCGTTGGTTATCTATCATAAGGTACGATTGATAGTATGTATGGCGGTCTAATGTTCTTTTGATCAGTGTCCTTCCCTCCTTTATTTGCCAGTCCTTTGACAGGTAGCCCTTCAAGTTTATCTCTTGGTTTGACAGCGCAACATGACAGATAGACAGAAACTTGACCATCGCCATAATCTTCATCGGCTCGAGCGTGTTGTGTAAACCGACACCACACCCCGTCACCCCTTTTGGAACACTCTCGCCGCTCTCGCCCCCATGTCGGCCCAGATATGGATCTCGGACGCCTCCCCGCTCTTCTTCTACTCGCCCGCTGCCGCGTACTTCTCCGATAAACAACTGAGCTCCTGGGTGGGGTCAGACTCTGGCGGCGGGGGCGCAGCTGGAGGGGTGACGGCAACTTCTCATTCTGCTACGGGGAGTGCTGCTGTCATCTTGCCTGCGTTCTATGGCGAGTTCAATCAATCCCGCAAACCTTCTCGTCCCCAGCTAACCCTCGTCACTTGACCTCACAGCGACATCTTTCTCCCCCGTCTTCAGCGCCCCAGAAAGCTATAACGTCTCCCTCCGCCAAGACTCGAACGATCCCAAACCCTGGATGTCGGGACAAAACTGGACCGCCAATACCGACTCCCTAGAACCCCGAACATTGGAGCTCGCCTTTTCCTGCTCTTTGAGTAACTGTGGTGACGCAATCTTCAAAGGCGCGTGGGTTACCACCCAGCTCGCGCCGAACGCGTCCGATATGGACACGGTTAAGCTGGACGATGCGTCCCCGCTGGTGGTGTACTCGGGGTTCTCAGCTGTGGGGACGACTAATGAAGTTGTGCAGACTTCGGGGGCTGATTATAATGGGTCGCTGTCGATGACTTCGACGGCTGGGGCAACGGCACAGGTCTCCTTTAAAGGTCAAAACTTTCTCGTTAACGTGATACCAACCAATGACGATAGCTGACTCACTCTTCTCGCACGAAAATGCAGGGGCGTCAATATCCATCACAGGAGTCACCTGCCCCTCCTGCTCCACCTACTCCATCATCCTAGATGGTACCACCGCCGCCACCCTCGACGCGTCCAACAACGCCACCATCCACGAGGCACTCCTGTATTTCGCAACCAACCTCAATACGAACACGAGCCATACCGTGGTGGTGCAAGCGGTAGGAGGGGCACTGGTGGTGGACAGTTTTGAGGTGAATGGGCCGAAGGGCGGGGTGGAGTTTACGTGAGTTGGGCACTGCGTCGTGCTTTTGCTTTCCGGAATAGACAGGTGATTGATGGGCAACAGCGGGAAGGTGGGAGGAGAAACAACGACGTTGGGCCCCGGAGGGAAGCCGAGCTCTGCAGCAGATTCGAGTGCCACCGGCACAAGTATAGACTCCACAGCAGGAGGCAGCCCCAATATCGGGGTGATCGTCGGTGCCATCCTCGGCACTCTCGCTGGAATCGTAAGCCCCTCGCCTTTTCTCACCCGCCCATACACCCCCGGAGGATACTTATTGATGACCACCCTCACCAGGGCTTCCTCTGGTACCTCTGCCGAAAAGTCGCGCCGACCGTAACGGCCGCAGCAGGCAAGAAGATGGACCCGTGGGACGAGGCGAATCTGTTGCAGAATATGAAGAATGAGGAGGTGCATGTGACGACCGCGGCAAATCAGCGTTATGTGTATCGTGAGTGGGGATATTCGTTGCAGGAGAATGGTCTGTGGTTACTGATGGACGAGTCTTTAGCCGGTCTCATCGCTCACAGTAATCTCGAGAAGAAGTGACAGACAGAGAAGGACCATGAGCATACCTTATTCATGTACCACATCATATCATGCGTCTCGTAAATAGCCTGCATACCGATACGCACTACCACCCCGTCTGCCCCATACCCTGCAGGATCCTCTCGATAAGTGCGCGCTTCATATATTGCTCCCTCGCAAGTGACCTGATCGACTTGAGGTACCGATCGAGGTCGACGCGCTCGGCGTCGAGCCCGCGCGTCATGTGGTAGATTGTGTCTTCGATGGCGTTGTCCTCTGCTACGAGGTCTATCAGTCTGCGGAGAGGAGAAGTGGAGGGGTTAGATCGTTGCTATTGCGAGACGTGCGTGCGGTCCCCAGCACTCACTGATTATGTACGATCGAAATCCCACAAACAAGCTCATCAACCCCCACCTCCCCCTTCGCCTCCAGCTCCGCCACCCTCTCCTCCCCCTGCCTGACCACCTCCCCCATCTTTCTACCCACCGAATCACACACCTTCTTCACCGCCTCCAGTCGCGCCATCTCGTCCCGCACAGCTGGCTCGCCTGTCACAAGATCCTCCCGGCGGGCAGCGAGTTGCTCCGTCATGGATTGGAGGGAGTGGAGTAGAGGTGGGAGGGAGGAAGTGAGATGCGGGAGGAGGATCGAGTGGAGGTGGATGAGAGAGGGGGGAGGGGGTTTGGAGGGAGGTAAAGGGGGTGGGGCGGCGGTATCAGCGGTAGAGGGGTCGGGGAGGTCGGAGGACGATATTTCAGGTGAAGAAAGGAGGTCCTGGACAGGGCGGCGTGGGGCAGCGAGGGTAGCTAGTGTCGAGGGCTGCTGGACCTGCTGCGGTTGTTGGGATTGCGCAGGGGTATTCCCATTTGGTGGTGGGGGCTGATACTGTGCCTGCGCTGGCACTGGAGCGTACCCCTGTTGCTCTTGGGGCACACCCCATTGGGGCGGCTGGGCCTGCTGAGGCGGTCGAGGCTGATACCCTTGCAGCCCCATCTGAGGCGAAGGCGTGACTCCCTGCACCCCCGGCGCCCCATAACCAGTCATCTGCTGGGCAGGTAAACCTAACACAAACGGCCGCTGCGGTACTGCCGGTACCCCCTGCACCGGGGATTGTGGAGACTGCGGGTGGGGCGGCCGATGGGTGATGCGGGGTGGTACTGGAGGCGTACCGGGATGTGTGGGAGGGGTATCCGGATGTGTGGGCGGAGTCTCCGGATGAGGAGCATAGGACGATGGGGCACCGTTGCGGGAGGGGCTTTGGGGGTGGAATTGGGGATAGTGTTGCGGAGGGGGGGTAGGGGCGGGGCGATAGACGGGGAGGACCTTGGGGGGGGGGGGGTTCGTTAGCTCATGACTACCTCTCTTGAGACATCGAGCAGCTCACATCTCCATGACCATTAGGAGCCACAATAGAAGGCCGTGCGGGAGGAGGAGGGGGTTGATGTTGACCAGCTTGCGGTTGTGCCGCCGTAGACGCAGGTGAGCGGGCTGTCACGAGGCTCGATGCTGCTGGTGCAGGAGACGCAGCCTCTGGCGGCTTGGCATACACCGGCGGGGCTGCCGAGAAGATTCCCGCCAGATGCTTCAGTAGCACCTCTATTCCTTTGCTCTACCCCACTCGTTAGCTCTTGCCCTCGTGCCACTGCCGCTCGCGCCTGCAGGCCAAGCCACACGACTCACCTCCCAGCTGCGCCACCACTCCTCCACGATCTCCTCCTTGATCCTCCCGCTCGGGTCGACTTCGCGGCTCTTCCGCACGCCCATTCCCTTGGTGGGCATCACGAATGCGAGCGGCGGGGCACGCGGGTACTCATGAGGGACCCAGAGGTTGATGGGGATCTGGTAGGTTGCGCCACGGTACGTGATCGGGAGGGTGCCGTGTAACAGCAGCAGGAGGGCAGTGTGGCCCGAGTTAAACGCTGTTAAGATGATCAGCACCAACACAGAGTATGTAGAAGAGGAGACTCACTGAATGCCTCTGTCTTGACGGAGAGTGTGCGCCGCTCTGCCAGGATGGCCATGACCTCTGAGATGATGAGGTCGCGAGAGGGGAAGGGGCGGAGGACTGACTGCAGCCAGTCCTTTGTGAGATCGAGATGTGGCATGGCGGATGGGTGTGCCCGTCGCTCTCTGTTTCTGCTGTTAGCTGTGGGGGGTATATGGGAGTGGATGTACTGTATACTGTATAGACCGAGCGATACTGGCTGGCCACGGGCGATGATGAGGTGCGTGGGGGGCGGCGATTCCCGCGCGCCGGATGTTCCGACCGCGTTACGGACACTTGTCCACCACATGCAGTGGGTTCATACCATAGATGCATAGTAAATGTCGATGTACTGGTTGGCCCATAGTATACACTGCCCCATCCCATCTTCACTTCGTATATAAGACTTGTCGCCACTGCACCTGCTGCCCATGCCCCGCATCCACACCAATGGCCCACTTTCTCGCCCCCTCCCCGCTCCCCTCCACCTCCTCCTCCCCCGCCCACTCCCCCTCCCTCTCTGACGACTTCCCACCGGCCTCCCCGCCCTACGATTACGACGACCGCCCCAAACAGGACCTTGCCTCATCGCCCATTTCAGTAACTGGCCGTCGCTCAGCCCAACCTCGCTCCACGTCGCACGGCAGTGCTCGTGGCAGCGCGCCAGGGGGGAGCGGGGGTCGCTCGCGGCGCCGCTTGCCGAGCGGGGTCGGCGGGGAGCTTGTGGGAAGTATGAAGCGGGGCTTGAGAGCGGAGAGTGGGTCGGGGAGGGAACAGCGGATGAGAGTACTTTGTGAGTGCTTTTTCAATGTGGCACATCAGTTCGGGAGAGGGGGGGTGTTAAGTGGCTGACGGACGAGGTGTAGTTGGGATAGCGCTGGTGCTGTTTGTGATTCTCACTACGGTATGGGCGGTACGTCTTAATGCGAGGGTTCATTCTCTCGGGGGGTGGGAGGCAGTGCTTGGGCGGTGGCTGCCCGTGTCATGGGCTGGGCCTGGCGGCGGGCCTGCATCGAGACGTGAATTGTAGTAGGGCGGGTACGGCGGAGTCTTGAATCGTGCGATCTCTGACAAGGAAGTTCGGGCCCATGGGATGTTGTACACGTATTGAGCTGCGAGGGGATTCGGGTCGTTGCTTTTGATGGGCATGCGAGGAGTGAATGACATGATGACAGAATCGCAAGATGCAAATTGTGGTGCCAATGATATGATATGCTGAACTGACCCCCCTCCCCCTTCTTCTCTCGCCATGACTCCTCATCGCAGTCCCCTCGCCCCTTCAACCTCCTACTGAGCCTTCATCCCAAAGCTCCTCATAGGCCCCCCCGTCCTACCACCACCTCTCCTCTCCCCACCACCTGCCCTCTGTCCCCTCTCGGTCCCCCCTCCCTGCTCCTTACGCTCAAACGACCTCCCCCTCCCATCATCCCCACCCCTCTCCCGTGCCAACCTGCTCCCGCTGCGAGACTCGCGAGGCTGCCACTCCCCCCGTCCTGCCCCTCCGCCTTGTTCCGCCCCCTGCCCGTGCGCTCTCCACGCCACGCTACCGCCCTGCTGGCCATCCCGAGGCTCCCACGCCCCACTAGATCCGAGCTCGGTCCTATCCCGAGGGGAGAATGCGCGACCTCGCCCTTCGTTGCCGCCTGCACGCTCTCTCCACGCCCCCTGCTCTCCTTGTCCCCTGCGCCCTGGACGCTCGCCTGTCCACTCGCGCCCCTCGCGCCCACCGGCCTGCTCCCGCTCGCCCGCCCACGCCTTCCCCCTCCGCTCCCCCGTCTCAAAGCCCCTCACCCCCTCACCACCGTCATACGCATCAATCCTCGTTCCCTCCTTCTTATTCTTCCGCCCTCGCCCGGTCCACGAGCGCTCCCCTCTGCCAGTCGGGACCTTGGCCTCGCCGTGCCGGTTGTTGTGCTTGTGGAACTGTTCGCCTTTGGGGGGCTTGTTTTGTTCGCGGCTGAGGAGGACGGATCGGGGGATGGCGGGGCTGTCAGTGGCGTGGGACGGCTGGCGAGGGGGTGAGGGAGAGGGATCGTCATCGTCCTCGGCGTCATAGCGCGCGGTCACATCCACCCCGTCCGACACCCCCGGCACGCCCACCACCCCAACCTTCCCGACCTTCTGCACCTTCTGCGCCTTGGCCTTCACCCCCTTCTTCTCCTCCGTCCGCGCCTTCTCCACCGCCTCCACCGCCTTCCCCCAACTCGTGCACACCTCCCTCGCCCTGTCCAACAACCCCTTATACCTCTCCCCCTCAACCTTCTCCACCGCGCGCTCCACCGCCCGCGCCAGCGCCACGCCCCATTTCACGTCCTCGCGCGCCGCGAGCACCTTTGTCGGGCTCACCTCACGCAGCTTGCGCACGGGATTGGGCGCTGGCTTCCCCTTAGGCGGGCGGTAGTTCCCCGGGTACGCCACGCGGTAAACCCAGAACGCGTCCTCCCCGCCGAGGTGGTCAAAGAGCTCGAGCGCAGAGAGGGCTTCGGGCGTGCCGCGCTGCAGCGCGGTGTAGAACACGAGCGTGAGGAGGCGCGCGTCGGGCTCGACGGGGGGTGGGCGGGTCCAGAGGGCCCCGCGAGCGTCGTGGGTGCTGCCGTTGGGCGTGGTCCATACGTAGGGTCTGTGTTTTTCGGGTGGTAAGGGGTGGGGGGATCCAGCTGGGTGGAGGTGGCGCGCGGGATCGCCGAGTGAGTCTGGGAGCTGGCATGCTCGGCGGAGGATTTTGAGCGCGGCGGGGTAGTCGCTGGCCCAGCGTGCGGCGGTGAGGGCCTCGCACCATACGTGGGCGGGCCAGGAGCGCTGGGGGCCCTTGATGGGCGCGTACGAGTCCATGATGTCCAAGACGGCTTGGATGTCGGCTGTCCGGGCAAAGGCAAGGATGACGGTGCAGAAGAAGTCGTAGTCGAGGTGCGGGGTGAGGCGCGGGTCGGAGAGGATGAGGTGGGTGTAGTGCGTGGCGAGGGTGTGGAGGGATGCGGAGGCGAGGGTGTTGATGAGGGTGTCGGCGGCACGGACGTTGATGTCTAAGCGCGGGAGGGTGGGCGGTTTAGGCGCAGGGTGGGGTGATGTGGTGGCGGGGGTGATGGTAGAGGCGGGGTCGGCAGGGAAGAGTTTGGGTAGAGGAGATGAAACCGGCTTTTCGGGCTTGTCCTTTGCAGTAGACAAGCCTGGAGGCGGCAGACCCCAGATCTCATCAACAAGCGTCAACGCAAAACGCCCATCCTCTGGCGATCCCCTCATCAAGCACTTGACCAAGCTCGCCACGAGCGCATTGTCCACCTTGATTTTTTCCCCCGCCTCTCCGCCCCTGCCCGCCTGCCGCAAGCACTGATCCCACAGCGACCTCGCGACGGGGCCAATCTGCACTGGGTGGGTGACGTTCCCTGCCTCGGCCTTGTGCACAAAGAACAGCGCTGTGAGCATCGTGGTGTATGTGACGGTGTCCGGGGCGAGCGGGCCGGAGGACGGCATCGCGACGAAGAGCGCCGTCATCTGCTTGTACAGGCCGTAGCGCGCGAGGTACTTGAGGTACGCGTTCGTGGGGGATACGCCGATCTGCTCAACCACATCTGCGAGCACCTTCTTGAGCTCCCCCAAGGTGGGCTCTTGGATTTCCTCGTGGTTACGCTCCGGAGCCCTTGGCGCCCGGGGGGGTGGCGGCGGCCGCCGGCCCTTGCTGGCCCTTCCGAGCGTCCGCTCCTCCTCCTCCATCGCGCTGATCCGCTCCTCGAGCAGCGCACGCTCCTCCATCAGCCATTCCATGTGGCCCTGCGACTGCACATAAAGGATGGTCGCCTGCGAGAGGCGGACCTTTGGCGGGCGCCTGAAGCCGACGCCTACCTCGAGCGACGAGTGCGCGACGCCCGCGTAGCCGTTCAGGACGGTGGTGTACGTCCGCGAGGTGGGTGTGCAGTTGCGCTTCTTCATCTGTCCACGGTGTCACAGTGTCAGTGGGTCGGTGGGCACGCGGGGTGGGTGGGGTGAGGGGGAGAGGCGACGTACAATGTTGTAGCACTCCCAGACTCTCGTCAGATCGCCCCCACGGCCGAGATATCCCAAGAGCATATTCCATATCGGCGCATTCACCTCCCCCGGCGGCTGCTGCATGACGAATTTGCGCGCCTCCTCCAGGTCTTCCGGCAGCGCCTTCGGGTGGTCCGCGATGAACTGCTGCAGCTTCTTTGCGCTCGCAAAGAAGACTCCACTGGCGGCGTACACGTTCGGCGCCATCTGCCGGAGCTTGGGGTGGACTGTGCCCGACGTGATTTCGGGCTTGTCACCATAGGGCACGGGTTCCTCCCGCAGCTCGTGTGGGGGTTGCTCTCCCTCCACCGGCATCTTGAGGACGGTGGGCTGCAAGGGGAGGGGGATGCCATGGCGGGGGGTGTAGGATATGCCGGTGGAGGAGGGGCCGCCGGTGGTGTGGCGGGAGAATAGGAAGCGGGGGGGAGTGGGGAGTGGGCGGAGGAGGTACGGGGGGAGGGCCCGGAGTGTGGGGAGCCTCATTGTGAAGGTGCCCCGGTATATGTCTATTGATCTGAGTGGTATAGGTACAGAGTAGAAGTACGCGGCGAGTCTTTTCCGGCAGAAAACGCTCGCCCGGGCAAATCTGTGTCGGCACAGTGCGGGCCCCACATCGCCCCACCCGGTCACGTGACGGACGTCATACCCCAACGCTCCCGCCAGCGCCCGGGAAGAAAGCAGCGCACCCTCTCGAAGCATATGGATGGATGGATGTCTATACATACCGACAGCGAGCTCACTGTGTCTACTCCCCCCCGCCCCCCTCAGCACACCCTCCCCCCAGCGCTGCAGCGGAAACACCGCCGCCCCGTCTTCCTTTCCCAGCGCCGCTCAATCTGGTGGGGAACAGACAAACGCCGAATCCCTCGGTTCCGTGGGGAGCCCCCCGTGCCATCCATCCTCCCCCCACACTCCGCCCGTCGCCCCGTCCCCGCCACGCATCCACATCCCCCCGCACACCACCAGCTCCAGACAGCCCGCAGCGACCCCCCAGCGAGCAACGATGGCCGCGGGTCTAGCCTGTGCGTACAGATCTTATCGGCTAATCGCCTGTCACCCTCCCTCCCCACGGCGCCGCCCACGGCTGGTCCACGCTGACTATCTCTTATCGCAGACGACTTGATCCTCATCTTCTGGAGGATCGTCATCAATATCTTTTTCAGAGAAATCAGGTCGGTCTTTCCTCCTGCGATCTATACATGCAACATGCAACATGCAGCCCGCTGACCTTGCGCCCCAGGCCGCGCGGCGCATTCAACATCCCCACAGAGGGCCCCGTCCTCTTCATCTGCGGACCCCATGCCAACCAGTTCCTCGACCCGCTCTTGCTCTTCTCGGAGGTGCGCAAAGAGGCCGGGCGGAGGGTCTCGGTGCTTACCGCGGCCAAGGTGCGTCGAGTCTCGTCCCTTCCCTCGGCATTGGGCCCTGACACGATCCTTTCCCCAACGGTAGAGCATGAACCGGAAATTCATCGGAGCCGTGGCCCGAGTGATGGACTCCAGTGAGCCCCTCGCCTATAGCCGCCCGAACGCCCTGCTAACACCCCCCCCCCCCCTCCCACCCCACCGCTGCCCCCCAGTCCCCGTCGCCCGCGCCGCCGACTACGCCAAAGCCGGCCAAGGCCGCATCGTCCTCTCCGACTCTGACCCCCTCCTCGTCACCGGCCTCGACACCGCCTTCACCACCCAAGTTCAGCCCCGCTCGCAGCTCGTCCTCCCCAAATCCGCCGGGTACGCCTCCGCCACCGTCGAGCAAGTCATCTCGGATACCGAGGTCCGCCTCAAGGGCGAGTTTGTCGTGCCGAGCAAAGACGGGAACGCGAATGTCAAAGCGTCCACGCGAGTGAGGACAGAGGGCGAGCAGAAGGAGGGGCTAGAGTATAAGGTGCTGCCCCATGTTGAGCAGGATGACACGTATGGGGCGTGTTTTCAGCGACTCAAGGAGGGCGGCAGTATCGGTATCTTCCCTGAGGGTACGTCGTCGTCTGTCCATGCCGCTGAGGCTTTGCAGCTGACATGCCGTGTGCCGTGTCTTAGGTGGGTCACACGACCGCACAGACTTCCTCCCCCTCAAAGCAGGATTCTCCATCATGGCCCTAGGCGCCATCGCCCAGTACCCCGACCTGGACGTCAAGCTCGTGCCCGTCGGCCTCTCCTACTTCCACGCGCACAAGTTCCGCTCCAGGGCCGTGATCGAGTTTGGCCCGCCCATCTCGGTCGACAAGGACCTCGTGGAGCTGTACAAGCAAGGCGGGGCGAAGAAGCGTGAGGCATGTGGCAAGCTTTTAGAGCAGGTGCACGATGGCCTGAGGGCAGTCACCCTCCGTGCTCCCGACTGGGAGACCATGCAGGTGAGTGAGCCCGTGCTCCAAGCCTCATCATGAGCCGCCCCCCCCGCCGACCCCGCGCTGACCCCACCTACAGGTGGTACAAGCTGCCCGCCGCCTCTACCGCGTCCCCGGCCAGCACCTCACCCTCGGCCAGGTCGTTGAGCTCAGCAAGCGCCTCATGGAGGGCTACCTCAACTACAAGGACGAGCCCAAGATCATCGAGCTCCGCCAGAAAGTCATATCGTACAACCGCCTCCTGCGCGATATGGGCATCGCCGACCACCAAGTCGAGCGCGCGTCGAATAGGAGCGCAAAGAGTGCGTTGCTGCTTGTTTACAGAACCGGCTTGCTGCTGTGGTGGTCCATGCTCGCGCTTCCGGGCGCGATCTTGCATGCGCCGATATTCATCCTTGCAAAAGTCATCAGTGTCCAGAAAGCCAAGGGTACGCGCTCCCCCCCTTTCCCTGCATCCAACCACCGACCTTGCTGACCCGCCCCCCCCCCCCCCCAGAGGCTCTCGCCGCATCCACCGTCAAGATACAGGGCCGCGACGTCCTCGCCACCTGGAAAGTCCTCGTCTCCCTCGCCGTCACCCCCCTCCTCTACCTCTTCTACTGTGTCCTCGCCACCTTCCTCGCGTACAAATACGACCTCGCGCCCGCATACCGCCACTGGACACCCGTCATCATCTTTTGGTGGCTCCCCGCTTGGGCGATGGCCACCCTCAAGTTTGGCGAGGCCGGCGTCGACGTCGCGAAATCGCTCAGGCCGTTGTTCTTGTCTGTTTGGCCAGGGAATCAGAGGGAGGTCGATAGGCTGAAGGAGATGAGGGAGGAGTTGACGAATGAGATCAGCGAGGTTATCGGTGGGTGGTCGGTCCGGTTTGAGCATTGATGGAATGGCAAAGACAAGCTGACCACGGGCGGCGGTGTAGACGAATTCGGCCCCAAGATGTACGAAAACTTCCAAACTGTAAGCCACCCCCCCTCCCCCTCCCCCTTCGCCAGCGCTGACACAGACATACTCTCGCCACGCAGGGCCGCATCCTCCCCTCCGCCACCGTCCCTCAGACAGGCCGAAACCCCGGCATGTTCACGCGTAAATCCCAGACGGCCGACTCGTCCGTCCTCTCGCACCCCATGCTCTGGCTCGACGAGCGTATCTTTGGTTCGTTCTTCTCCCCCGCCCTATCTCATGTGCCATGCTACACCGTACTGTCCAGAATAACCGGACCAAGCTAACGCGGTCGAACTCGGGTGTAGGATGGAACCGAAGCGCCTCTGTGGGACAGTCCGTCTGGGGCGGCACCAAGAACGACAAGACGCTGAGCGAGGTCTCGACCGCGCCTGCCAGCCCTAATGACAGTGATGATGAAGAGTACGAAGCCGATGTTGATTACGACGATGTGCGTTTCCCTTCCCGTTCCCTCTCATCTTTTAGTTTCAGGAGGGCCAGTCACCTGACGTCCCATGCGCGTTGCTCCCAGGTCCTCGCAATTATCGATACCCGCCGGGCCAACTCCCCCAAGGGCAGGCGACGCGGTCGCTCATACCACGATCTCACCAACCTGCGTGATGGTGCTGGCCCAGCTGTCGGCGTCCCTTCCGCCCTTGCAGGTGCGCTGGGCGCCCTGGGTGTCCCGGGCGCAGGCGCATCACCAAAGTCGTCAGCGGCGAGTGGGACGGTGCCCCTCCCGTCGGTGGATGATGAGGGGCAGACAAAGCTACATAAGCGAGCGGCGGCGGGAAGGGAGAGGGAGGGAGAGGGTGGGAGCTCGAGTGGTGCTGAAGCGGGTGAGGAGAGGGGGAAGGAGGAAGGGGCGCTGGGGCTGAGTGTGGAGGGGAAAGAGGGCAAGGCCGAGTGAGGGAATGAGGTGGGGTCGTCCGAATAAGTCATGAAGGGCACGTGACGACGTATAGGGTTTACGTATTGAACGTATTGAAATGCATTTATTTCACACGCTGATCGAATCGACTCCGGGTCGTGGGAGACGAGGCGGCTCGGATGTGGGCGCTTTCGCCGCTGGCAGCCAGTCGTCCGCAGCCTTGGGTGGGCCGCCACGCCACAGATAACTAATGGGATCTTGATCGAATGAGAGCATGTACATGGGAGGACAGGGGACAAACCCGACCGCTTGTTGTGCAACCAGACTCGTCACCGACGTTTCATGTGCGCTCACGAACGTACGGGTGTTTCACCAGGCTTCACTACTTGACATGGTACTACGTACAGGTGACGGTAGTCTGCTGTTCCATCACTATGAAATCCTCTTTCTTGTTTTCCAGTCCTGTTCCTCCTCACGACAACCATCACCAACCACTGTGGTCCCACTTCGCCGGGACATCCCACTATTAGAACCACTACTCTCTGATTCTCCCGCCTTGATTCCGCCTCCAATAGCTCCTCATTCTCCATGTGATTCTAGGAATCGTTCTTGTCATCCTTCCATCCATTGAGATACACTATGTACGTCACGTCGGCGTGAACCTGAGATTTGAATTGTGTGTCACCCTGGCCGGACTCGGACTCTGCCAATGAACGCAAGCGTCCGGGAAATGGGATGGTGGGCCATGTGGCTTCATAGTCCCACGTCTGTCCAACCACCTTCTCAAGAGGAACATAGTGTCGGCCAAAATGGGATGTACCTCTCTTACGGTTGCCATCGTTGCTGATTTGGAGGGCATGGTGGATTCTTCCCGGCTCAAAGTCAAGAGAACACGGGTCATCCCCCAGTGCGTTTTGAGCCGCTTCATTCTCCCAGGGGTGTGGCCGTCAGGGTGGAAGCGTATTTATGTTCCGCCAGTGTGAGGATGGTTTCCCCTGCAGGCTCTGGAACGACCACGCTCCTGAACCTCGTATGTATATCATCCTCCGTTGTGCTTTCTGCCGGGTGCGATGTCCACTTTCAATGTTTCCTATGTGGCGAGAAGGAAGTGACCTTGGCATTGTTTGTGTACACCCCACTCCTCAAGCTCCAAGCAAGTCTTGAATCTAGCAGACTCCGACATGGATACATGCCCCTCTCTCGACTTCACTTCAACATCACTACGGCCTTGAGAACGATGATCACATCCCATGATTAAAACTGGAAATTAGCAACCCAGGACACCGTGTACAGAGGACAAGTGACGCTGGGCTTGAGCGTTCACAGCACCCTGTCACTGGGAGCATGGAGTTTGAGCTACACTGGTAGGACTTTATCCAAGAACTTCTACTTCTTTCAGATACGTCTTTCAAATAAGAGAACAGATAATGAGGCCGACGAAGAAAACGATAAAAGATAGAAGAGGGGGGTAAAACCGGACTAGCTGAAAGCATGATGCAAAGAAGGGATTGGGCATACTTGCGTGGAATCTACCACAGTATGCGTGAGGGGTATCGTGCGAACACAACGATGAAGATGACTACCGAGGTTGTCCATGGAGTGGAGAACGTTGACAGGGGAAGGTGATGTGCGATGCAAGGCATAAAGATGGCGTGCGCCAGGCGTGTCGGCGGTTGCCCACCCTACCGCCCGTATAGGCTCGTGGGTGCAGGGATATCAAGGCCCGTCGTTTGCTTCGGTGTGAGCACCTTGGCGATGGACCCGAGCAGATCCCCTCTTCTCAGCGGCTTCGTGACATACTCGTCCATGCCCGCCGAGAGGCACCGCTCCTTGTCGCCTATCATGGCGTGCGCCGTGAGGGCGATGATGGGTGTGCGGGGGACGCCCTCGTTGGCCTCGTACTCTCGGATGAGCCCGGTGGCCTCCATTCCCCCCATGACTGGCATGGAAACGTCCATCTACGCGCATAACAAGTCAGCTCAGGCCAGACCAATTCATCTAAGCATCAAGGACTCACAAGGATGACATCGAACGGCGTCCTCGCCAGCTGCCTCCTCTTGTACTTCTCCAACGCGATCTCTCCGTTGTCGGCCACCTCTATCTTGTGCCCTGCCACCTCCATCAACTTCACCGCCAGCTTCTGGTTCACCAGGTTGTCCTCCGCCAGGAGCACGCTGAGTATAGCGTCCTTGACGGTGTCTCCCGGCTGGATCTGGTGCGACTCGAGCGCAGGGACGATGGCGTTGGACAGCTCCTGGAGCGAGAGAGGGGTGGTGTAGTAGGTATTTATACCCATCTCCAAGCAGTCCTTGACTGGAATCGGGGAAAGCATCTGGTCGGACGCAGAAGGGAGGGCGAGAAGTCGCCGGCGAGGCTCGGTAAGGGAGATGAATGAGGGGTTCTCGGGGCCAGGTGGGCGGTTGGAGGGGGCAAGAAGGACGATGGGAATGTAGCGGAGGTACTCGATGCCTCGCAGCTCACCAGCCTGTATCAGATGGGTCAGTGTCGTCCAAGCTCGCACGATCCAAGGCACTCACAGCCTTGAGCGAGTCCACGATCATGGTGTCGAACACCGTCAACCCCTGGTCCTGGAGCAGGTACACATCGTTCACCGCATTGATGACTATCGGCTTCAGACCCAGCACCTGCAGCATATCGACTATGCCCGTCTCGTCATGGAGGGTATCGATGAACAGGATGCTCCTCCCCGCCCACGGCGACAGCTTCTCGATAATCTGGTCCCTCGGCACGCTCGTCATTTCCGCCACTGTGGTGAAGTAGAAACGACTCCCCTGCCCGTACTCCGACTCCACCCAGAGGTCACCACTCATGAGGTTGACCAGTCTCTTGGAGATCGTCAACCCCAGGCCGGTGCCACCGTACTTTCTCGTCGTTGAACCGTCCGCCTGGGCAAAGGTGTCAAAGATGACGTCCAGCTTATCCTGCTTGATTCCGATACCAGTGTCTGCGATGCAGAACTCCAGCTCGACCGCGTTGGATATGTAGCACTTGACGCGGCAGGAGAGCGCGACTTGACCCTTGGTGGTGAACTTGACAGCGTTGCCGATCAGGTTGGTGATGACCTGGCGGAGACGGAGTGGGTCGCCGATCAGCTGGTCGGGGATAGTGGGGTCTATGTCGAAGATGAGGTCCAACTTGTTCTGGGCGGCCTTGACACAAAGGGTCTTGAGGACCGAGAAGACGGCGACGCGGAGAGAGAACGGGATCTGTTCCATGGTCATGCGACCAGCCTCGACTATAGCGCGCTGTCAGCATAGACCGCCGGATTTGGCTCGGAGACACAACTCACTCTTGGAGATATCCAGAATATCATCGATGATGGTCAAAAGCGAACCCGCCAAACTCGACACGATCATCAAGTTCTCCCTCTGCTGCCTCGTCAACTCGCTCTCGAGTGTCAACACGGTCATACCGATGATACCATTCATCGGCGTCCTGCACACCCCTTGTCAGCTGCTTACACTCATTGCTGTCAGCAGGTGACAATCGCCAACTCACCTGATCTCGTGTGACATGTTCGCCAGGAACTCGGATTTACTCCTGTTCGCCATCTCGGCCTCCTGCCTCGCCTTGGTGTTCTTCTCGATAGACTCGCGGAGGTTGTACACCATCTGGTTGATCTTGGTCTTGAGACTGTCCATCTCACCCGATGCCTCGACGGTGATGAAACGCGTAAAGTCTCCGTCCGTGGCAGCCGCCGAGATCTGGGCGAAGGCTCGCACTTGAGATGTCAGGTTGGAGGCCATGGTGTTGACGTTCGATCTGGAGAAGAGATGGAGTTAGGCCAGCTTCTGTAGTCTCAACAAACAACATAAAAGACAAACGTTATCTCCTGCCAAGTCCCTTCTATGTTCTCGACCTCTGCTTGCACACCAAGCTTCCCCTCGGTACCCACCTCCCTCGCCACTCGCGTCACCTCCGCCGCAAAGATCGCCAGTTGGTCAATCATATTGTTGATGGTGTTGACCAGGTCGAGGATCTCTCCCGAAACCTTGACGCCCACAACCTTCTGGGTAAGGTCACCTCGAGCGACCGCAGTCTTGGCACAGTCGTCAGCTACTGGAGGCGTCTGGGGATGCCATCGCACTTACAGTGGCGTGCGCAATGGTTCGCACTTGTTCCGTCAGATTCGCTGCCATTATGTTCACACAGTCCGTCAAGTCCTTCCAAGTTCCAGCAACGCCGGGCACCTTGGCTTGACCGCCAAGACGACCATCTGTTCCGACCTCTCTGGCGACACGCGTCACCTCAGATGAGAATGATCGCAGAGATTCCACCATGTTATTCACAGTGTTCTGCAGAGAAGCGGGGGTAAGCGGAGGGTGTACCATCATATCATTGCCGCAGCAACGCCTACCTTGAGCTCGAGGATTTCGCCGAAGGCGGCGACATTGATCTTCTTACTCAAATCTCCAGCAGCGACAGCAGTAGTACTGTGTGAGATACGCTCCGTCAGCGTCTAGTCTTTGCGGCCACACGGAATCCAGCCACTTACACCTCAGCCACGGATCGCACTTGAGTAGTCAGGTTCAGCGCCTACAGGTTTAGTCAGCACACGCTCATACGCATTCGATGATCCGGGGTGTCCAACTCACCATCAAGTTCACGTTATCAGTCAACACCATCCAAGTCCCCTCAACGTTAGGTACAACGGCTTGACCACCCAGTTTCCCCTCAGTTCCGACCTCCAGCGACACACGAGTGACCTCCGCAGCAAACACGGTAAGTTGGGCCACCTGGGAGGGTAGGAGTGAGCGATGTGTATGTCATTAGTACCAGAGAACGACCAACCATCTCGTTGACAGTGATCTTGAGGTCCAGAATCTCTCCTTGAACATCGGCGTTGACGGTTTTCGTCAGGTCACCTCGGGCGACCGACTTGGTCTGCAGACGCCATCACGTCAGCATCCTGCCCTTACCTGACGATTGTAATCAGGATCGGCAACTCACAACCTCGGCAATCTCTCGCACCTGGTCCGTCAAGTTCCTAGCCATCTTGTTCACATTTGTCGTCAAATCGTCCCAAACACCCTCTACACCTGGCACAACGGCCTGACCGCCCAATCGTCCTTGCGTTCCGACCTCCAAGGCGACTCGAGATACTTCGCCGGCAAAGACGGTGAGTTGCTGGACCATCGAATTGACAGTCTGTCCAGAGGGAATGTGCGTCTACATTAGCAACGGCACAGTTTTGGTGGATGCGACCACTCACGTTCTTCAGGACAGCCATCTCTCCCTCGGCTTCGATCTCAATGCTCTTAGTAAGATCGCCCTGAACCAGATGTCAGCCCACGTGCCTGCCGAGGAAAGGAACAGAAACGCTCTCACCTTCGCCACTGCCGTAGTGACACTACCTATACTTCGCACCTGAGTTGTTAAACTCTCACACATTCGGTTCACCTGTCGCACTATCAGTGGTGCCCTTCAACCGAAGAATTGGCAGCTGGGGCAGCTCACATTGACGGTCAAATCCTTCCATACGCCCTCAACGTCCGGCACGTTCGCTTGACCACCCAGTTTACCTTGACTACCGACCTCTAGCGAGACTCGACTGACTTCGTCGGCAAGAGTTCGAAGAGACATCACCATTCCGTTGACAGTGGTCTTGAGCTCGGCGATTTCACCGCTGGCCTCGACGTCGATAGTCTCTGACAAATCACCCATGGCGACGGCCTAGTCATGAAGTCAGCACAGTATACCAGACTGAAACAGCAGCGCAAACATGACTCACCTTAGTGACCTTGGCGATGCTTCGCACCTGGTTGGTCAAGTTGGCAGCCAGCTTGTTAACCACAGCCGTCAAGACTTTCCATGTGCCCTCGACGTTGGGCACCACCGCCTGACCACCCAACTTCCCCTCCGTTCCGACCTCCAACGACACACGCTCCACCTCCACCGCGAACGTCTGCAGCCTGTCCACCATCGCGTTGATAATATTCTTCAATTCTGTCATGGCCTGACCCTCGACCGGGACGATAATCTTTTGCGTGAGGTCGCCCGTTGCGACGGCCTTACACACGCGCGCGATATCCTGAACCTGGGCCTTGAGAAGCTCGAGCTCCTTCTCGGCAGACATGCCAGAGTCGCCAGACGCCTTCGCAGCAGACGCGTACGCGGCGAGGACGCTGGGCGGGAAGAACACCTGCTCCGGGAGGGGAGCCGGCGGGGTGTGGAGGGCGGCGGTGAACGGGTGGTAGAAGTGCGCGAGCTGCTGGAACGTGAGGCCCGCAGTGTCGATGGACACGGCGGGGCGGGCGCACGTGGGGCATAAGGGCCCGACAGCCGGGGGGTCGGTAGGTGTGACGGAGGACGAAGCGGCAGGGTTGGCGATGGGCGGGGTCCAGTCAGGAGTGAGCAGGTCAGCGCCTGCCTGGCCGGGCACCTCGAGCTTCTTCTCCTTCATGGATTGCGCCTGCTGCCTCTCCGCTGTCCATACTCGGTCGCCCAAAGCGACGATCGCCCGCTCAATAGCATCCTCTGCTGGCGTCTTCTTTCCCGGAAATGTGGAGAGCGTGGACACACTCGTGTCCGCAGTGGTGCCCACTGCAGCACCAGCTCTCCCGGTTGAGGCTTCCCCGCTAGGTTCCTCGCTGGGATCCCGCGACGTAGGGAACGGGTACGACGGGGAGGGGTGCTGGGAGATGACGGATAAGAGGGAGAGGATATGCGATTGGAACGCCGAGCTCCCCTCGGTGGCTAACACCGGAGGGTAGGTATCGGCGAGAGACATGACGGACAGTCTTGCCCGTTTGTGGGGGGGAGAGTGGTCGGTGATGTTGGGTATTGGGTGTGGGTGAGAGGATCTAGTAAGGGGTGTGGATTGGGCGAGAAGGAGGGACGGGGTGAGGGTCGCTCCCGGCTCGGTAGTATTGAGCGGCGGTGGGGTGGCTGTGACTGCGGGGAGACGTGGCGTATGAGCGACCAACTCTTGCAGACAATGTAGAGCGCCGGGAGCGAGATGAAAGATGTGGAGAGCAGCACAGCAATAAAGGAGTGGGGAGGGTGGGGCAGGGACGTAGTGTGGTAACACCAGCATGGCGTGTTGTCGCCGGCTGAAGATTAGCCTCTCCTGACCGCGCTGGGTCCGTGGAGCCAGCCACCAGGGTAACTAGTGCGGCTCCGCCTTGCCAGTCACGTAGCATCGCCTATACGGCCGCGAACGACACATAAACAGTGTCGAGAGCCTCTGCCCGCTGCTGATCTCTTGTCGACGGGATCCCCTCCTCCTCCCACCGATCCCTCCTCGCATCGCCTCTGCCACCACGCGCGCCGGGCCGGGACAAAGGATCGCCACGCTCCACTCACCCTTCGTGTCCTTCACAGTAGTTCTGCAACAACACAGCCTCCTGGCGGCCTTGCAACGTCTTCTTCACTGCTGACGGAGAGCGTCGAGGGCTGGCAAGGATGCAGTGGCGATATACCGTGCGAGGTGGGGGCTGATCGGAGGGCGAGCGACGGACCGCGGGCGTTTGGCGAGAGGTGACACCCGTGACCCCTGTTTGAAAGGGCGACCAGTATAACGTGTAGCGCGAGAGGACGCTCGTTGTGTGGGTAAGAGGTAGACAGGGGGTGTATGTGAAAGGGGGGTGTAGCGTATAGTGGATGTAAGAAGATCGTTAGCGTAGCGCTCGGAGAGACGGCAATGGACAAATATCAATAGCGCGCTGTGTCTGGTAGAGGGAATAGGGTCGCCGAGCCTGTTCACGCGTGATTACGGTGCCACTTTTCGCATCGACGAGCAGGTCTATCATGCTGTTTCTTTCATGACGACGACTCTGCGCCCTCTGCTCTATCCAATGGCGATATAACCAAGAGGGGAAGAGGGGCGTTATGCATAGCCACAGGCCTGTCAAGATGGTCGTATTCTTGGTCGCCAGCTGCTTAGAGCTTTATTGTTGTGCCCCACCCTGAAACCCTTGGCTGGTTACATAATTAAGGTCCCTCCTCTTCGGCTTTACTGCGCTTGCTCGCATTGACTTGAAGCTCGGGGCTATCGACAATGCCCTCAGTGCCAGCAACGAATGCGATCGTCAGACAAATACAACCGACCTTGACGAAAGCCATGTCCCTCTTGAGAAGGTGGATGGACAGGCGTGGGACTATGAAGCCACATGGCCCACCATCCCATTTGCCGGACGATTGCGTTCATTTGCAGAGTTCAATTCCGGCCAGAGTGACACACGATTCAATGCTCATGTTCACGCCGAAGTAACGTGTAGAGTGTATCTCGCGGGATGGAAGGATGACTAGAACGACTCCTAGAATCACACGGAGAATGAGGAGCTATCGGCGGCGGAATCAAGGGGGGAGAATCAGTTGAAGGCAGAGCGCAGTGATTCCAATAGTGGGATGACCCGGCGAAGTGGGACCACGGTGGCTGGTGATGGTTGTCGTGAGGAGGAACAGGGCTGGAAAACAAGAACGAGGGTTCATAGTGATGGAACAGTAGACTTCTTTCCCCTTACATAGTGTCATGTCAAGTAGTGAGGCCTGGCGAAGCATCAACGACATCATAGACAGCCCAGGGTGACAGCTGTCTCAATCCCTTTCAAGGAGACGTACTTGAAAGCCAGATATCCAGCACGGCTCGTACCTGTAGCAGTTACCGAGACTGCAGTGAGCCATGGTACTCTGTGGCAAGCTGCATGAGCGGACTGATCAGTTCGCCAATCCCGCGCTCCGCTGTACACACAGTGAGCACTGTTGCCACACTGTGCGGACATGGTTGGATCTCCGCTAGATAGTAACCCGGCTCCGAGCGATCGTCCCTTCCACC
This sequence comes from Cryptococcus sp. VH57_BW, assembly GCA_024271845.1. Lineage (NCBI taxonomy): Eukaryota > Fungi > Basidiomycota > Tremellomycetes > Tremellales > Cryptococcaceae > Cryptococcus > Cryptococcus sp. VH57_BW. The sequence continues at coordinate 291,105 of JANBXI010000002.1, forward strand.
CACCACTGCCGTCGCGTCAAATTCACCCTTCATACACTCCTCGCCCTCGCAACTGACTCGGCTCCACTCCCCACCGCCTCCAGCTACCGTGGGCCTCTGTCTTAGACACGGATCGACTTCACATAGACAACACACATCATACAGTACCTGGCGATCCACCAGACAACAATACCATCAGCGCCGGCGCATCATGACGACTCGCGAGCCGTTCCATGACTTCCTCAACTCTGGCGGGCCCGGTGGGGGGGGACGCGGAGGCTGGCAGCCCCGAGGCAGAGGTCGGGGACGGGGAGGCGGAGGTAGGGGTGGGTATAATGATCGGGGTGGAGGGTCCAGCCGCGGCGGCGGAAGAGGGGGCTTTGGTGGCGGCGGCATGGTGCCGAAGCAGAGCTTTAACGCGGATTACACGAACATGTCGTTCAATTACGACAAGCTCAATACTCAGAGGTACTCCAGACTAGAGAGTCAGTTGCCCCCCTCCCCCCACCTCTGAGGACTGCGGCATCACTAACGATACACATCACAGACGATTCCGTCGCGCCCTTTGGCGAATCTGCTCATCGCGGGCGAGGCTCGTTCAATCAGCGCGGTGGGAGCCGCGGTCGAGGCCAGTTCCCTGGCCCCCACCAGCCCCCCCAGCACTTCACGCCACGACTCCCCCACGCCCCTGGCATCGCGACACCCAACAAAGTCCGCGGCTTGGGCTTCCACACTCCGACGGAGAAGTCCCAGACCGGCGGGAAGATCACCCAGGTACCGGGCTCGGGCGGACGGCTGGGGTCGACAGTGGGCAAGGGGATGGGCGATGGGTCGATCTACTGGGGTGGGGGGATGGCGCCGCTGTTCATAAAGGCGGGGGAGCTGTTCAAAGATGGACCAGAGGATAGTGTCACCGACGATAAAGGTCGGTCGCGAAACAACGTGCTTCGCACACGTGTTACGGTGGAGTAGGTGTAAGCTGACGAGAGGCGGGGCGCAGATATCGCAGTCAGCGTGGAGACTAAACCGCTTTCTGATCCTCCTGCTACGCAGATGATGGACTTCCGAGACACCACCGAGATCGAGATCGTCGGGCGCTCCGCTGTTCCCGCCCCGTACGCCCTACCAGGTGCACCTGAAGCCGACACCCAAATCCTCACCCTCCAACCACCGGCCGTCTCCCAAACCGTCTCTTCCTCTTCGCGAGACGCAGATCCCATCCCAGAGTCCACCTACCCCGACCCTCCTGTCATCGATGAGGAATCACTCCCGTCGTCGTGCAAGCGCTTCGCGGCCCAGTTCGTGCCCACGCCCGTGCCCGAGCTGCTGCCTGTGCAGGAGCAGGAGCAGGAGCAGGAGAGTGCGGCCGTGGAGCACGTCACGCGATTCACTGGTCAGCTGTCGCTCTATGCGCATGCGGGGGGGTTCGGGGAAGCAGAGGCAGACGAGGTGTTTGTATGGCAGAGTGGAGGGACTGTTGTCCCCGCCGGCGAGCAGGGGCAGGGGCAGGGCATGGCCAAGGGGAAAGGGAAGGCCAAGGCGGGTTCGGCGGCGCACATGGAAGTGGATGAGCCGGTGGCAGTAGATACGCCGGTGGATATGGGGCCGGTGCCCTTGCAGGTGAAGACGTTCGCGCCCGGCAAGAAGAGGGAGGTGCAGGGCGTGGCGCTAGATGTCACCCAGAGCGAGACGCCCGGGTTCTTTATCGACACTGTCGGTGATACCCCTACTCCTTCTCTCCCCAAGTCGGACACAGCGAAGAAGATGGACGTCGATGTTGACGGGCACTCCTCGGAACCCGCCTTGGACTTCTTCATCGACACTACCGGCTCTTCCCCTGCCCCCGTCCCTGCCGCCACTACAAACTCAACCATACACCTCCCAGACAGCCCCCCCAGCGCCTCTCCCCTCGCCGCCTCCCCTCCTCTCTACACCGCCCACCCCGGGCCCGCGATCGGGTTGCAGCCCAAAGCCCTCGATTCAGACGAAGAAATCGTCTTCAAGCCGAGGGCATACCGCCAGCCCGAGCCTATCGCTGTCACCGTCCCGCCTACAGCTGTTACTGCCCCCCCGGGGGACCTGCCCGACCTCTCGCAGACGTCCGTTGAGCCGCGTGCTCGCCGGCGCGTCGATAAAAAGGCCGCCAAGCGCGAGAAGCGCCGGAACCGTGGTACGGCAAAGAACGGAAAGGGCAAAGAAAAGAAAGCACGCGGCGCACCGCGGGAGGACTCGGATGTTGATTGGGGGAGTGATGGCGCGGATGAGGTGGTGGTGGTGGTGGTGGGCGATAATGTGGGCGGCGGGGCGGCGGTGGACGGCGACGAGGACGAGGCGATTTTGAGGGATTATATGGCGGGGACGAAGTTGGGGAAAGAGGTTGATGCGCAGGAGGTGGAGGAGGATGAGCTGGCGTTGGCGCTGTGGGCGGCGGGGATGGATGATGCTGTTGCGAAGCAGCTGGAGAAGGGTAAGGGGAAGGGGAAGATGGCTGTGCAGGACGAGGAGGGCGAGGACGAGGACGAGGACGGGGAGGATGACGGGTCAGATGGCTCGAGCGAATTGGGGGAGTTGACGTTTGAGGCCCTGGGGGCTGTGGCGAAGAAGAGGGCCATGTTTGACGGGGAGAACAAGTGGGGTGAGGAGAGTGACGACGACGATGACAGCGAGGAGGAAGAGGAGGAGGACGACGACGACGACAGCGAGGAAGATGAAGATGAGGAGGACCAAGATGATGTCGACTGGTTCATCAACGCCATGGATGTGAGTTCTGAGGTCGCATATCTAATTATACCAACATGAGCGACTCGGCGCTGACAAGTCTTGCAGGACGCCCTCACCGGCGGCGCTGTCAACATGAAGGACCGCAAAGCCCGCAAAGGGGTCTTCAAGGCTATCGAGCAAGGCGACTTCCAAGACGACTTTGGTCTCTGTGCGTACCCACACGATCATCTCTCGATACCTATATACAGCAGCTGACTGACCCCCCCCCCCCCGCCCCCTTAGCGCCATTCAAGAAATCCAAGAAGCCGAAGGGGATCCCCATGGAGCTCCAAGTTCAATGGGAGCAAGATCGCGCCTCCAAGGCTGAGAAGAAGCGCCAGCGCCAGCTCGCGCGCCTCCTGGACGAGATCGATGGATCGTTGCGCCCCTCGTCCCGCCAGAGCAAGAAGGGCAAGAGGGGTAAGGATAAGGGCGAGGCCAAGGCGCGGGATAAGGTATCGATCAAGATCGCCCAGGCGCAGATGGCGCACCTAATCCCCGGGTCGGCGGCTGAGGTGGCCGACATGTTTGACACGTCTAGTGGTACGGACGGGGACGGCGAGGGGGACGGCAATGGGGACGAGTTTGACGGAGGGTGGGGGGGGAGGAGCGGTGCGGACGACATGTTTGGGGTGTCACTGGTGAAGAGGGGTGGGAAGCTGTTCAAGGCTGACAAGTCGAAGAGTCTTACGCTGGACGCGGTGGACGTAAGGATCCAGGTGTTCATGAAGGACAAGAAGACGCAGTCGTTGGCGCTGCCGCCGATGGAGAAGGAGGGGAGGCAAAAGGTGCATCTCCTGGCGGAGTGCTATGGGCTGAGCTCGAAGAGTCGCGGCGGCGGCAAAGGGCGCTTCACGTGAGTCGCAATCGCAATCTGGGTTGTACTTTCGCCCGGGGCAGAGCAAGCGGCTGACCACACACACAGCGTGCTCAACAAGACGAAACACTCTGGGATGCGCGTGAACGAGGTCCTGCGCGAGCGGCTGCTCACCGCGGCGCCGTTTGCCGGCGGCCAGTTCTACCAGGCGCTCTACTCTCGTGGTGGCGGCGGGCGCGGCGGCGGAAGCAAGAAGGGGGGCAGTGGCGCGCTGCAGGGCCCGAGTGCGAGGGCCAAGGATGGCGATCTTGTGGGCCACGGGGCGGAGAAGATTGGCGGGGACAATATCGGGCACAAGCTGCTTAGTAAGATGGGGTGGGCGGAGGGGAGCAGGATCGGGATGGGGAGTGGGAGTGGGATTGACGTGCCGTGAGTCTACCTGTGTCTTGGTCTCTTGGCATGTGCGGGGGGCGCATGGTTCTGGTGCTGATGGTTCTGGTGTAGGATTGTGGCGGTTGTCAAGAACACGAAGAGCGGTCTGGGGGCGTACTAGAGCCGGCCATATTCATTTGCGGAGAGACGTCACAGCAGCAAGCACGGGGGACACCTATAAATCACAATCACGACCTCGTACCTCATTCTTAGATTGTAGTCTTTGCATGACCCGTGTATCATATATCATGCAGGTATCGATGTGCATGCGACGAGCGTCGAGTCGAGTGCTCACTCGTTGCAGCCAGGTCTGGGCGTCGCGCGTCGACAAGAGCGCAAGATGTCATACAGCGTCACCGGAGCCTTGCCCTTCCAACCTGCAGGGACGGACGGGGGAGACGTTGATCTGCAGGACCAGCCGGAGACGATAGATGATATTCTTAATTTGAGCCGCAGCGCACATGATGCGACGTTTGTTTGTTCATCACCATGACACCCCACCGATGCAGGGTACCACGGCTGAAGAAGCGAGCTCGCTAGTGGGTGCCCCGCCGCCGAGCACGTATACGGTGACTGCAGTGGGAGCGACCGTGGGAGTAAGTAGGCTTTCACTGACATCATCGTCCGCGTTTTGGGTGACTCGACACTGCAGGAACCGATCACGTCCCTGACCATCCATCCCCTCGGCAGCCCGGCGCCGCCACGTGCAGACGGGACGAGGTGGAGTTATCGGACACATGCATGCTGTTCACGGTACGGTGGTAGGGGCGCGGCAGGGAGGGGGGAGGGGGGGGGCTGTCAATGACAAGGGGGGGAGCGGGAGCGGGTAAAGTGTCCGAGTGCCTAATCCCTGCTGCACCGCACCGTTCCGCTCCACAACCTTAGCGGGCTATCGCGCCTTGTACCGCCACCGCAGCGCAGGATGGCATGTAGATAGTGCAGGCGGGTGGAGAAGATAAGAGACCGCCACGGAAGAATGATGTCATAGAAGGGCAGGGGCGGTCGGCTGTGGCCTGTTCGGGCGTACGGCATGCTACGGCACGTCATGACGTCTTGCGTCATTAAACAGCACCAGACCGCCCATCCCCTCTTCTGCGCACCACCATGAAGGCCTCAGAATGGGGGCCTGCTTGAGCTCGGGGGGGTGCTGGACGGTGGTGGATGCTCGTGGATAGTGATGGATGCTTGTGGAACATCTGGGGCACATCTCATATAAGAGCGGGTCGGAGAGAGCGTTTCTTCTCTCCCCCTCCCCCTCCCCCTCCCCCTCCCCCTCTCCCTCTCTCCCCCACAGATCTCTCACAACTCTTCGACTGGCTGTGCCACACGGTCACCCATACGACTATCTCTCCCCCTCGCCGCTCTCTGCGTCGCCCTCGACGCCAGCCCAGGCCACCGCACCCACCACTGCATCGTGTCCTACACGCACCATCCAGTCGGCGACGGAGGCCTGGGACTGGGATATGCTACTCCCCTCCCCCCCCCCGCCGGCCACCCCCGAGACAGCTACCCCTACCAGCTCGTCACCACCGACCACCGAGATATCCCCTCCCCCTATCAGCTCATCACCACCGACCCCATCTACAGTCCCTCCTCCAGCGCCCGCTCCAGCACCCGCTACAGCATCGTCGACATGTCCTACCCTCCGCCCCACCCCAGCAACGGCTTCGACCATCTCTCCACGTCGTACTCCCCTGCGGTGACCTCTGACTCGGGAGAGTACCCCCCGGGGCAGTACGGCCACCCGCCGGCAGACACTCCCCTCGCCCAGCCACATTCACACATGCCTGTGCACCTGCAAGCGAGGCACGCGGGGGCGACCACGCCGGGGACGAGGCGCTCGAGGCCGTCCGTGTCAGCGTCTACAGACACCCACGAAGAGGACGCCGATGGGACGCCGTCGAGAAAGATATTTCGGGTGACAGTCCCGAGGGGCCATGCATGTGTGTGGTGTCGGTGAGTACTTTGCGTACATGCGGTAACTTGTCCGTCCAGTTGCTGACATAGTCAATGTAGTGCCCGGAAACTGTATGTGGCTGAGCTGCTGTTGACACACACACCTGCGGTGCACTGCGACCGATACTTACCCACCGCCCACAGGAAATGCCAAGAAGGTGTACGACCCTGCTCTGCTTGCGTCAAGTCGGGCATGGAGTGTAGGAACGAGGAGCTCCCCAAGAGAAAAACTCGTGCCGATGTACTGGAGGACCGAGTCGGCGAGTCTCACTCCGTCACTCACTCCTTGTCCTTGCGATGCTGACATGGTCCTTGCATTTCCACAGCGGAGCTTGAGGCATTCATCCACAAGACCACTGGCAATCCCGCCCCGCCTCCCGTATACAGCTCCGCCTTTCTCTCTAATGCAGCGACGACCGGCTACGCGGCCAACAGCGTGACCCCCCCGGAGCCATCGTCTCTGGCCCCCGGCGAGTACTTCACCGACGCCGGCGGATCCAGCGGGCTCGTCACGCCGTTCTTGCGGTCAGGCTTTGTACCGGTTGAGATACATCCGCACTCGGCTCTCGAGTTAGCCCTGGTGCAGTTCATCCTGCCGTACACTCCCTTCCTCCACATCCCTCTCCACCCCCAGCGCTTCCTCGCCTTGCTCTCCCTCCCCGTGCACGACCCAGCGCGCCCTCACCCCGCGCTCCTGTACATCCTCTTCTTCGAGGCCGTCACCCACCTCGAGAACCGTATCCCCCCCCCGCGCCACCCACCCCAACCCCCTCCCTCCCTCTTCCTCCTCCACCCCACCACGCCGCCAACCCCCCCCCCTGTGCTGGACCCAACGACCATCCTCGCCACTCTCGGCGGCACCGCCCCCGCACTCCTCGACCGTGCCCGCCTCGAGCTCAACAACGGCATCCGCCACGTCGACCGCCCGTTCGACCTTGTCCGCGCCGCAGTCGGGGTCGCACGCGCCCTAAGCGCAGACGGCAAATTCATCGAGTCCTGGACGGTGCCCGTCGCCCAGCTCGTCGTGAGCTGTGGGCTGCATCGTATCTCGGGCATCTACGTCCCGCCAGACGGGTCCCCGGGCGATAACCATCTGATACCAAAGCCGTACGCGCCAGCGTACCACTACCCGAACTCGCACTCACACACGCACGAGCACTCTCACGAGCAGAACGCGCTCCCCCAGGACGGGCGCCACGGCCAGCAGGCGGTGGTGGCGCCGCTGAGGATGCGGCCAGTGATCTTGCCGCCCGCGAGGGACGGGATCGAGGTCGCAGAGAGGGTGATGACCTTCTGGGCGGCCAAGATGGTATGCTGGCAAGGGGCCACAGGGTGGGGGTGGGCGGACCCGCTGCCAGACGAGCAGTGTACGACCGAGTGGCCGTGGGGCTGGGGTCACGTTGAGGTGGGTCTGGCCGCTAGCTTTTGCCACCTTTTGAGCGCGGCCCATGCTGACGGTGAAAGGGTGGGTGGGTGCTTTGTAGGTCAAACCGTTTAGTATGGCTGGAGAGAGGTACACACTCAAGGACCTCTACGACCCTTCTTCCGGGATGCACATGAGCTCCATCTTGGACACGACGTACGTCCTCGCAGTCAAAAGCACGGCTCTTCTTGCTCGCGCCAGCTCGTGAGTCTTGTTCTATCTCTCACTCACTCGCGCGCTCTTCTTCTCTCCAGCCCGCGCGCTGACCCTCGTGCCAGCTTGTACGACCTCCCCGAGGCCTCCTACCCCGTGGCACTGGCCGACGGCCGCATCGCCCCCCCGCATATCGCCCCCCCCAGCGCCATCGACGCTACCAAAACCGCCATCGACCTCTTCCGCGCCCGCATCCCCCCGGCCCTCGCGTTCCCCCCACCCGCACACACACTCACATTCACAGCCCACGGCCACGCCCACCCCACGCCTCTCCCCTCGCCGTCCGAGCCCTCCTCGCGCTCCACCCCCTCCGACAGGTACGACGGCACGGCTGACCCCTGGTGGATTCTGCTGCATGCGAATCTGAACGCGGCAGAGATGCTCACGTGGAGGGAGAGGGCAAATCATTATTGCGAGGCAAGCAGGGATGCGCTGAGGTGCGCGAGCATGCTAGTAAACTTGGTGCGGGCTGTCCCGGACGACTGCTGGGCTAATGTCGGTGAGTTATCCTGGCCTCCCGTTTCCTTCCCGCCTGCTTTCATAATTCACACGCGCTGATGCCCCCCCTCCCCCCCCCCCCCCCCGTGCCCCGCAAGACATCCTCGTCGCCCAAGCTCTCTCCCTCGGATCCCGCCTCCTCACCAAAGAAGCCGCGTCCCTCCGCCTCACAGGCCAGGCGCAATCCGCTGCGCGCATGGACGCCGACTCCGAGCTGCTCCGGCGGTGTCTCGACGGACCGTTCTCGCGCTTCCTCAACATGGCAGGGGTGCACTCGTGGATCGTGCAGCGCGTGCGGGAGGGGTGGACGGATAAGGAGGGGGAGTATGAGCGAGTGTAGATGGGTGAGTGTAGGAGACAGTCGGTTCTGCGTAGGGTTCGGTAACGATGGTCAAAGGGTGCGAAGGGCTGGAAGGTTGCATCAGTGGTGTACATGGATTAGATAGATTCTCTCTCATTCGCTTCAGGGCGTCTCCCAACATCCGAGAGTCCGTGATGCATATTGCACGTTCTCTTTGTTCCCACTGTACGCCTGTTGAAAGGGAATGCGATGCAAGATGCTCAAAATCTATATATGCATATGAGCCCAATGTGAAATCGATGCCAACTTGACGTACAACCCCCCAGCGTCCCCCCACCGCCTCCAGACTCCACTCCTCACTCCTCCCCGCCTCACTGGAGTTCCTCCCCCCTCAAATGGAACGATGCCCCCTCCCTATCTGAGCTCATAAGCCTCGCCAACTCCAGCATCAGCCTAAACTGATACGCCACCATATCCTCCCTGCGCCAGTACTGCTGGCTCCACTCTTTGCCGGCCGCGCCGATCGCCGCAGCCGCGGGGTCGTGCGTGCGGAAGAAGGAGAGCACGTCGTACAGGTCCGTGAGGGAGGCTTTGAGAGGGACATAGTGCACCCATGGCTGGAGGCGGTCGGTGTACCTGTGGGATAGGACCGGGTGGGGTGTGCGGGTGGAGTCAGTTGTCTGTGCATGGGTTTTCTCGCTGTCCCCTTGCCGTGTTTGATCATGTGGAGAAGGGGGGTGGGGGTGGGACTGGCGGGGGCAGAGGGAGGCGGGAGGGGAGCATGGGATGGAGAGCAAACAGACCATTCGGGAAAGATTGTAGATTTTAAGACGACAGAGCTGGTCGTCATCAGACGCTTGAACCGCGCGCTCCAGCCGTTCCCATCTGTTGTGCCACGCCGCCGCCACCGGAAACAACGATCAGTCAACAAGAATTAATGGGGGGGGGAGGGTTGGGAGCACGTGCGTACCGATATCCAAGAGATACTTGTACCTGCGCTTGTCGTCAGCTCCCTAGCCCTGGAGACGCATGTAGAGATCCACGCAGGCCGCGTATGCACCATGCAAAAACAGCTGTGGGTAAGGCAGTAGCCCAAAAGAGAGGGCACTCGACTCACGCATTCCCCTCTGCCCAATTCTTCCTGCCCCCAAACTTGTACCCTTCCTGCACCTCCTTGCACACTGCCTCGTCACACTGGATCGCCTCGTCCACAAACGCCACGTCCATCAGCTTCTCGTTGAGATCTGCGAGCGGGGAGTCCTGCGCGGCGCCGACGGGAGCGGTGGCAGGGCTGGCGGGGAGGACGGGGAGCGAGCCCGACGTTTGGGAGGTTTGGTGCACGAGGTTGATTCGTTGGGAGATATCTGGGGAGTAGGTGGGGGGGGGAGGGGGGTGTTCAGGATTAGCGGCAAGGTCGGGCAGTTGGCGGCGCCATAGGGGAGGGGGGGCGTACTCCACGGAACACCGTCTTTGAAGTAGATCCCGGTAGTCTTCCCACGCCAGAGCATTCGATCGTCTTTCTCCTCCCAAGCTGGATCATCGCCGACGTCCTCCGTCCACGCTTCCATAGAAACCTGCAGGCACCAGAGCGTCAGCTTCGATCCATCGATCCCAGTGGTCATTCTGTCCCGCACGGGAGTACGAATACACCCACCGCTAGAATGTCGGCGTGGAGGGTCGTCTTGCACATCGCCAGAACGGGGTAGAGCTCTCTGCTCGGCCCAGGGCCTTTCCCGTGGCCCGAAAGGAACCCAACGAGGTGAGTGAGCGTCGGGTGCGTGCACGGGTCCATCGCCCTGCATATCGATGCCTCCCGGCCTGTCAGCGTCGCTCACATGCCAGGCACGCCTGGAGCGCAGTGAGGGTGGGAGGAGGGGGGGGGGTGGGGCTCACGCTTTGTGGTCCCAGATGAAGCTCTTGTTGCCGGTCCAGAGGGCGTCGAGGTCAGGTAGGGTGTCGGGGTTGTATGTCTCGCGCAGGGGCTTGTGCGGAGCGCAGGCGGAGGCCCAGCCGAGGTGGGCGAGATCGATATCGTGCTCGTCCCTGTTAAAGACTGGGGCACTGGTAAGCAAGACGAGGACGGAAACCAGGGGAAGGGAGGAGCTGGAGGGGCGTGTAGCTCACATTCGCCCACGGACGCAGCATCCTCCAGAGCACCTTTCTTTAGAGTCGGGCGCGCGCGTCAGCTCGGCTGGCCTGGCACAGACAAGAACGGCCGCCATGCCAGCACTCACATACTCGTGCCCGACAAACTGCCACGGCACGTCATGGCTGTAGTAAACGACCTGGACCTCTTCCAACAGATCCTCCACCCCCTCCAGAAGCTCTACCTGCGCCTTCGCCCTCTCCCTAGCCACCCTCTTCCCCTCCTCGTTCAAACCCTTCTCGACAATCTCGAACGTACACCGCACCGACGCCTGGTGCAGCTGGGCCATATGCGGGTGGGGTTCGGTGTGCGTGATGCCGTGTGAGATGCCGGGGCAGGTGATGGTGTACATTCCCGAGTGGGAGGCGACAGTGCCGAGAAGGCGGACTAGCTCTTGGGGCCGGAGACCGTGGAAGGGCTCCAGGTCGCGGTGCTGTGCGAACCCGTGCAGGTCAGCTACCCTCCGCTACTGCCCACCCAAGCTGCATACTCCTCCATGCAGTAGCATCGACGGCAACCTACGATCTGGTCGTACTCGTCAGGCAGCCGCACCCCATGCTCCTCCACGTACTTCCACCACCTGTCAAACCCCCTCGGCGGGTTCCGCTCGTACCGTCTCCTGTACTCGTCCACCGCCTGCGAGAGGGTCGTGCTCGCCCGGCCGAGCTTGGCCTCCCACGCCGCGTGCCCGCGCGCGATCAGGTCGTAGATTGGGTGCGGGGAAGCAGGGTTGGGGAGAACGAGGCCGTTGGGCAGGTACGTGTGGGAGTGTCGCGGGGATGCGGCGGCGGCGGCGGCGGCGGTGGTGGGGCGGTCTGCGAGGTCAGGTGGTTCTGGATCGTTGTCGAAGTCGTTCTCCCCGGCAAAGTACCCCGGATCCCTCTCCCTCTCACGCTCTTCCCCTCCTCCTCCATGACCTCGCAAAACGCCTCCCGTCTCCGCCCATCCATCTTCGTCCTCATCCCATCCCTCGCGCACAGGATGTTCGTCCTTGATCTCGGTTTCCCAGCGCCGGCCAGCGTAGCTGTCTTTGCGGTTGGAGAGAGAGGCGAGGGGGCGGAGGAGGACGTACAGCCCGAGGATGACGATGACGAGGAAAAATCCCGAGCGCAGGGAGCGTCTGGGGAAGCGGAGGGCCATGGTGTAGGGGGGAGGGAGGGAGGGGGAGGTGTAGGGGGGAGGGAGGGAGGGGGAGAGGGTGGGGTGACGCAGGTGGTGTGTAGCAGCTGGCTACAGTAGCTGAAGGGGGTGCTGCCAACCCTGCTCGGGTGATATTCACCGAGGGGGATGCTATCAGGTGCCGGCACAGACCAAACCTTGCTCGAGATGAGCTGGAGGCGGATGATAAGACACGAGCAGGGAAGCTGGAAAAGGACGGGATGGGACGGCGATCGATAAGACAGAGCAGAGAGAGGAGCAACAAACAGGCGGCCCAGAAGATGTACGAGGGTAATAATATCACGCGTCAGGGCGCGAGCGGCAAGGCGGTCCGTGCCTCGCGCGTCTCCCTGAACTTTCCATGTGACTGGGCAAAGCCGCGGACGAGAGACGGACGGCGGGGGCAGGAAGGATAAGAGACAGGCGACCCCAACACCAGCCCGATGCGAAAATCGTACATGCAACATGCAGCCCTATGCAAGGTCCACTCAACCCCTCCCCCCCCCCACCGCCGACCCCCGACCCCGCCTTCTAAAACGTATCTAAGCATCCTCCTCGTCTGTCGCCTCCCCGTCCTCCTCGGCAAACACCTTGCCCTCGCGCGCCTTGAGCTTGTCCTGGTAGCTGAATGCGGCGAACTGTGCGAGGACGAAGAGGTCGAGGAAGACAGTGAGGCCGGACCCGGCAAGCCAGGGGGCGTTGGCGAGGATGTATCGCGGGTTGAGAGATTTCAGGAGGATGGAGAGGACATAGGTGATGTCTGTGGACGGGAGGTGGTCAGTGAGGTTGAGGAAGTGGGGGGGCAGAGGGGACTCACTGCCAGAGATAGCAAAGAAGAACATGGCAAGGGAGAGTCCTGCACACCGCGTCTTGCTGAGAGGTCAACGTCATACGTTAGCCTGGCACACCTACCACGTAGGAATACCGACACACTAGTTGTGGATTATCTGCGGGATCCTGCTCCCGAGGTACAGCACCGCGCTCGTCCACCCCAAAGCCTGGCTCTTCCACTCGAACGTGACGTCGGGGTCTTCGGGCACATGCACGTCGTCCTTGTCGGAGAGCCACCACGCGCCGGCGCCGGACAGCAGCACGAACGTGAGCAGGAGGGGGTACTCGAGCCCGGGCGGCAGGAGGGGCTTGAGCTGACGGGGCTCGGGGAGGAGTGGGCTCGACTCGTCATCGGGGGTGACGTGGGTATGGGCCGAGGGGGGAGGGAAGCGGCGGTAGTAGTAGACTTGGAATAAGAGGATGAGGTCGCAGATAGTGTACTGTGGACGAGCGGGTGAATAGTGTGAGTGCGGTGGGGGGGAGGTCCAGTTCGGGCAGCACTTACATAGACGGCGAGAATGATGACTGTGGGCAAAAGGTTGGCCATTACTCCTCCAAAAAGGTTGGTGATGTCTCCGAGAAGCCAGAGGATGATGAAGGGCACGCTAAGACCTTCGCCGGACTGGAGCTGGTAGTTCTCCCAGACCTGCGGGGTGTAGACGACGATCCAGAGGGCGATGGACATGTAGCCCGCGACATTGCTGAGGACGGCGGGGCTGATGGGCGGCATTGGAGGGGTGTGAGTGGGTGGGTGGAGAGTGCGGGGTCGGTGCTGTATAGGGAGGGGAGTGCGAGTCGGAGGCCACGGTGAATCCTGCGCGGAAGGTGATCAGATTGATCCCGTCGGCGGCTGCAAGGAAAGGTAATGAATGCCACCGCGTGTTCTAAATAAGGCCAGCGGGGTTCTATTCTCCGCCGAGTAGTCCAGGGTGGCGGTGCAGCGCGTCTTCTCTCTCCTCTTCTCCCCCGGCCTCTTCTCCCCCTCGCTCTTCTCTTCCCAACTCCTCTCCACATACCCCCACACATATCCTCTCCCCGTTCCCTGCATACATAGATACAGCCACGCCCACAACCCCGCCTCGCACATCTCTACACCCACCACACGCTCCTTCTTTTCACCACCAGCCCCCGCCGGCCCTCGACGCGACATGTCGCACTATCAGCAGGCGCCGTACACGGACAACTCGTACGGAGGCGGCGGCGGACGCGATTACGGCGGGTACAGTGACCAGCCTCAAACCGGCGGCTACGCCGACGGCGGGTACAACAACTACAACAACAGTGGCGGGCAGAGTGAGTCTGGTCCGTGCGCGTCCTTGCATTCTTGGCGCGTATGATCCTGTGCTCATATATGTACCCTTCCCTCCCCCCCTTTGCCCTCTCCCCCCCGCACCATCCCATCCTCATCGCGTGACTCTCTCTTACCACACGTGTCCTTCCGCGTATCCCCTTTGCCCATCGACACGCCTCCTTTCACCGCCTCCGCCGGCGACGACGCATCCCTGTACTGTTGTTTCGGCCTACCCTTGTAATATCGACAACCCGTCACATCACTTCTCGCCGCTCCTTGACACCTCCACATCGCCTCTACCATGTCGACGCACTCCTCGTCCTACCCCTCAGCCTACCCGACGTTTTCCGACAACCCCCACCCGACCGCCTCGCCTTACGGCAGCGGCGCGGGTGGCTACCAGCCCAAGAAGAAGCGAAACAAGTGGCTCTGGATCGGCCTCCCCATCCTTCTCATCATCATCATTCTCGGCGCTGTGCTTGGCGGTGTTCTTGGCTCGCGCGCGGGCAATGACAAGGACAAAGACAACAGCTCGAGCTCGTCGGACAGCTCGTCGAGCGGCAGCGGGGCTAACGCCAACACGGGCTTGCCCAGCGGCGTGACGAGCGCCAACTCGGAGGCCGCGACCGCGACGGGCGCCAACGGCCAAGCGTACCTCGCTGTCGCGACCGACTCGGAGTACATGCTCCCTATCTACGCTACCGGCGTGAGTCTTTCGTTGTGGCCTCTGATGCACAGTACAAAGACAGGCACTGACAGACATGTCTTGGACTGCAGACGGCTACGGCTGGCTACACCACCCCCACCGTCCTCGCCGACGCCGCCACCAACGGCAAGTGGCCCGCCGACCCCGAGACCGTGTCCAATTCGAGCATCCGCGCCCACCCCCGTCTGGCACCCGGCTACAAGTGGGACGCCCTCACGACCGGCGGGCTCATCGCCGGTGACCCCTACTTCAAGTTCTGGAACGCCACCATCGTCGCGAACGCAAGCGACACGCTCAACGACGACCCTACTCCGTACACTGAGGATGGTGGGCTCTCTGGGTCAGGTGTGCTGGACGTCGCGAGGGAAATCAAGGTCAAGGTGAAGAACTGGGCGTACGCGTTCAAGGTCACGAATGAGACCAAGTACGCTGACCGTGTCTGGCTCGAGCTGACCGTGAGTCTTGCGCTTTTAGACAGATGATCCGCATTGTGCTGATAAGATTTACGGGACAGACCGCCGCGGGCAACAACACGGATGTGGCGTTCGGCGCCTCCGACGGCACCCGCTGGAACCCTGCGCACTTCCTGGACGTGGGAGAGTTCTGCGCCGCCTTCGCCATCGGATACGACTGGCTGTACGACCACTGGACGGACGAGAAGCGAGACGCCCTCATGTGGTCGATGCTCAACCTCGGCCTGTCGTACGGCTATGCCTCGCTGAGCAACGACGCGTCCTCGTCCTCGTACAACTGGTGGACCGGTACCGCCGACGGCAATTCTCCTGTCAACGGGAACTGGAACTGTGTGATCAACGGTGGCCTCGTCCAGGCGGCTATCGCCATCGTTGACCGTGACCCCACCGAGCTCGCCCAGAAGGTCATCGACGCGGCCGTCCCTAACGCGAAGGAGAACTGCTTCAAGGCTGCGTACGAGGACGGCACGTGGGCCGAGACGGCCAACTACTGGTACTTTGGTACCACGGGCGCCGCCGAGCTGGTCAATGCTGTCCAGTCCGCATACGGCGACGACCGCGGGCTTTCCGCGTCCAACCCCGGGTGGAACCTGACCTCTCTCTTCCACATCTACGCCCAGGGCATGACCTCGCTGTTCAACTACGGTGACCACGGACCCAACAAGTACTCGGCCACTGCCAACTCGCTCCTCCTCTGGGCCAACCAGTTTGACACCCCGCGCTACGCGCTCTACCAGCGCGACCACTATGACGCGTCCGAGCCCTGGAGCATGTTCTGGTATGACCCGGCCACGTCCGGTACGTGGTGGGACGGCCTGGCGCTTGACCACCACTTCGACGTGTCGAACGGCTCGTGGGCGACCGGGCGGTCGTCCTGGTCGGACAATGACGGGACGTACTGGGCGATGAAGGCAAGCGCGCTCACGGGCCACCAGACGCACGGTGACCTCGACATCGGGGACTTTGTGCTCGACGCGATGGGCCAGCGCTGGGCGGGCGAGCTCGGCTCGGGGCAGTACCTTTCTGATGGGTACTTTTCCAGCGAGGCGCAGAACTCGGAGAGGTGGCTGTACTACAGGAAGAGGACCGAGGGCCAGAACACGCTCGTGCTCAATGGCGTGAACCAGGAGGTAACGGCGACCCCGACGGGCAACTTTGGCTCGTCGGGCACGGCGCAAGGCCCCGCGCCGTCGTTCGATATCGCCACGGACGACGCGGCGTACTTCTGGACCGACATGTCTTCGGCCTACAACTCGTGAGTCGTCGCGGTCGCGGCCAGGCGAAGGGTTTGTGCTGACTAGAACCGCCGTACATCGCAGTACCGTTAAGCGCGGTATCCGCTTCGTGAACGGCCGCAAGCAGGTCCTCCTGCAGGACGACGTCACCGACGCGCCCAGTCTCCAGTGGCGCATGCACACCAACGCCACCATCACCCTCGCTGACGCGACTGCCACCCTCGCGCTCGGCGGCGAGACCCTCGTCGCCTCGATCGTGCAGGGCCCCTCTGGCGCGGTCTTCGCCACTGCCCAGCCCACGCGCTCATCGAGCGATCCCGCGCTCCCTACCGCCACGATCGACGCGGACCAGGAGAACCCTGGGGTGACGGTGTTGACGGTGGATGTGACTGCTGGCGGGACCTTTAGCTTGCAGGTCTTGTTTACGCCGCAGTGGGGGAGTGGGTTCACCGCGGTGGACTCTGTGAACAACGTGGCGCTCGATGACTGGAGCGTGACCAGCCACAATTAAGTGGCTGGGTTGGGGACTGGGGCGTGTGCGTAACGAGAAGGGCTGTGACGGTGCGGGGTGATGCGGAGGGAGTGCGGGCGGGGGGGGG
>JANBXI010000002.1:307932-418196 GCA_024271845.1 Cryptococcus sp. VH57_BW
CCCCCCCCCCCCCCCTTCCCCTTGAAACTCAACGACGGCAATGACAGCATGACATACCGGCGGCCTACGCTATCTCGTAGTTGATGCATATGGACTTTGCGCTACTGGATGTGAGCCGGCGGGAGAGCACGTTCACGTACGGCACGCTGCCGTACACGCACACTTCCGCGCATCACGTGACGTCTCCCCGGGTGTTTCAGCGTCTGGAGCGTTGCAGCTCGATGCGGCGCCGTGCGGGCGGTCCGTGCGCGCGCTTAATGGTGGTCTTTGTTGACGCTGTTGCCGCCTCCCCCTCCGGCACCGCAGCCCAGTCTCCTTTGCATTCCTGTTTCACCTTGGAAATAATTTACAACTCCTCCACCCTCCCCCTCCTCTCACCCGTCTTCATCCTTCCCCTCGCCTACCCCCCCCCCCCCCCTTCTCCACTCCCCCCTCGCGCCAGCAGCCCACAGGACCACTACGACATAGTTGATCTTGGGTCTTGGACAAGGGACAGCTGCCACCCAGGGACTGAGCTCACTGCACGCACGGTCTGACCCGGAGCGACCTGCGCGATACGCAATGGCATCGACAGCGACGTCTGTGCGACCGGTTCATGCACATGTTGATGCTGCTGGAAGAAATGGGGGGCGGGGGATGGCGGGGGGCGGAGGGGCCGCGCCGGGGTGGGATGAGCAGATTGTGCCGACATTGAGGAAACGTGAGTCGTCGAGCTCTCATTGGTGGGCGGTACGGGTCGGCGTTCCGGCCGGCGGGGGCAGCGGGGGCGGGCGAGGGGCTGTGAGGAGGTATGGGGATGGGTGGCCGGGTCTGAGGCGACTTGGATTGGGACGAGGAAATGGGCAACGATCGGCGCTCGTCTCTGGTGGCCCAGCTGAGATGATTGGCTGACCTGCACCGTGTACAAACAGGTCTAGAATCGGAATCAGCCTACCTTACCCACCGGCTCTCCTACACCCAGTTCGACGACGCCCCGGCGCACCCCTCCACCGGCCTCGGCTTTAACATCGGCATCACCCCGTCCTACGCATCACACTCCCACTCACTCGCGAACACCGACGGCGACGCCGGCACCGGCCACCACGCGCGCACGACGACTTTTCCCACGGGCTCGGGCTCGGGCTCGGGCACGGGCACGGCTGCGGGTGCGGGCACGGGTGCGGGTGTGGGTGCGGGGTCGTCCATCTCTGCTTCTACGCGAAGCAGGACAAAGTCCGGCCCTATGGCGTCGCCACGCATGCCCAGCACGGGTAGCTCACAGCGGCTGCCCCGCGCAGAACCGCCTGTCGTAGGGACCCGAGCGCGCCAGCCCTCTGGCGCGAGGTCAGACTCGACTCGTCAGATGTCTGTCTCGACTCTGCCCAAGACTGGGAGCCCGCGGATGAACGGGTATGGCCTGGGCTTGGGCTTGGGCTCCGGGTCGGGGTCGGGGTCGGGGTTGGGGTCGATAGATGCGAATATGCCATCGCGGATCCCCACGCGCCCGCGGTCCAAGTCACAGCTTGCCCCGCGCCCGTCGCTCCCCCCGAGCGTATCTGGCCCGATCCCGCGGGTACCGTCCCCGTCTGGGCTGGTGGGGAGCACGTCAAGAATGAGATCGGGTATGGGTGTGGGTGCGGGTGCGGATGCGGGTGCGGATGCGGGTGCGGTGGTATCTGTCAAGCGTGAGCCATCGGGGATCTTCCCCTCAATCAAAGGGCTCTCGGCGCATCACCTAGAGCAAGGCGGGGACGGCGGAGGGCGGGACAGTTGTGATTCTGGGCGAGACAGCTTCGGCCGGACGACCGAGGGGTTCATCAAGAACGAGCTGCCGCCGTTCAGGATCGCTCCGGAGGAAGCGCTGAGGATCGCCGAGCGGGGGCATGACTTGGTAGAGGCTGACGTGGGGTGGAGGGAGAGCTACTATAGCCGGGGGGACGAAGATGAAGCGGCGCGGGACGAGATGGGCTTGGGGTTCCGGAACGAAGGGGAGAAGAGGAAGAGGGCGGTGACGATGCGGGGAGGTGTGGTGGATGAGGTCGGGCTGGGGCAGCCGCCAGGCAGAGGAGCGAGTAGTCGGACGCCAAAGCAGCGGGTGGGATCGGCTCGCCCTGCTACAAACCTCCAAACACCGCCTTCCAACTTCCAAGGCCCCCGCTCCATGTCACTAAACCTCCTCTCGTCGTCGTCGAACCCGGGCGGCGCGCAGACGTCCATGCCGACTTCGGCGTCGCGACTTGGGATCGCCGCGCACCTGATCCCGCCAGAGAGCACGTATACGCCGCCAAAGGGGGCGAACTGGGACGAGGTGCTGCTGCCGACTGTGGCAAAGAAGCTAGGGATGGGTGATGAGAAGGGGAGTCCTGGTCCCGAAGACGGCGGGGAGGAGGATCTGGCGGTGGAGTGGGATAAGGATGGGACGCCTATTCGGTGGGTGAAGAGGAAGCCTGGGGAGAAGAGGATCGGGGATAGGGGGAATGACACTCGGGTATGTTGCCGACTAACTACGGTATCATTTGCCTTGAGACGCTGACCTGTTTCATTGTGTAGAACGGCTCCGCTCCTGCCTACTCGTCGTTCAACCCCACATTCGAGCCGTCACCCGACAACCCTCTGCATTCAGGCCCGCTTCGCCACCAACGCTCCAAAGACCAGATCGAACTCAGCCCTCTCCGCACGCACAACAGCCAGCCCACCACTCTTATCGATAGCCACCCGGTCTCCCCCGCTCCCTTCTCGTCGTTCGCACCCAACCCGCCCCCCCACAGCCACTTTCCCGATCCCTCCCCGTCCCGCAGCACGTCCAACTCGGGTCTCGGGCGGAAGCCCTCCCTCCTGCGGAGACCGAGCATTCAGCAGCCCTCGCACCATGCATCCCAGGGATCGCTCCGCGGGCCGTACGGTGCGGCAGCGGGCGCGGGCGCGGGGCGGAACCAGTGGGGCGCCCCGCTGGCGCAGCCGCATACACCCGGGACGACGAACAGGATCACGGATACGGTGTATGCGAATTCGCGGGCGATGCGGGAGGGTTCGGCTGTGATGCTCGGGCTCGGGCCGCAGGATCTTGGTATGGGCGATGTGGGGCACGGGCCGGGGCGAGGCAGGGGGAAAGAGGAGGAGAGCCACGGTAAGGGGTGCGGATGTGTTGTAATGTAACTGTAGTAGAGTGCATAGTATGTGTACAGCTTGTAGCGTTCTCTGGGGCAGTAATAGATGTGGGACTGAGCGGCGTGATATGGACACTTGCGGGCTTGCTTGTTGCATATGCACGGGCGAGCGGGCGAGCGGCGGACGCGTCGAGGGGGAGGGCGACGCGTTGGCGCGCGGGGCGGGCGGCTCCCTGCAGGCGGGGGCAAGGGGCCTGTGCGGGGCGGCCAGGGCGGCGATCTGCCGCCCTGGCTAATCAACTAGCCGCGGGCTAATCCACCGCTACGCAAATCCTAATGCCCCGTCGCAGTCTCTAGCGGCAGGTGGCGCGCGGATTGTATTGCATCGCGCGCCGATTAGGATGGATTAGACGGCGATGCCAGCACTCCATTACGATCGGATTAGAAGCAGCACGTGGCCAGGGTCCGCGTGCCGATACAATTCCCTGAAACGAGCCAGGGCCGCAGTGTTGTTTCTCGATTACGTGAAAAAAAGAGGCACTCTCTCGACATTGCTCGTCCCGTTCTCATTCCGCCTCATCGCCTTCTCATTTCATCTCGCCAAAAACCTACACACCCTCTCGCCCTCGTCCTCACAGTATACAGTGTACCCCCCTGTCACAGCCACCCCGTCGTCCCTGCACACACTCTCGTGCCACAACCAACAGACACCACGGGCTCCACCACCGCGCAGCAAACCCGCACGCCGCACCGATCGCCGCCCACCGCGTCCGCGTCGTCGTCGTCCGTGCTATCCTTTCTCCTTCCGCCCTCTTCCTCTCCTTCCGCCCTCTTCCTCTCCTTCCGCCCTCTTCCTCTCCTTCCGCCCTCTTCCTCTTCCCCCCCCCTCCCTCCCACCCCCCCTCCCAGCCCGCCACCATGGCCTCGTTCCACCCCACAAGACGGGAGATCATCCTCGTCCTCACATTCACCGTCCTCCTGGTGTTCTTCCTCCAGTTCGACCTCTCCCTTCGCTTCACAGACTCGTCCGCGTCAGACTCCCTCTTTGGGTTCAAAGTCGGCTTTGGAAACCGGCGCGAGGACGAGTGGGACGGTGACCGAAGAGTAGGGGGCAGCAGTGGGGGGGACAGGTGGTCGGAAGATGGGGAGACTGGGGTCGAGTTCTCCAAGGCAACGAGGATTGCTGGCATGGCGGAAGCAAAGGTCAAGTGGGATGCGGAAGAAGGCGCGCCGCAGACAGAGGTCCTTGCACACGCTCCTGGTACGTCCTAACCACAGGGGGGGGGGGGGTTTGACTGTGTACAGTCACTGATATTGAGTGACATCCCAGGCTGGACAATCTTTGACCACGTTTACCTGTTCAACGGCACTTGGTTCATTGTGACCGACAACCCCTCCACCATTCCTCTCCTGCGCCTGATGACCAGCACAGGAAATGAGATTTGGAACGATGACGAGTCTATCAAGGGACGGTGTGTTGCTTTGTAAACTTTTGACCAGATTGCTGCATGTGCTGACAGGAACCCACAGCGAGCCCACCGAGAACGACATGCGCATCATATTCCCCTCGGAAGCCCAGCGCCTGTGGGGCCACTCTGCCTCCCTTGTATCCGGCGCCACCCTGCTCGTCAACGACCCCGCCCAGTTCCTCGACCACTACTACCACTTTGCCGCTGAGCTCCTCGTCGGGCTCTGGCGCACCTATGCCTCCCTCGACCCCACCATCTCCTCCCTGGGCATCACCCACCTCCCATCCCCGTCGCGCATGATATTCCCCCACGTCGGCGCAGGCAAGTGGAACGACTACGCAAAGATGAACTCGTTCCTCTTGCGCGCCATCTTCCCCTCCATGTCTTACGAGTACCAGAACGATTTCCTCGACCGGGCGGACACGGCGCGCGCGTTCATCTTTGAGCGTGTCGTCTTTGCGGACCGCGCGGCCGCCTTCCGGGGCCCGCAATTCGCCAAAACGTGGAGGACGGCGAGCGAGGCCGTCACCCTCCAGGCGAGCAAGTACTGGTGGACCCCTGTGAGGAGAAACCTCCTCGAGTTTGTCGGTGGCGGGTCCAACGGCGAGCTCGAAATGGGAGATGTTGGACTGGGCGTCGGGATCGAGGAGCCCGAGGTCGAGGAGGACGTTGAGGCTCTCGAGGCGGAGGAGGGTGCGGTGCGCGAAGAGAAGGAGGCCGCTGAAAAGCACAGGAAGGAGAAGCAGGCGCAGATGGGCAACCCGGTGATCACGTATGTGAGCAGGCAGGAGTGGGGCCGACGGATGTTGAAGAAGGAGAGCCACGAGAGTCTCGTCAAGGAGCTGCACGAGCTTGAGAAAAAGTTTGGATGGGAGGTCAGTTTCTGATTCTGATTCTCAACATGTGCTTGAAAAGGCGTGCACGCGGCTGATCACCAGAAAATGCAGGTCAACATCGTCTCCATGGACAAACTCTCGCGCGATGAGCAGATCCGGCTCGCCGCACGCACTACCATCATGCTGGGCGTCCACGGCAACGGCCTCACCCACCTCCTTTGGATGAACGCCCAGAACCCGCGATCCACCGTCATCGAGTTCTTCTTCCCCGGCGGGTTTGCCGAGGACTATGAGTTCACGTCGCGCGCGCTGGGGATCAGACACTTTGGCGTGTGGGATGACGAGACGTTCACGGCGCCCGACACGCCGCAGGTCGCGTACCCCGAAGGCTTCCAGGGGAACGAGATTCCTCTCAGTGAGTCGTCTTCCAGCCAACCTCGTGGTTTATTCCGGCGAGCCCAGACTGACAACGGTGGCGTGTTTTGCAGAGGGCAAGGTCGTGGCCGACCTGATCGTCCAGCGACTCCTCGTCGAGAAGCCTGATCGCGCCTTTGACGACAGAGATAAGTTTATCGAGACGTAAACACTCTCTGCAGCCCCACATATTGCCACCCCACCACCCTAACGCTCCCCATCGACGTCCGCCAATCGACCTTTGTAACAGTATCGACTTCCCCCCCCCCCCCCCCAATCTCCATCTCCTTCGAGATATGCTCTCATCATAATCCATCTTAGAAACCATCATCATCACCCTTATCCTCCTGTCCCTCCCATACCATGTCCGTCGTGTTTCCCCATCCTGTGTGACGACGGTCCGGGAATATCTTCTAGTAATCCTTCGTCTGATAAAATCCTACATACCAACCTGTGTCCATAAAAATCGCAAACCATCCCTCATAGAAGCATTCCCGAACAAGCACTCTCTACCCATCCACCTATGTGTCATAGATGTCCTTCCTCCCTTTGATTCCTGCGTTGTCATCACACCCTTGTTTCAATCCCTCTTTGATTTTTGTCTCTCTTACTCAAACCTTCATAAAACGTACTTCCTTTGCATGCATCTGCGGAAGTAGGACACTCATAACAGAACGAGCCCCCTCGGGGTGTCCCGAGAACAGGTGAAGAGATAGCTGCGTATCAGATGGCATGACGATAAAACTCTACTTGCTAACATTCATGAAATCACACCAAGCAGGTGAGATCAGTTCCACGACAGGAAGGATACATTGCACACATTTCGGTGGTGTGCGTGATCATATCAGCACAATGGGCTTACACAGCTTCTTTTATCTGTGTCAATCCTTCTATTCTCCCGGCCCTCTTCCATCTCCGTTCCCGCGCCCCCGTACCCAACAAGCCCCCATCTATCTGCTCAGAACTACACATCCCCGGCCTGGCTGTGCGACTTGTTGTACGCCGTCACGACCCTGCAGATCACCAATGTCAGCCGACATCCCAACCAAGACACCGGTACGAATCAAACTCACCTCCCAATTTGCTTAAAGTACCACTCCCTAGCCGTCTGCTCGGGAATCGGCAAGAACGGCCCGCCTCGCCCATCTCTGTTGACGAGATTGATCCCATTCGCCTCGAGCGAGAGCGATTGCAATTCCTCGAACGGTACCTGCCAGATCACGCGCAAGCGGCGTAGCTGGACTTGGACTATACGGTTGTTGGAGAGGATGGACACGGCGTCGTCACCCGGAAGGTCGATGTGCGCGATGTACGAGTCCTGGAAGAATGCGCCGGCGTCTGACGAGGTGAAACAAGTGGTCAGCGGGTATATCTAGCGAAGAGAGCAAAGCATCACACACCAAGCTCCTTGAGCCACGACTGTCCGAGTGCTTCACGAGACGAGAAGGGCTGTTGCGCGACTGGTCAGCTATATCTGTCCCCTCGCCCTGGCAGGCCAGATCCACTCACTCGAAGCACACCGTCCGACGCGATGAACCGTGGAAGCCGAACGCGGTCCAAATCAGCCTGGTCGAACACCGTCGTCGTGTTCCTAATCCCCTCCGTCGAGGCCGAGACAAAGTCCATTACACCGACGACCGGCTTGGTGAACAGGCTGTGAGGGATCACGTATCAGTCTCTGTCGATGTTCAAGGGCCATCAAAGATAGCTGGACTCACCCGACAAAGCCCTTGCCGACACCCTTCGCGAAACCGGCAGCACCACCCTTTTCTGCCCCTTCCATAGGCTTGGACTGTATTAAACGGTGTCAGTCCCGATCTCCACCAGTATTCTTCATCGGAACGGTATTAACTCACAGCCACACCCTCAAACGCGCTCGTCATACTGTCCGCAAAAGCACTAGCCCCAGCTGCTACTCCGTACAGAGCATGCTTGGGCTTATTCCTCCTCTGCGTCATGCGCCGCTTGCTCTGGAACTCCTGGTCCAGCGTCGCCGCTGACAGACCCTTGCCGATACTGCCCGTGAACTTGGTGACACTGTCGCTGATGCCGAAGACGGTCTTCTTGGCGAAGCTGGTTGCACCCTGCACAGCTCGTAAGCATGCTGTCGCGAAGAATCACAAGAAGAAACTTACTCGTGCGATACCGAGACCAACGTCCTTGTTCCCGTGCATGACTATACCCTGGTAGGGCTCGTAGAAGAAGTCCGAGAACCCAGAGCTGATGTTGTTGAACAGCCCGACAGGGTTACCCAGGAAGTCTGCCGACCCAAGCACTCGATATATCTGTGAGATCAACTGTTCCTGGTAGTGCAGTCTTACTCGCTCCTGGAGTGACGGTATGCTGAGCCGGACATTCTCGAGGAATAGGGCACGGAAGGCGAGGGGAGCGGCATTGACGTTGCCGATGGTCATGGTGAGGGCGTTGAACGCGTAGTAAAATGGGCTGTTGCTGCGTGTCGAGACACTACAAACACCTTGTCTCAGCGCGATAGAGACCTCACCACGCAGGCCGGCAGACTCACTTATCCTCCACATTCACTCTATCAGTCCTCATGAACGACAACTCCAGCGACATTGGTTGCAACTGGAGCGCCTCGAAGAACACGTCTGCCTTGGTGGAAGAGATATCCGGCTCCGGGATCTCCTTCGGATGCTCTATGAGTACACTGCAGGCAACTTTGTCAGCTCTTTTTCAGCTCGATTTGGTCCGTAGGTGAAACTAACTCATGATCACCCTCCTTCCACGCAGCATCCTTAAACTTGACAAAGTCAAGCAGAGCAAACAAGAAGTCCTCGTCCAGCTCGACCGTCATTGCCTGCAGTAGGATCGTGGCGTACTTGACAAACACAACACCATGGGCTGAGCATGGGTCCTGTCAGCGTACATATTTAGCCGTGTAGAGAGACTGGACTTACACTGGTCCTTGAGCAGAGCGACGGATGCCTGCAGAGTCGGGTGTGACTCGAGCTCCTTCCCGTCCTTGGGCACCACCGTCGGATACAAGATGATGGGAAACAGACCACCGAACAGCTGGTTGTCTATCTGGATCCATTTGAGGTCCACAAAGGCGTCGTAGTACTGCGGGTAGTCGGTATAGCCCAGCTTGAGCCCACGGAGCGACATGTACAGCAGCTCGTTGGGGACCTTAGTGATGACAGAGATACCGATACCCTCGAAGTCGATGATTACGGACAAGTTCGGCTTCTCACTGACGGCCACAGTCTCAAAGGCCATTGTCGAGGAAGACAGGGACGATGTGCTGTCGCTGCGACGTATACCGCCACTAGGTCTCGATGGCTTGTAGATGCTGGTCTCCTCATTGTAAGGGGATATGGTGAGGAGCTGGGATCCACCCTCCGCCCGCACGTCGATGGAGATTGTCTGCGAGCTCCTCTGGTTCGAGATAGCCTGCAAGGAGTTGATCAGAGACCAGCCAGACAGATGAGTTCACAGGATAACTCACTGGTACCTTCATGGGCGTCTGGATACCGATAGCCATCATGTCGACGGCCTCCGGCAACTCCACAAGCTTCCCATCACCGGCATCCACGTACAAGGCGATGCGCTTGTTGGCGGCTGTCGGCCAGTCCCAAGCGAAAGTGCGCTCCGCTTTCGCTGTTAACTGATGTAAAGGACGCTTTGACTCCCTGTCCGTCGCCAAGTCATCGTCCTGCCGCTCATGTCAGCTCAGTCAACACCTTAACCCTAGCCTGATGCACTCACCTTTTGCCTAAATTTCAAGGGCAACTCTGTGTCGTTGTGCAATTTCAACGGCCAGGCGTCCTCCTTCTCCCTCGATATATAGAGGAAAATGCTCGCCCCCTCGATATGGGTCTCGACACGCATGAGATAAGTCTTCTGCGCCCCTTGCGACTTACGCCTGATGGTGAGGTTAGTGCGGCCAATATCGGCGATGTTGAACGGCGCAGACCTGGCACTAGTCAGCACATGTGCAGGCTTCTTTCCTCGCAGCGACTCACCACTCCATGTTAGGTTCATCAAATGCCATGATGAGCTGGGGAGGAGCCCTGTTGCGAAGCTCGTGGATAGGTATCCGCTCTCCCGGACCAATGATGTACTCGTCTCGAGTGGCATACTGGCGGACCTTGATAGGGCGAGCATAGATGTTCTTCACCAAGTAGCGAGGAGCAATAGTTATGACCTTGGTCAATTTATACTGAGTTTCCCGGACATGTCAGTATCTTGAACCACTGATTGAGACTGTAGGTGCTCACTTTTCCCAGACCCTCAATGTACGACAGGCCAACCAAGCTGTCCTTATCACCAGACGCGCTCGCCATGACTATCTGCATATCTGCAGCCACTGGCTCGAACGACAGGGGCTGAATGGCAGATCAGCACCAACCACTTGGACCCGACTGTCAGTGAGCTTACCTGAGACCACTTCGAGTCGTTCACTCGGAGTTGCAATTGCTCTCGGCGGTCGTCGTGAGGGAATCCGAACACTGGGTTGAAACTGTCAATGACTGCACGCGCAAAATAGTCAACTGTCTGAGCTCACTGAAGGGTGTCGGTGTGTCTCGCGAGAAGTCATCTGGTCGAGAATCAGTAGCTGGCAAGCGACGTGCTTCCAAGTCAAGAAGGATGCTTACTGGCAAATAAATCCCGCCCAGCGATAGGCCTCTGCCCACCTGTCCAAGTCGTCACCGAAAGGTCGAAGGGCAAGCCGGTCTTATTCATGAAGATATACGGCGTGTACACCTGCACCTTGAAAGCGCCACCGGAGTTGGGGTACGTCCTGGGAAACTGTCAGCTGCTGCTTCGTTGCGCTCACTGAGAAGATGCAGTCAACTCACGTGTAGTGCAGCTTCAGCTTATGCTTCAGCCCTTGTTCATCAGATAGCTGGAAGCTGTCCTCGATAGGAAGCTCCGGGTCATCAGTGTTGATGATGGCATAGTCACTCTGCTTGAAGTCTAGAGTCATGTCAGCAGCGCTTCCGGCCAAACCCGAAAGATGGCTTACTCGTGTCCTCAGGGGAAACATTGAGCAGTAGAAGATGTGACAGCTCAACAGTGTGGATGGGGCTAGAGCCACCCTTGACCAGGAATGAGCTCGAGCTCAACCCAGTCTTTTTGTCGTGGATTCGGAACTTCAAGTCGTAGGGCAAGAGGTTCTCCAACTCGACCGGAGCGCGGAGTACCAGGCTCATGCGAGGGTATATTCTGCGTCCTGGATTAGCACCACCGTTATCGTCGAAAACAACAAAGCCCAACTCGCCTTGCCGCCGGATCCTTAGGGCTAAAGTTTGCTTGAGCCTGGAAGTAGAACGCGGGCTCTTTGGGGGTTTGATGTTTGCAGCTGATGGGCCGGATTGGCCGAGACATGATCTGCTGCCAATGCAAGGGCATAGACCAACTGAAGTCGAATCCAAATCCACCTGTTGTAACTGTCAGTATTGAGCTATACTCAGGATGGGAGCGACATTGACTCACGCAGTGGCCTGAGCCTGAACCTCTTCTCAAACGCATCTCGCACCGGAAGAGGGCACGATCCACCAGGAGGGATCATCATAGCCCCCGCCTGAGAAGCCTTCCCATGTGCATCCACCACAATCATCTCCACCGGGAGGCTGGTCTGATTCTCAACATTGAGCGTCGAGCGGAAAGTGACGACCTTGATGTTGTGCTCAAGCTTGATCTCGCACGTGAGCTGGTGGACGACTCTGTCCAGACGTGGTCGGAGGCTGAGGATGTGCTCGCCCTCCCGATCGACAGAAATGCTCCGGATTGGCTCCCAAGGTGTGTCCTTGAGCTGTATGCCCAGTGAGTTGTGGCGGACGGCGGAAACATTCTGCAGACTCACCGTCAGCCTTGACTCTCCAGGGGGGATCAAGATATACACTTACGTCTCGGGTATGCTTCTTGTCCTCGAATCGCCACGGCACGTCCGCACCATCCTCCAGCTGCTTCACCCCACTAACCGTCTTTACATCTGCTGACTCGCGCCATAAGAGCATGGTAATACCTGTGCAGTTTCGGATTCGGAACGGCGCGACATCAGTCTTCCCCTTCCCCGTCTTGGTGCGCTCTTCTTCCTTCTTGCTCCACACAGTGAACGACGTGATCGCCAGTTCGATGAAGGCCGAGCTCAAGCTGAGCTCAAGACGCTCTCTGGCAGACAGCTTCACGTTGAGAGGGTTATTGCCTGGCCCTGCAGATACCCGAGCCACCTATCAACAAGCACGTCAGTGACAACGTCGAAAAATACAACCAGAGACATACCCGAAGGTCGAATGTCCACGGGTCCATGAGTGGCTCAAAGTACGAGTTGGTCAAGTTGAAGTAGCGAATCGATGTGGTGATAGATGTCGCCATCTTTAACTGAAGAGATCGTCAGCTTTCATCGATCACCACAATCAGACATGACTCACATCGCCGGACCAGTCGTTGACGGCAAGATCAAACTCGTTGGTGGACAAATGCAGGACGGGCATCTCCTGGAGATCTGCGACCAACACGAACTGGAAACCACTGATCCGGGCCTTGAGCTACATTGGTATGAGGGTCAGCAATGAGTTCCGGAGCGTGATACAAGCTACACGCACCTGTTCCTTGGAAACAATGACCTGTCCCTTATCCAGTGACTGTCTTCTCCTGCTGATGGACGGGCGACGAGCAGTAGAGCTCTGTCGCCTGGTCTGACTTGACGTCACCACAGCCATAGACGACGTATCCGCCGTGTTCTCTCCCCCAGTGATGGTAGAGCTATCCGCCCCCGTCTTCGACACGTCCTTTGCCTCCCCTGCCGGTGCTAACGCCTTGGTAGCCACCGCGGTCGCCTTGCTCGCGATGTCTCCAATGAGCATCATGTCGGTGTACGACGCTCGGAAGATGATGGGGTCCGGGATCTCGACCTCGAAGCTCGTCATCTGCTGTGCTCCCCGGCGACGAGTATCGAGAGACAGCGCCACGTTGAGGTCGTCGAGGAATTTGACGCGATCATGCGGCTGGTCCATGCGCCCAAAGGACATACCGATCCGCTCGATCTTGAGGGCGAGTATGCTCTGCTGAGAAACCAGGACCTCCTTGATGTTGAGCTGTATGGCTTGGGTCTTGGGATTGGTGTCGTCGGCAATGACAATGACTGTGGCGTGTATGATCTCCACCCTGAAAGCGAGCGAGCCGCCAGGCCTCGGGCCTTCCTCGATCTCCTCGGTCTGCTCCTCTTCTGCGGGAGGTGCTTCGGTGTCCGCGGGCTTTTTGAACGGGCTAACCGCAAACTCTAGAAGAGCGGCGAGAGGGTCGACGGCGAGGATAAATCGCGGGCTGTCGACGGTGACCATAGCGAGAGCGGACTGGTCAGTCCCACCGGCCTTGGTGTATTGCAGCATCCTAATAAGAAGCGTCAAAGTGTCAGCACTCGCATACGCTATGCGCACGACTCAGGTCACGTACACTTGGTTACCCTCATGATCAGCCGGAGGGATGATATCCCTGAACACGCTACTCCCCGACCTAGTGCTCTTGAACGACAGCGTCTTCAGCGAGAACTCCGCCTCCATCGCGTCATCCGACAGCTTCTTGAACCCCAGGTGTGTCTTAACTAGTGCAAACCTCGCAATGCTGTTCTTCTTCAAGTCCGCCACCTGCAGTGCGTCCACGTTGTAAACCTCTAGCGCCACCTGGCCGACAGAGAACACAAAGTCCAGCGCCGTCCAGAGCTTCTGCCCCTCGTGGTCCACCGCCTTGACGACCGCCAGCTCGGGCTCGAGGTTGACGGCTGGGTCTTGATCCTCAGGAGGCTCCTCTGAGATGGGCGTAGCGGGGGTGGATATTGTGGCGGGGGTGACGGGCATCGACTCGGGCGACAGCTCGCTGTCCCCGACGTCGCCCAGGGCTCGCGGGAGAGACTCCAGCACGCCCATGAGGAGAATATACTGACGCTGAGTGAGAGACATCTCGACGTCGGACATCTCGGTAGTGATCTACACTTCCAGTCAGCTGTGCTCTTTACTTCGTCACGTCAAAACAGACGTACCTCCGTGTCTGCGTGGTGAGGGTCCTCCCGATGGTTCACATCCCCCGCCCGCTTCACTACTGCCGTAATGGCCACATCATCCACCACCTGTAATGTCCCCTTCTTTCCGTCTACCGTGATCTCTGACGTGACATTAATCCCCTGCAAACTTGCGTCGATCGTACTGGTGTCGTTGGGGTCGTTGAGGTATTCGTTTTTCGCGACGATCTCCCCCAAGCGAAGGACAAGCCTGTCGGAAGAGGTCGCCCCGTCTGGGGGCAAGACGATGATAGGTGTCTTGACCACCACATCGAAGTGCATCCTCGTGACCTCGGACGCGCGCTGCACAGCCGCCTGCTGTGCCGCGTCATACACCGCCTTCATCTCCGCAAACTTGAGCGCGAACGCATACAAGTCTCGCACCGGCCCCTTCATGAAGGTGAACTTGAATGAACCAGCGCGGAGGTTGACGGAGGAGTTGTAGCCGGGGAATGTCTCCTCGTCCGAGGGGTCAAAGGTCTCGTAGCTGAAGTCAGCGAGCTCGCCGCCTTCGATAGCCAGCAGCTTCTTGAACGCGGGATCGGCGACCGGCTCCTCGGAGAGATCCTCCAAAGAGATGTTACCGAGCCTCGCGCCGACCCGGAGGGTCCCGCCGCGCATGAGAATGGCGACGTCGGCGGAAGGAAGCATTAACAACGCAAAACGGTCACCATTGTTTTCAAGCGATACTGAAATCTCTATTAGCCCGATCCGGACACATCTTTGACGAGAAGCTCACCTTGAGCACTCGTAAGCTTGACCCGGACCCTCAGCTTATCCGTCGACTTCTGCTGCTCCTCCTCCTCCCCCCCTAGCCCGTCCTCCTCGCGCCCCTTCCCAGCGCTATCCACATCCGCCTGATCATCCTTGGGCACAAACGTCGTCATGATGAAGTCATACAGCGACAGGATCGGCTCCGGTGCCATGGTGATCTTGAACGTCGACAGCTCCGTGTCGATGCTCGTGTCCACGCCGTCATGCTTAGTCATGAACTCTGGCGACTCCTTCTGCACCTTCAAGTACTTGACCTGAACAAGATTCAGGTCCGAAGGAGAATCGCCCCCCTCGCTCGCATACGAGAGCAAGGGTCGCCTGGCGCTGCCATTCTCGATCATCGCTAAGGTGATAGACCGCAGGAAGAGGTCGACCGACATGTCCCACTTGCGGAGGGCGAACGTGAGACCGAAGCCTTCCAGCACGGCGTCAGCGAGAGGGTGCTCGGTCGTGGCGGAGGTGGACTTGAAGATTGACGCCTGGAGTTTGCCGACAGTGAAGGAGAACTCAAATGTTACTTGGCGCAAAGCACTCCTTTGGTCCTACAGAGGACATCAGATCCAGCCCAAGGTCTCCACGCATAGAACTTACCTCTGTCTGTTCATCATGCGTCTCATAGAAGTGTTCCCCCTTTCCTCCAATAGAACTGCCATCATCCTTGTCTTCCACTGTCCTGGTAGAGATGATTGACCGGTCATCGTCAAAGTTGTACTCCTCGATCTTCTGGCTTCGGAATGGCGCGCGCGAATCGCTTGAGATGATGGCCGGCACTTGGTCATTCTTCTCGTCGCCATCGCCGAACTTGGGGATCGATACGTCGATGAACTTCATCAACGACTCTGCCCAGTACCGATCAGCTTGATGTTCCTGTGTGCGGACATCATCCGACCCCACAAACACCACTCACTATACTTCCGGTCCGAAAAGTTTACGTGCAGCTCGGGCAACTCGCCCGAAATCTTGAAGCGCGTGAGGTTGGGCGCGTTTGTGATGGCGCTGTGTACCGTGAACGACATGCCGATCCGCTCGAGGATATGCAGGTCCGTGGACGTCTTGTGGTGTGTTCCGTCCAGAGCCTCCATACACGCTTCGACATCGTCGCCCATCAACAGCTGTGGAACCCGCCGACATCGCGTAAGCACCTTGCCAAGCACATGGCGACCTAGCAGCAGCCACATACCTGAGTAGACTCAAGACGCAGGTCTAGCCGGTCGTACATCAAGTCTTCCAGCTGCTTGTAGTCGTCATCGCTGTACTGCCTCCCGCGCTTGCTCTGTACCTCCTTGAGTTGCTCCTTGTCGGCAAGTCGGCTCTCGACGGAGATGTGACCGGCGTCGAGGACTAGAGTCTGGCACTGCTTGACCTTGACGCTACACATGATGTCAGGATCACGTTGAGGTGTTGTTAAGGGAACAGTGGCTTACTCCATGGGGATGATGACGATGGGCGCATTCATGTCAACTCGGAGATCCACGGTCTGTAGGGACAGTCAGCACTGCCCAACCACAACACAACTCGAGACCAGCCCACCTTGTGCTGCTCCAAAGCGTATTCCAAGCCTGCTCTGGTGTCCTTCCTGATACCATCCAAAGTCTGGCCGGCCGCATCCTGCAAACAGTCGAGTCAGCATCTGCATCTTCCTCGCAGACAGAGGGCGAGACTTACCAGCAAAGCCCCGATCGACTCCAACTGACTTTCTGGTGGCTTGAAAAACTGCACCACCGCCTCCACATAACCTCGATGGTAGATGATCTCCAAATGTCTCATCTTGACGGTCACGGCATTGTCCGCCCGTCCATCTAGCGGGTTGTGCTCGACCTCCATCACGAAGAATGGATCCACATTTCCCACCAGGCCATCCAGCTCCTCCACAGCACCTTCAAGGCCCCCCTCCTGCTCCAGGGTCTCCTGCTTGCCCTTCCCTTTGCCGGCCTTTTCTATATCCTTGACCCGAACGATCTGCGGGTAGAGCGAGTTCGGCGTGGTACCATCGTACACCCTAAACCCACCGAGAGCAATCTTGCCCTTCATCGAGTCCGTGAGCTGGACCGCGTCTGCCGAGAACGAGTCAAACACCAGTGCAATAATATCACTGTTCTTCCCGTGCGGCTCTGTGCGCAGCGCGAATGACCCCTTGTTGAGCTTGGCCGACACCCGCGCCTTCATAAAGTCTCGAGGGGTCGAGTCGATCGTGTCGGACGCAGCAGCAGTCGCGTCGTAGTCGATGATATCGTCGATCTCCTTTTTCTCCTCCTCCGACATCCCGCCGTTCTCGCCAGACGTTTTGGCAGACGAGCCCCATATCCACTGCCCCCAGGTCTGCGTCTGCGGCTGGTCCTTGGCCCGCTCTGCCTCCAGCTTTCTTCGAATGGCTGCGTCCTTCTTGGCTTTGGCGCGCGCGACAGAGCGGAAGAAACGGATGTCTTCATATGACGCCTTTGTCTCGATCTCTGCGAGCCCGGTGACGTCCTGTACACATGTCAGCCGGCACGTTTTGCCTTGTCAAAGGCACTGTCCAACTCACTTCTGCATCCAGCTGTTTTCCCTCTGGCAGCGCCAGCTTCTTCACGTACATGTCCACATATGCCTTTCGCATATCGCGCCTCTCCTCCAAATATGCCCACGACCATCTCCGGTTCTTGTCGTGCACCTCCGCCCGGATAGCATCCAGCGCAAATCTGAGTCGCGCCTTGGCTGGATTTTCTTTGAAATCCGACTCTGGAGGGCGAAACTTGTGGTACTGGTGGGTGCGGCGGTAGAAGTGGAAGACGTCGACAACGGAGAGAGCGTCTCGGTATTGGTCGCGATCGATGACGACGCCGATCTCGTCAAAGATGACTTGGGCGTCAAACTTGGGAATTTCGCTGGACATGTTCTTGTTGATGATGGCCTGCAGTGGTGTGTTAGCTGCAGTAATACAAGATACGATGAGAGGGGTGTGGCTCACTCTCGCTTCGCCTGTGACGGGCTTCAGGATGTACTGGTGCTTGGGTGTCCCCGAGAGCTGCAGTCATGTTAGTCGACGTCCTGCATGAACCCCATCACACCGCTCACCATCTCCTTGACAGCCGCTATAGTCCCCGCACGATCTTCCGGTCCCTTGTCCAGGCTCTCCGCGTCGGTGTCAAAGTACACTGCCAAAGCTCCTAGTTGCACGAGCTACAATCCGCCCCGTCAGCTCCTAGCCACTTGCGAATACGCTAAGCTGGTGCTTACCTTGTGAACCCCCTGCAAGCTGTCCTGGATGAAAGCCTCCACCCAGTTGGCGTCCGTGGACACCGCCTTAAACTCGTTGAGGGTTATACCGGCAGCGAACGGGTGCTGTGCGGGGTCAGCTGGTGCGTTGGGTGATCACGCAATTCGAGAAGGCTCACTTCGGGCGTGCTGCTCCCGTCCTCATATCGCACATGGATGCCCTTGATGTGGATTTGAACGTTGTCGATGATCTTGGACAAGATAGCTCCCATGTATGTTTGTTTGGCTTCGTAGAGATATGGATGAGTGAATCGTCCGCCAGCCGAAACAGACGAACCCACTCACCAACATCATTGTTCCCCTGTGACACCTGGCTCGCCGCATTATCCACCGCTTCTGCGCTCTTCAACTTCTCCTGCTTCGTCGCTTGCTCTACCCTTTCATCCTCTTCTATATCCACCTTCCCTTGCGGCCGAGCTCGCGCCAAAACATAGACATCGTCGATGACGATCTTGACCGGCTGGGTCTTGAGCGCCGTCCATGGGATGGAGATTGAGAGGGTGCCGATATCGCCGGCGACGATCTCGACGGGAAGGCCGAATCGCTCAAGAAGAGATTTCTTGAGATGCAGGCCGTAGAACTGGAGGTTACCTGTGAAGTCGGGACCATAGACGAGAGATCAGTTGTCGGTCTTGTGTGGAGGAATGATTCTACTGCTTCGCAGCGAGCGAGTTGGACATGGACTCACCGCTGAACAGTGATAGCGACAGATCCTGCGAGTTCAAATTCTCAACGTACGGCGATACATATACGTTGAGCAGACTCAGCACGGCACTCTTGACGCTGTTCATTGTAGCGTGAACCTTCGGCTGGGTGTGCTGCTCCCAGCTGCGGTTGGAGTGTGCGAAGGCAGTTAGCCAAGCTGGATGAGACGCGTGTGGGTGGAATGGCCCGTTGTTTGGGTATGGGTGGACGGATAGACTGGAGGCTGCGGAGGATGTGGGGTGATAAGGACAAGCAGTGGGGGCCAAGTCAAGAATAAGTGGACAGTCGACAGGGGGAGCCTGTGGAGGACGAGCTGCGGCCCAGCGAACACTCAAGCAGCGTCATCATCCAAGGGCATATGATGCTCTCCATTGTGGGGACTTCTGATCCCGAGGCACGTAAAATGGGAGTTACGTAAGCCAAACACGTCTCATGTTCGAACTCAAGCACACGCATTTTCGGCGTCCTCCTTGGATGCAGCTTTCAAGACGACACAAGAAGTGAAGTACTCCCAGAGCACACTGCTGCTGCCCACATCACCGCCCCTGCCTTGCCGCAACCTCTGGATGCTTCAACCGACCAGAAAGAAACAAGACTTGCTTAGGTTATCCACGCGCGGTCTAGACCTACTTTCCTCCGCTGATAGCTCCGTTTATCAGCCTGGCTGAGGCAGATGAATGGGCGTTCGAATCGCTGATGCTGTCTGATCTATGTGGTGTCCCATGGTGAACAGGGCTATACAGTGGAGTCATAGCCGGCCGCACATAGTATTTGTAGCTCGACGCGTCAGTTGACGCGTGATTCAACATTGCCGTCTGTCTTTGCTGCGAATATACTCGCTCTATGCATCCATAAGCAAGCGAAGAGTGCTTACCACAAACACTCACTATCCGAAGTGGCAATGGGCTGCCGGAACGATGCTTCACCGAAGTGGAGAAGAGTGAAATGCACTAGAGCGCTACGGAGGGAAAGCATGGGGCAAAGTGCCACATCAGAAAATTCCGAGAGCGCTGGCCGCACCAGTCGCGTTGACTGACGCGTTTGCATGAACTGCTTCTAACTGTAAGCCTGTCTCCTCTGCCTCCTTACTGCTTCTCTTATCCTCATCTCTACATCCCGATCGTCACCCGCATCGCCACCGCACGTGTGTAAGACGCTTCCCGTGATCTCTATAGTCTCAAGACACGGCTTCTATCGTCTACATCATGTCCGAAATTACCCTCGACTCGGACGTATTCTTCAAGCGGGCGGAGAAGATATTCTCGGCATGGGAGGCAAGTCCACCAGCCTCTTTCAGGGTTGATGTCAGCTAACGGTCCTCAACGATGCCATTCTGGATACATGTCTACCCCAACAGAATGCGGAGGGTGACACCCAGGTTCTTGGGGATTTGACCGCCCTCTCAGTCCTCCTTGGAGAACCCAATGACGAGACCGCGTCTTACAGCAAGACCACAGCTTTGCAGGTAAGCTTTGTCGGGCCCCTGTTCCCCGTTTGAGCTGACACTATGGTGTACAGATGTACCTCCTCGGTTTCGAGTTCCCATCCACCCTCATGGTCTTCACGAAGTCACCTAGAAAGGTCACCTTTCTCTGCGGGTCTTCGAAGGGTAGGTGGCGCAGCGCAGGTAATGAGATATTTCACAGGCTGACCCCCATATTCACAAACGCAGCCAAGATCCTCCGACAGCTTCAGCCTACGGGAGATATCCAGATTGACGTGAAGGTTCGGTCGAAGGACGTGTCATCTGCCAAGGGTGTGTCAGGATCTCACCTCGTCCCATTGCTACGAGGGGCACTGCGCTGACACCAACTATGTAGCGGCTATGGAAGAGGTCGTGCTCTCTCTGGGAGAGGGCAAGGTCGGCCACCTGCCTAAGGACAAGCCTGAAGGGAAGATTGTGGATGAGTGGAACGCAGCGTGAGTCAAGTCCGGCATGGGTGCTTCTCTGGGGCATTCCTTACGAAGTCATCGACAGTATCAACGCCTCGAAGGGCAGCTTGGAGCTGGTGGATATGGCTGTGGCGATCTCAGCAATCCTGGCGGAGAAGGATGGGGAGGAAATTGTAGGTCGTACCTTTCGATCTCCAGGCCACACCAACATTACTGACTTCGCCACCCGTAGAAAACTGTGATCACAAGCGCCAAGATGACGTCTACTGTGATGGTGCACTACTTCAAGTCAAAGATGGAGTCTATCATAGACCGAGGGTCGTCCGTTCCTCACGATGACTTTGCTATGTAAGTCGTACAGTGCTGTGTTGCTGCTCAGCGCTGACATTGTTATAGTTTGATCGAGGAGAAGATTGGCAACGACGAGAAGGGTGCCGACATGAAGCTATGGAACAAGAACCCTTCCCTCGGCGACGTGAGCATCCCTGCCCGTTATCGCTAGGCCATTACTGACATCATCGCAGATCGACTTCGCCAACGCCGAATGGGTTTTCAGCCCTATCATCCAGTCCGGCGGCAAGTACGACCTCAAGGTCACCGCCTCGTCCAACCATGACAACCTCAAACCCGGCGTGATCCTCGCCAGCATCGGGATGCGCTACAAGAACTACTGCACCACCATGGGCCGGACCTTCATGATCAGCCCGAGCAAGGTCAGTCCCCGCCAGTCCAGAATTCAGACTGAGCTGACTCTACGAGTTGGCAACAGAAACAAGAGACGTACTACAGTGCTCTTCTGGAGACTCGACAACATGCGCTCAAGCTTCTCAAGTCCGGGGCAGTGGCGTCCGACATTTACAACGGTGTGCGGACATTTTTGGAGCAGAAGGATGCGAACCTGGCTTCGGCATTGCTCAAGAGTGTCGGCTTTGTGGTGAGTCTTGGCGCCAGACTTGTGATGACAACGATTTAATTGACATCCTGGGTAGACGGGTATGGAGTACCGCGACAGCACTTTCCTCCTCAACGGCAAGAACAACCGAGAGCTGAAGGAGAACATGGTGGTTACCCTCTCGCTTGGCTTGGCGGACCTTCCCGACCCCAAGAAGAAGGGCTCTACGTGAGTGAGCTGTGTTATATCTGCAGCACCATCAACTGACACTCATGGCAGGTATTCACTTGCTCTCACGGACACTGTGAAGATTGGCCAGAATGGCGCAGTGGTGTTGACTGAGGGCTGCACGAAGCTCAGCGACGTTGTCATGGAGCTTGAGGTGTGTGACGCTCAAGTCTGATCGTCTGCGTAAACTGACAAGTGATCGAATAGGACGATGACGAAGAGCCCGAGCCTATCCCTTCGCCCAAGAAGGCCAAGGTCAAGACCAACGGTTCCCCCGTCAAGGCCTCCAAGCCCCGGTCCAGCACAGTCGGTGGCCGTGTCCTCTCCACCAAGACCCGTGGTGGCAACCGCGAGCAGGCGGGGCAGACGACGGCGGAGAAGATTAAGGCGAACCAGGAGCGGTTACACGCGCAGCGTGCAGCGGACGGGCTGAAGCGGTTTGAGGGGGGTGATGGCGGTAAGGGTGGGGCGCAGGCGAAGGTGGTCAAGAGATATGAGAGTTACAGGAGGGAGGAGCAGTTGCCGAGGGCCGTTGAAGATCGTCGAGTAAGCTGTTGGACGTGGTACGTAGTCGACTGCGTACTTGAACTGACGATTCGGCAGATCTATGTCGATGAACAACGACAATCGGTGGTTGTACCGATCAATGGCTACGCCGTCCCGTACCACATCACCACCATAAAAAATGTCACCAAGACCGAGGAGTCCAACCACATCGTCCTGCGCATCAACTTCCAGTCCCCAGGGCAGATTGCGGGCAAGAAGGAGGACATGCCGTTCGAGGACCCTGACGCCAACTTTATCCGGTCGATCTCGCTCCGCTCGCAGGACTCGCGTCATATGCTCAAGGTGTACGACACGATAACGGCGCTGAAGAAGGCGGCGACGAAGAGGGAGGCGGAGAGGAAGGAGCTTGCAGATGTGATCGAGCAGGAGAAGCTGATTGAGACCAAGGGTGAGCTCATCTTATCGATATCATACGACCGATCGACGTTCGATATACTCTACTAATGACTTCGTCTGCTTAGGCCGACACCCTTACGTTCTCAAGAATGTGTTCCCCCGCCCTGCCCCAGAGGGGAAAAAGACGGATGGAAACGTCGAGATCCACCAGAACGGTATCCGTTTCCGGCCGGACGGTCCTGCCTCCAAGATCGGTGCGTCGTCGGAACCTGACCGCATAGCGCTGTCGCTAACTCCGTCTATAGACATTCTTTTCAGCAACATCAAGCACCTTTTCTTCCAGCCTAGCGAGAAGGAGCTTATAGTCATAATCCACGTGCACCTCAAAGCGCCGATCATGCTGGGGAAGAAAAAGACATCTGTGAGATTCGATTAGTTTACCACCGGCTACTCGCCGAAGGCTGACCCATGCCCCACAGGATGTTCAATTCTACCGAGAGGTGGCCGATATGTCCTTTGACGAGACAGGCGGCAAGAAGCGCCGCGCTCGATACGGCGACGAGGACGAGATTGAGCAAGAGCAGGAGGACCGTAAGCGTCGCGCCGAGCTGGACAAGCTCTTCCAGGACTTCGCTCGGCGGATTGAAAGTGCCGCCCAAGCGCAACAGTACGAGCTCGAGGTGGACGTGCCATTCCGAGAGCTCGGGTTTAACGGTGTGCCCCACAAGTCCATTGTGCTTTTGGTGCCCACCACCAACTGCTTGATCCACATATCCGAGTTTCCGTTCACGGTCATCACCTTGTCCGAGGTCGAGATTGTCCATCTCGAGCGAGTGCAGTTCGGTTTGAAGAACTTCGATATGGTGTTTGTCCTGCAGGACTTCAAGAAAACACCGGTGCATATCAACTCAATCCCGGTGGAGCACCTCGACAACGTGAAGGAGTGGCTTGAGTGAGTTGACGTGCGTCCATGCATCTCAGGCGTCTGCTGACCAACTCACCTTAGCTCATGTGACGTGCCCATTTCCGAGGGCCCGGTCAACCTCACGTGGCCTGCGATCATGAAGACCCTCAACGAGGACCCGCTCGCGTTCTACCAGGAGGGCGGATGGAGTTTCCTAACTGGCGATGGCTCGGTAAGTCACCGCCAGAGTACACACGAAGCGCTAAAGCTGACTGTCTGGGGGTAAATGTAGGATGACGAGTCCGATGTGTCTTCCGAGGGGTCAGAGTTCGGGGAGAGCGATGTCTTCGACGATGAATCGAGCGCTGATAGCGATGACGAGAGCGGATCTGACTGTACGTATGATTGCTAACTCACTCACCCTGGGATGTGAAAATTGACAACGTGCTGCTGTAGTTGACGACGACTCGGACGGTTCGGAGGAGGAGCTGTCCGATGAGGGAGAAGACTGGGATGAACTTGAGCGTAAAGCTAAGCGAGGTGAGCCTGTGTGAATGGGTTGTTTGTATGCATCCTAGCTGACATGGGCACGCGTATAGCCGACGACAAGGCACACGCAGAGCGAGGGGGCGGCGGTGATTCTGACGATGGCGGGCGGAAGAAGAAGGGTGGAAGGAGATAAAAAAGGATATGTTGTAGCTTAGCTCTCTCATGCCATTTTTGGTATTCCCTATGTTGGACGTGTATACAAAGAGTTTACATATGACGGCAGAGACTTGCATGGCGTCGCCCTGTTTTCCCCGACGGCATCATATGTACGGGGGAGCCCGCAAGACAAAGGGGGAAGTGATGATGATATACAATCACCCAGCCAAGGGGCGAGGGAGGGGGGGGGGGGGGGCGTGTCCTCCCCCCCCCCCCCCCCCCTCAAAGCATCATCGTTCTCCCCCTCGCCTTAACCAGTTCAATTCTTATTCTCCTCTCCATTCTCTCATGCGTACCCACGTACGTGTGTGTGCCATATCCGACACGTAATGCGGTTCATCACAGTCCCGCTAAATATGTACTCGCTCCTCTACACTTCACTGCCATTTGATTCCATAAAGTTAATCCACGACGCCCACTCACCCTTCAAAGAGTTCTCAATGAAGAATGATTTGAGTGCCCCCCGGTATTGCTCCGGGCTCCATGTATGATCTATGGTAAGGATCGGGCTGCCCTTCATCATGTTATCAAACTCGTCGTTGTTGTCGATGAATCCTAGCTCCACCGTCGTCGCCCTACGGAATTTATCTTGAAATTCGCCCCACAGCCCTCTTTCTTCCATCATCCTACGCGTAACCCGGCCAACCACCTTGTCCTCCATCCCCGGCAAGTGGTCCGACTGAAGACTCAGCTGGATGGCAGTGCCAGTGCAACCGCCCTCCCAGACATCCGTGAATATTCCATCGTCCCCAGCAAACGTTGTGCGTGCGGCTTCCATGCCTCGGCTTGCCGTTCTCATACTCGGCACCTTCGACGAGTCCCAAGTGCATGGGACACATGCAAGTGTACCTCCCATGCGAACCCCTCGAGGGTTCCGATGCCGTTGTGATGTCTTGAGCGGTACTGGAACACATGCAAGTGTCCTTCACATCCGAATCACTCGAGGGATTCGGCGCCGTTGTGCTGTCTTGAGCGGTACTGGATGACGGCATACTTTGTGTTGGTGGTGATGGTATGTTGTACTTGGCTTGAACTGCAGTTGTAGTCGAAGGTCAGACCAGTGACTTTTGTATCTGCCTTATATGTAGGCCCAAGACAAAACTCTGTACACCAGGCCCTCTAAGGATCTTCCCCCGGTCCGGTCGGGCCTAGTGAAAGGGGGGCGGGTGCCGGGCCTTCTTTCGGGCTTTCCCGCCGTGCATCCTACGTCAGCTGACGTCAACCCAAATCACTTGCTTACACTTCTTTGTTCTACAGGGGAAAAACCGGAAGACACCTGCTTCGAGCTCGGCTCGCATTATCCCTCGCTGAAATTGGAGAGGGTGGCCGTCAGTATGGTCTGAGTATTGCGGCGTGTGCGGTGGGATGGTACTGATGTGGACTCGACGTTCTGTTTACAGTCAAGATCTAGTTAGTGTACATAGCAAAGATATGCGTACATATCGCCCCATGTGCCAAGAAACACAGGCTGCTTATCACCATGAAGATACACCCATGCCAACCCGCCCAGCACCAGTATCACCACTCCGCAAACCTCCCGCCTTCCCGGAAATCTCTCCAATTAAACCCCTCATCACCCTGCTGGATCAGCGGCAAATCCACGACCATCTCATCCCCCCCAATAACCGCGGCCCCGCCACCATATTCCAGGCCGTTACCATCATCCTGGACGAACAGCTTCATGTAGCACGGCTTGCCAGGGGTGTTGAAGTGGCGGTAGGGGTCAGTGGGTCGGATGGATTCGCCGCACCTGTAGCAGAAGTGAGCTTGGCAGCGGCCGCACGTCATGTGGTTGCAACCGTGGCTACGAAATCTGTTAGTGCTGTGGGAATTAGGACGAGTGCCGACAGGACATACCTCTTTTCCACGCGTACGCCGCATCCAGGACAAGCGCTCGTGCTCTCCTCCAGCCACTTCCTATTGAGCTCATCCTCCTGCCACCGCGCCACCATCCTCTCCATATTTGACTTTCCTCTTTGAACTTCTATCCTCGCCCGCTCCTCACTCCCTTCCGCATAGCTCAGGTACTCCCGAACCAGTTCTGACGTCGCCGGGAGGGCGCACACTGTGTGGGGGCCGTGCCATGTACAAGAGCAGTAGAGGCAGAAAGAGAAGTTGCACTTGGGGCAGAGACGGTAGGCTTCCCAGCGGTCCTCTGTGGTGATGGGGGGAGGCGGGTGTTCTTGTGCCGGGGCAGGTGTGGAAGGTTTGGTGGAGAGCTCGGAAAGGCGAATAACCTTGTTAGAGGAGGTAGGGATGGTGGGAGACGAAGGAAGGGGGGGAGGGGGTACGGCGGCTTGGCAGGTCGGACGAGGACAGATGCAGTACGTCGGGTCTGTATAAACTTGTCAGCTGGGGGTTACGATAAATCAACAGACATCTTACCAGTCTCGACTATCCGCCTCTGCTTCAGCTCTTCCCACCGTACTCTGAGTTCCTTGCCAACCACGCTCTCCACCAGCTCGGGATCCACATCATCGTCCGCTTTCTGTGAAGCATCACGCGTGGCCCGCCGCTTGACACAGGCTGGGCTGGGGCACGCAACGCTCTCCAGCGTGCCCTCTGTGACTGCCAGCGTCCAACAGTCCTTCAGACATTGGCTGCAGCTAGATATTGCGGGTTCAGCACGAGCTTATGGCAGCGGGATAGCTGCAGAACAACAGACGCGGCTCACAAGACACAACCACAGCCTGGCATCTGCACACAGCGACTCCCTTTTCTATTCTCCCAGCATATTGTACAGCTAAACGCTGTCCGCTCAAACTCCGAGTGCATATTTGCAGAGTTGTACGCCTTGAGGATGGTGAAGAAGGTCGACGCGGTGATCATCGGAGGCACTGGTAGTCTGCATGATCATCAGTTGGAGCTCGCATAGAGGGCCGCTGGAGCCCAACACACTCGAGTGTCCCAGATTTGACCATACTGAGATCCGCCAGAAAATCGCCGTTGACCACCCACTCCCACCATTTCCACAACACCCCGGTCCCGCCGCCCATCACCTCCTTCTCCTCAACCCACATCTCCCCGAGCTTCGCC
Source organism: Cryptococcus sp. VH57_BW (assembly GCA_024271845.1). Lineage (NCBI taxonomy): Eukaryota > Fungi > Basidiomycota > Tremellomycetes > Tremellales > Cryptococcaceae > Cryptococcus > Cryptococcus sp. VH57_BW. Next base: position 335,053 of record JANBXI010000002.1, read on the forward strand.
TCGATCCGCCTCAAGAGCGCCTTCGGTAGCCAGTTTCCCACAGTCCCACCCGACTCATCCGGCAGCTGTGCTTTGAGTGATAATGGCCTCGGCGAGTCAGATAAAGGGTACAACGGTGGGAGGATAAGCCTGAAGACGAGCGGCGGGAGGTGCGAGATGGTAAGGGTTGTGGCGCTGGGACCGGAGGCGGTAGTGGCGAAATGGGTGGTGGTGGGGCTGGGGAGAGTTATGGGTAGGTGTAGGGTGAGGAGGCGACCAGGTTTCTGTCTGGGGTTGGGAAGTATGGTGACTTGTTCAGGGTACATGGACTGGAGGGGGGGGGGGAGGGGACCGTTGATCAGCATCTGTAGTTTGCGCAGAAATCCTGTTTGGGTGGCGCACGGTGAGCGCACCTCCAGAACGGCGAGCTCGTCCTCTTGCAAGGACTCGCACTGCAGTTTATCCTCGTCGGTTTCTGTGCTCATGTGGCCCTTGGTCTGTGGTTACAGTGGTCCACTGAGTTGAAAAGAGAGGAGGAAGATGCGATGCCATGACGGGGTTGTTGGATCGCTGGTGGAGGTCACCATACTGCCGGCCAATCCGCATGAGCTTCTTGCAGTGCTGCTTGCCGTGTAGATGTGCGCCGACTTGACCATGCATGCATTGCGTTCACCAGGCTGAATACCCAAGGCCGTACTCCCGTATCGGACTGCTCGACAATGTATATTAGCATACAGGTCTGATGATGACCATACCATTGCACAAGCGTCTTCGAGAGTCCTCATGCGCTGACGCGACCGCGACGACCTCGGCCTTGCTGATGATGACTGGAGACGCGACTTGGCTTGCCGTTCACGTCTCTTGCTGTTTCCATATGTCTGACTCGACTTTGTAAGACCCCCGCAGGAAATCGTCGTGTTGTCCCCCGTACACCATGAGCGGGACAATCAAAGGTACGTACGCACATGCTTGACCCCACAACACAACTGACACTTCCACCCGACGCGTCTGCTCTACAGCCATTGACACCGACTCTGTTCACCGACTTCACTCCGGTCAGGTCGTCCTCGATCTACAAAGTGCTGTCAAAGAGCTCGTGGAAAATAGTCTTGATGCTGGGGCTACCAATATAGGTGGGGGCGTCTTGGAAGCATTCAAGATAATGTGCTGATGCAGACCGGGGCGCGGCTCCTTTGTAGATGTGCGGATCAAGGACAACGGGCTGGAGAGCGTCGAGGTTTCCGACAATGGGTCCGGCATTGGAGAGGAGGACTGGGAGTCTATCGGTGAGATGCATGACTTCTAACTACTCGCTGTTTGCGCGGAACTAATAGCGAGATGTAGCTCTCAAACACCACACATCAAAACTCCCTTCCTTGGCCGACCTCTACAAAGTCACCACCTTCGGCTTCCGAGGCGAAGCCCTTTCGGCTCTGTGTGCGCTGTGCGAGTCGGTGACGATCATCACGTCGACAAAGGATATGGCGCCAATGGGGGCAATCATCAAGCTTGGGAGAGATGGGAGAGTGGTCGACTCGTCTGGAAGGGTCGCACGGCCCGTGAGTCCGCTGAAGGTACCTCACACTGAGACCTGGTTGACCTGGTGTGTCTGCAGAGGGGAACGACCATCACTCTTTCGGGTCTCTTTGTACCTCTACCAGTCCGGAGGAAAGAGTTTGAGAGGACAGTCAAGCGCGAGCTCACTAAAGCCCTTACGCTCATGACAGCGTACGCGCTCGTCCCCGCCAGCGTGTCGCTCCCAGACGGCCGGGCAGGCGTCAGGCTGAAAGTGGAGATCGTCGGTGGTGGTAGAGCAGCGTGAGCCGCTTCTATCCTTTATCTGTGAAAACTGAAGCCAACAGAGGCACAGTAAGCGTAGCACGCAGCTAGCAACCGACGGGCGGGGGTCTCTTCGGGCCTCTGTTGGCGCTGTTTGGGGCCACAAAGCCCTTGATGCAGTGCTAGACGTCAACCTCGAGCTAGATGTTGAGGTCGACCGAGTCATGGCAAGACGGGAAGGCCTCGATGAGAAGACGTGGGTGAACGGTTTCCATCGTGCCGGCCGCCGACCGCTGACCACCCACACAGTTCACAAAGTGTGAAGGTCTCCGGACTGATCTCATCCGCTCAGTGGGGACAGGGGAGGTCCAGCGCTGACAGGCAGTTCTACTTCATTAATGGGCGACCCTGTAACCTCACAAGCGTATGTTGTCCTCTTGGCTGTGCGTGGCAAATGCTGACCCAAGACATGCAGGTTGCAAAGGCTGTCAATGAGGTCTATAAGACCTTCAATACCAACCAGCTGCCTATGGCTATTCTTGACTTCCAGATACCTCCCCGTAAGTCACACGGAACTCCCGTTAGGTATTGGACTGATCTGGCCTTCACCGTAGAGAGCGTCGATATCAACGTCAGTCCAGACAAGAGGACGATCTTCGTGCACAGTGAGGACCGTCTGATCGAGGCACTGAAGGTGAGCACGTGTCGTCCTTCAAGCTGTGGCAGATTTTAGCTGACAGAAAGGTAGACTGCCCTGGATGCATTCTTTCAACCGTCGCGGAGCACCTTTGCGGTAGGCGGTGCGACCCAGACGGTCAAGACTATCCGACACATACAATCACAGCTGTCTACGGGGCGTACTCAGCCTGTTGGGCAGGAGACAGCTGGTGACGAAGGTGCCGAGGAGGGTGGCGAAGGAGAAGAAGATGAAGGGGAGGAGGAGGTAGACGAGGTGCTGGCAGATCGGGCCCCCTCTCGACGTGCTGCACCCGCACCCATACGCGTCTCCGACGACGAAGACGACGACGAACCCATGCAAGTCGACCTGACCGACGAAGTCCTTCCGCTCACCTCATCCATCACCCGTTCCTCGCGCCGTCGGCCGTCCCCGCCCCGGTCCTCCCCACCCACCGCTCCTCGACGCGTCGTCCAGCAAACGATCAGCACATCCACTGCATCCTGGAGCCCGGATAGGAAATCACGCGGCGCCGCCAGCTCGAGCGCTGGTAGTCGCGCAACGGGTAAGGGTAGGGAAGTCACGGCAAAAGATGTGCGCGTTGCGCTGCGAAAACGGTTAGCGGTGTATGCGAGCCAAGGGGCGATGGTGCGAGATGAAGAGATCGAGGAGGAAGATGGGGGAGGGGATGTAGACGACGTTGAGGCGGAAGAGAGTACCGAGGAGGAAGAGCAATCTCAAGAGGAACCGAGCGAGGATGTCCCGGAGGTGGTCCGGGTCGACGACGAGGACCGAGGAGAGTTGGAGGAGGTAGCGGCAGTCTCTGAAGACGAAGCTCCGCCGTCCCCTCCCCGGTCCCGCCGCCGACCTCGAGGAGAGCCTATCTTCGAGGATGAAAGCCCCGTCATTGAGCGAGCTCCTAGCTCCTCCAGCCGGCGACCTCGCAGTGAGCAGGACGTCAAGGAGACCGTCCCTTCGGGTATCCCATCCTCTGGTCGCCGCCCTCGGGACGGCCCACTGTCCTCAGATGAGGACATCCCCACCCTCGCCGACCACGTCATGGACGTCGACGTCGATGACACCACTACCTCCGACGACCCACCTTCGAGACCGTCAACGCCGGGTCGCAAGTCGAGCAGCTACCGCGACGAGATCATTTCCAGCGGTCCGCAGGGCGAGCTTTCCCTCCGCTTCGACCTTCCCCGGCTCCGCGCTCGCTATGCCGCAAGGAGGGAATCGTCTCACCCCCCCGAGCGCAAGAACGCCTTCCAGGCGGTCACAGATGCGGGGCTTGCTGGCGCTGCTGGAATTGCCAACAAGGACGCGAGTTTGGCAGAGGAAGCATTGTCGAGGGTGATCTCGAAGGCGGACTTTGAAAGGATGGAGGTGCTGGGACAGTACAATAAGGGGTTTATCATTGCGAGGCTGAAGCTGCCAGTTGGTGAGGGGAAAGAGGTGGACGACCTGTTCATCATTGACCAGCACGCCTCGGACGAGAAGTACAACTTTGAGACGTTGCAGCAGACGACGAAGATCAAGGGGCAAGCTCTCATCAGGTTAGTACATTGTGTATACCTGTTGTCTGACTGGGCACTGCTTACATGTCTTTGTTTGATAGGCCCCGACCACTGCAGCTCACAGCTGGAGACGAGATCGTGGCGATGGAGAACCTTGACGTCCTCCACTCGAATGGCTTTGGCGTAAAGATCGACGAGGAGAAGCCAGCTGGACGGGGCGAGCGGGTCAGCCTTGTGGCTATGCCTGTTAGCAAGGACACGGTGTTCGACTTCCGGGGTGAGCAGAGCTGTATTGGTCCACTTGTGCATGGCGTGGACATCTAACCTGACAGCCGACACTGTAGACCTTGAACAGCTCCTGCATCTTCTGTCGGACGGGTCACGGCCAGCTGGGCAGATGGTCAGGTGCAGCAAAGCGAGGTCGATGTTTGCGAGTCGAGCGTGTAGGAAGAGTGTGATGATAGGAAAGACGTTGACCAAGGGGCAGATGGTCCAAGTGAGTCTCAATCTGCTTCTTGTCTGCCGGCGAGGTATCCCTCCGACATCGTTACACTTTGCTGACATGTCGTTCAACAGCTTCTCCGCAATATGGGCACTATTGACCAACCTTGGGTGAGCTAATCTGTGCCCGATACGCCCAGTTATACACATCGCGCTAACGATATCGAAGAACTGCCCTCACGGTCGCCCGACAATGAGACACCTGACAAAGATCCAGGTGCCCTCCAAGCCGCGCAGCGGTAGAGGAAGGATCGATTGGGCCAAGTGGAAGGCGGCGCAAGACTGATATGATAGTGCTGTGGTGTTCTTCTTGCTGCTGGGGGTGGGGGTGCCAGGGGTGATTGAAGGGAAGGTGTTGTATTGAATGCATTACTGATGCTCAGTCTATGATACTAGTCAGTAAAACAGATAACGACCGATGCTTATCAGCACAAGGCAGTATGCCCACTCGGTTGTGTTGGGTTAGATCATTACACCGAAACTCCACAAATCAATAAGATCAGTTGAGAGGTGCACAGAGTCAGCACGTCCATATATTGAGAGTTCGGCATCTCGTATACATGTCGTTCGCAATGGGCAGTGATTTACAATGCAAGGTATGGGGAGTGATCAAGGACAAATGAACGCGTGGGTGGGGGAAGGAAGGCATAGTCAATAGACAATAAGCAGTGGACAGATATGACGAAGGAGACGACAGAGCGTGCACAAAACTTTGATGGTGTGAGGAGGTTAGGGAGTGACAGCCAATCGTTCGTTCTTGTTGTTGAATGAGAGAGATGACGCCCAAGCTTTGAGGTCGCCCTGCGTGATTTTGGACTTGGTCACCCAGTCTTGAGCCTTCAACACGAACGTCAGCCCATATGCTACCTTTCACCCATGGAGACATCCAGCTCACCAGAAGTTCCTGAGGGCTCTTCCTTTCCGCTGGGTTCTTGTACAAGCAGTCCTCCACAAACACCACCGCCTCTTCCGGGAACGTCCTCCTCCGACTGATGAGTCTTGGTGCCGGCTCATTCACGATGTGCTGCAATAGGTCCAATATGCTCATTGTGTGCCCACCACCGCCGAGGCTCACCCCGTTGGACTGCCGGCGCTCCTTCTTGGCTGCGGCATCTTTGGATATCTTTGGGCGTACGGAGGAGAGAGGGAGGGTAGGGTCCGGATCGAAATCTGACGCGGTGGGGGAAGGGGCATCGGACTCGGACTCGGGGGAGTCTGAGAAGGGGAAACGCCCGAGGGCGAGCTCGATGAGGGATATGCCGAGAGACCACACATCTGATTTGATGGTGTACGGTGCGCCCTGAATACGCTCGGGCTAGACGACTAGGAGATCAGCGCTCTTGTCTGGGCTATGCCGACTGCCGACTCACGCTCATGTAGGTGCTTGTGCCCACGAACGTGTTGGCGATAGAGTTGATGAGCTCGCCCGAGACACCAAAGTCACAGATCTTGATCTCGCCGTTGGTGTTGCAGAGGATGTTGGACGGCTTGATGTCTGCAGTCGGGCGATCGAGGACAGTCAGGAACAAACGAGTCAGCACACGGACAGACAAGGATCCCCACAAACTGTACGCCGACACACGGGCCCCCTGCGCACAGAGATCTGCGGCAAGTGAGGCACTTTGTGGAGGACAGAACAGAGTGGATGAGTAGCTGCAAACAGACAGACATACCTCGGTGGATAATCCGGTGCACGTCGTAGAGGTACATCAAGCCATGCAGCACAGCTTCGGCGACCTTACCGACGATGTTTAGAGGCACAGGCCCGTTCTGCCGGTAAATGTAGTCGAAGGAGCTAGAAGTTGTGGTCAGCATAGCTCCTGGATCAGCCAGACGTGTGTACTTACCCGGCATCCATATGCTCCATGACAATCCCGACATGCACATCCACTGGGAAACACCCAAAGTACCCGACGATATACGGCGAAGAACAGTCGTTCATGATCTGCAGTTCTCGCAGGATCTGTTTTCTGACAGAGGGCTTTGCGTCGACGAGAATGAGCTTTGATTTGAATGTCATTGTCAGCGCTTCTTCTCCAGATTGCAGTTCCTAGGCCCATGCCAGACAAGAGACTCACTTTTCTCGCCATGATGCACCCCCTCTTCTTGTTCCACACCTTTGTGACCGTACCCCCGTTACCTGCCCCGAGCTCCTCCAGCTCCTCCAGATCCCCATCCTTCACCAAATCCTCCCCATACGTATCCTTGTGCTTGCTCCTCTTCTTCTTGTCCTTGTCCTTCTTGACGGCCGACCCGGCAGCCGCCGAGGTTGAGGCAGTCGAACAGTCGCTCTGCGTAGCCGCGACCGGGCTATCGGGCACGCCCAAGCTGTTATTCGACGACGAAGACTTGGATGAGAGCTGGAGGTTGGCAATGTCATCACGCAGTTTCTCCGCTTCCGATTGGAAGTTGGTGGGTGTCCCCGCGCTGCCGTTAACGGGCAGGCCCGGGGCCGCGCGGGTGGGCTTCAAGAAGGCCTTGGAGATGTCGAGGCCGGCGGGCTTCTTGCGCGAGATGGAAGATTTTGGGGTCCCAAAAGTGGAAGAGGTAGAGGCGCTGGGAGAGGCAAGGGACGGGATGGGTTTAGAAGGGGTGGTGGAAGGGGTATGGGATAAAGGGGTAGACTCGCACATGGCTGTGCGGTGAGAGGCAACGAGGGGGGGAGGTCTAGTGGATGGGATGACGATAGAAGTGGGGGAGAGCGAGGATAAGAGGACGAGAAGCCTCTGGGAGCCCTATACAGCAGTGTCTTTTGTCCCGAGAGGCCCTGCTGCTGTAAAGACGATAGTTTATATTAGACAGCAAGATGCGTTTGCATGTAGGCACAAGAGACACAGACCACCTAGACAACGACGAGGCGCGTCATCCTCACCATAGATCTCATTACGTAACAACCCTTCCTTTCTTCTGGCCTCTGCTAGCTAGCTTCAGACGATCCCATTCATGAGTCTGCCCCGTACGGCTCTATGGACGGATGGCTGCAGCACTGCCCCCGGCCTCTACTGGATGGCACACAATGGATTCTCAGAGGGTGATGGGGCTTTCGGGGCCTCGGGCTTCTTCACCACCGACACCTGAAGAGTACGCCCGTGTCAACGACGGGTTCAGGATCGAGAGTCAAGGGACGAGAGCAATCTGGGACTCACGGGGAGCAAGAACCCGCCCGGGACTTTCGTACCTTTCTATTACTCATTGTCCGTCAGCCTTGCCTTGTTTTAGGCTCTGCCCTTGACAGTGCCTTCTATCGTGGGCGCTGCTCCTCTCGGGCACATCTTCGCGGCGCGCACGTACCGGGAAATGCAGGCCAAAATCTATAGTCGCTTGCATAGCGAAACTCGCGCCTTTGGGGAGCAACGTGCCTGCTGGTAAGCTATGATGGCGCCCGGCGCAACGGGGTGCCAAGACAGTCGACAAGTCAGCGGTTGGCTGCGGTGTGGGGGCGGCAAAAGGGAAGGGATTAACGTACAATACGCCTTCTGTGCTTTATCGTTCGCCGATCACCAGTCAGATATCACACTGAAGCACGCGCGGGCACTGCGCAGCGGGCCGCCTCGTGGACTCACAGGGTATGCTGTATCGCACCTGTCAGCAATGAAAGTCGCCCGGCACAGGAGCCCACGTATGGCACTGCACACTCACATATGCCCCAAAGCGCTTGACGTACCCTGGGATCTCGTCCTCCTTGGCCTGGGTTCAAGCGTCAGTCAGATCTCAATGCACCACTTGTTGTCAGCCACTCACATCGGGGGGAGGGGGCGTGACCACAAACGGGTTGAGGGGGGCCAGGATACCGTCTGCGCCGCCAGGTAACGATGGAGCTTGCATTTTGTTCGTGCTGTGGTCACCGGATGTGAATGGAATGGGTGCCGGAGTTGTTAAAGAGGTGTGGAACTTAATAAAAGTGTTGTTAGTGTTGTTGGGTGTACTAGCATGTCCTCTGACGTGAAAGGATCGTGAGGGGCGGTCTACGGGCGGAATGAAAGGATGGAGGAGAGCGGATGCGGTGCGTTCATGACATATATAAACACATCATACACTCGTATGATTTGCCCCCCACCCAGTACCTTCCCTCTTTGCCTCAAGGCGACACCGGCTCCCCTAAACTCGGCACGCTCCCAAGTAGCTGCTTCTCCGCACCGACCTGAGTCCACGCAGCCTCCTCGTCCACTTTGACTGACTCGCACGTGTGATGCACATACCATCCGTCTTTAGTTCCTATTATGCAGATCTATCAGTGACTCTCCTGTAAAGAACCCGCCCAGGGAGGAGCCAGCTCACCGGGTTTCCGCCGTAGCGTACAACCTCCCGCTCCGTTCCCGCAGCCTCTGTCATAAGCCGCATCCCACGCCCACTTCCCCTTTCCCTTGTACCTGACCACGTCACGCTTCACCTCATAGTAGTTGCTCACGAATCTCACGTGCTTGCGCAGGTAATCAATCAGCTCGGGGTCCAGGCCCCGACAGTTGTCTAGGCAGAGCCAGCTGATACTGGGGCCGAGTGACGCCCGCGAGGAGGAGAGGGGGCTCAGGGGTGGGGGGGCGATTGACTGGGCGGAAGGAGAGGAATTGAGGGGCTGCGAAGAGGGTTTGGCGACTTCGGTGACGCGTTGCGAGGACGCAGAGGACGAAGCCCGGGGAGTGGGGGCAAACATGCTTCTCTTCTTTGTCGCCACAGGCGCCCGAGTTTGCGAGCCCGACGCTTCGTCACTCCCCGAGCTGCCCTGGCCCGACCGAGACAGTCTCGACGCCTCGCTCTGCTCCGTGCCCTTCGCCACCCGGCTGAGCACGAACCGCTTCAGCGGGCTCCCCGTGATAGTCTCGTTGCAGGCAATCGACAGCCCTGTGAGCTCCGGCACCAGCCCCGGCCCTCCTTCGCTCGCCTCCCGCCGCTCCAGCTTCTCCAGGAGTACGTTCGTCACAGGACAGAAAGACACGTTGAGAAACCTCAGACTGGGCAGCTGCGCCAGTGCCTTGAGAATATCATCCTCCGCAAAAGCACAGTGGCTCACGTCCAGCGCCTGGATGTTGGGCAGCGCACACGCCAAGCCCGGGGCAGCAAACCATTCCGACAACGACTTGAACTGCCTCCCCGAGACGTCCACGCGCTCGAGAGCAGGCGCGTGAATATACTGGAATACCGTCCGGTGGTAGTTCCCATTCGTGACCGAGTAGTGCCGCAGATGAGGGAGAAGGGTCTCGACCTTGTCCGCTATTTCCTCCTTGCGATTTTCTAGCCAAGCGTCCGTCATGGCTGAACGGACTTGTTGTACCCAAGTAACGTCCTCGAGCTCAAAGCTCTCGAGAGCAGGCAGGATGCGAAGGAGCTCCTCCTCGCCATTCCAGATGACGGGAAGAGTCACACTCTTGAGGTGGAGGGTACGAAGTTGAGCGAGATGGTTGGGTGAGCGCGCCCAGATTGGGGGGAAACGGGAGGGTGGGTCGCCCACTTCGTAGGGAACCTCGCCGGGGTAGTACCCCACCATTTGCGGGTAACATCCGGTGATGAGCTCGAGGTGGTGGAGGGAAGAAGCATCACGATGGAGCATGCTGTTGACGAGGTTACCGACGTTGAGGGTGGGTGGAGAGGCCTCGTGTCCGAGTGAGAGGTAGTTGATGTCATGGAGGAGGCCGCGCCAGACCTGTCCGTAGAGCCGGACGTATTCCAGTTCCGTGGAGATGGTGAGCCGCCGTATGTGTGGCGCACAAGGTCGCAGCATCCTGGCGACCTCCTCATTGTTGAGGAATCCTAGATCATCCATGATCTTGACCTCCATGAGCCTCTCGCGAGAGCGCTCCATATACAACTTCACCTTCTTCAGCATCTTCTCGGACTTCGTCCGCCTGAGCACAAGCGTACCCCATAGACTTGGCTGCCACACCACCACCGACCGCCACTCCCTGCACACGCTCCCCATGCGGAAGACGAAGTTCGGATCAATCATCATCCCTTGCTCCACGATGGTGAGCAGGATGTCTCGCGAGAGCAGGTGGGTGAAGTTCCTGCGGGCTTTGATCGCACGCTTGCGCTCCTCCTTCTGGCGAGCTGCCTCTGCCTCGTCGTTCTCTGCTCGCTGCTTGTCCGCAAGCGTCTTCTTCATGGTGATGGTTGCACGCAGCTCTTGTATGGCTTTGAACTGGCGATCATTCTCGGTCTGCTTGGGGCCGAGAGCGACGGCTTGGCGGACAGCAGCGAGCGCGAGGTCGTACAGTTTCAGGGTGTTGAGAACAGAAGCTTGCCGATAGTACCCCTGTGTTTGCTGCATGTCAGCGTGCTTCCCGCTGACCAGCCCATTCTGGACGGGACGTACGCGGAAGTCTTTCGGGTACTTGGAGATCATATCCTTGGTAACCTGATACGCATGCTGCCTCCACTCGGGAAGCTTCGCCATAGCCGCAGCCTTGCAGTCCAGCAGAATGGGGTTCTTGCCGCCAAAACTGATTGCCTGCGTGATTGGGTCAGCGAGATTCGGGCGCGTCGTTAGGCGGGAGAACAACAGCCATGCAATGCGAGGCAACGCACCTTGTCAAAGTTCTTCCATGCCTCCTCAAAGTCTCCCTTGGACATGTGTTTCTGGCCCATGTCATAGTGTTGCTTTACGAGCTCACTGTTCCGCATTTTGCGAGGTCAGTGAGAGATGTGGTCACTGGACGGGAACGGGAGATCATAATGTTGAATCTCGTCGCTGTGGACGCGTCCGCCTACAGCCAGCCGCTGAGCGGCAAGATCACGTGACTCACTCCACCTTCCGCTGACGTCTGTGTCTATCCGGTGGCTCTCAACGCATGATCTTGCTGGCACAACCACATCTATCCGCTCTGCTGTATCCGCGCCATATCCACAGAAGAGACATATTTCTCAACCCATATCTTCTGTAAAAGACGCTTGTCTTAAATCGAATCGGCTAACATCCCCTATCTCTTCCTCCACTCGCATCTGTTCCTCCACCCGCAGCTCACCCACCCACCCACCTGCGCACATTCAAGATGGTGAGCGGTCCCACTGCACAGCTGCCTTGTCTGCCCCTTGTACCAGACCTTGTGCTGACACTCTTTCCAGATGCTCCGTATCCGTTCTCCCGCGGGAACAGCCCGAATCACGGTCGATCCCACCACCAGCGGCGAGGATTTCGCCCACATGATGCTCAACACCATCCCCAAGTCGGACGCGCAGCCGGACCCCAAGACTCTCAAGCTTAGCAACCAGCCTGGCGCCAGCGGGGAGAGCGTGCCATTCGCGGACCTCATCGGGAGGAACGTCGGGGACATGGGTTTCACGTGAGCCAAGCCGATGACCCTTCTGACACGCCGCGCTGAAGACGACAGCTGACAAAGCTGCACCAGCCACGGAGACCTCCTCTTCATCTCCTACAAGCCCCTTGCCGCCGACCCCGACCCGCACCCTACCACCCAGACGACCACTTCCCAGCCTCTGCCCAGCCAGCCAGACCCTTCCCATCCTCACACCCACACGGACCCACCCTTGAGCAACACCATCCCGCTCGAGGATTTGTCGCACGTCAAGGAGCACCCGGTGGACTTGTACTGGAAGACCCAGACTGGCAAGATAGAGCGCAAGCGGGATCCGGCGTTCTGTCGGCACGGGGAGAAAGGGATGTGTGACTATTGCATGCCTCTTGAGGTAAGCTGGCACACACAGGTGCGACCCGGTTCGAGCTGATGCTGGCCATGCATATCAGCCTTACGACGTAAAGTTCCAAGCCGAACAGCAGATCAAGCACCTCTCATTCCACGCCTACCTGCGCAAGCTGCTCTCATCCCGCCCACCCTCTGCCTCTGCCTCAACCAGCCTCCCGCCTCTCGATCCCATATCCCTCTCCGTCGTAACCCCTTGCCCCACCGGCTCGCATGCCCCCTTCCCCGAGGGCATATGCTCCTCCTGCCAGCCCTCAGCCGTCACCCTCCAGTCCCAAACCTTCCGCATGGTCGACCACATAGAGTTCGCGTCGCCTAGCCTGATCGACGGGATACTCAGCGCATGGAGAAGGACGGGCACGCAGCGATTCGCGTTCCTCATTGGCAAGGAGGAGCCGTACGATAAGGTGCCGATGGGGGTGAAGATCGTCGTGGAGACTGTGTGGGAGCCGAAGCAGGAGGGCGAGGTGGATGGACTGACGGTGGAGACGCCATGGACGGATGAGGAGCGGGTGAGCGAGATTGCCGGATGGTGTGATCAGGGCCTTGGTGTGGTTGGAATGATCTACACTGATCTCACTCCGTGGGTCCCCCTTCTACCCGGTCGGCTTCCGCGAGCACCAGCTGATCGCTAGACGCATTTAGCGACACGGAGGACATCACCAAGACCGTTTACAAACGACACGCCCAATCCTACACCGCCTCCTCCCTCGAGATGCTCCTCTCCGCCGCCTACCAAGTATCCCATCCTTTACCCACCAAGGCCTCCCCCACAGGCCACTTCTCCTCGCGCTTTGTCACCTGCTGTCTCACCGGTGACAAGGACGGCGGTATCGACATTCTCGCGTGGCAGGCATCCGAGCACGCTGAGGCGATGGTCAAGGCTGGGATCGTGGAGGCGAGTGTGGACCCAGGAGTGGTGAGAGTGAGGAAGCCCGGCCCGGGGGAATATATCCCGGAGGTGTTTTACAGGTAGGTCCATCTTGTCTGACGGGGATGGGCTCGTCGCTCATATGACCTGCGTAGTTTCAAAAATGAGTATGGGTTGCAGGTCAAGATGCCGGCGAAGCCGACGTTCCCGGTCGAGTATCTCTACGTCAACGTACGTCCCACCCTCTTCCCTTTCCCGACCATGCGTGCCCCCCTGCTCATCTGACACCTCCCGCCAATCTACAGATCACCCACGGCTTCCCCGTCGACCCCTCCCCGCTCTTCCTCAGCACTTCCTTCCCGACCGAGAACCGTCCCGGCCTGCACGACCAGTCCATGCAGTCCGTCATTTCCCAGCTCGCCAGCATCATCAGCCAGAGCGACGCCGAGATCGGCGATACGGGTACATGGCCCGGGCGGATCAAGAAGGACGTGGAGAAGTGGTTGAGCGATTGGCACTTGGTGTGCTTCTTGTGCTTGCAGGAATTGTTCTCGCTTGTAAGTTGGATTCTCTAAGCTACCCTTGAATGAAGCGATTCCTTGACGCTGATGTTGTGGATGATGTGGATGTATGTAGGATGAGCAAAAGCTGCTTTGCAGAGCGGCAACCGCCCACGCCCATCCGAAGGACAAGACAGCGCTCGAGGAGCTCTTCGCGTCTGGCGGGTGGCAGACCCTCCTCACGATCGTTGAATCCGACGCTACGGGTGAGCCCCCTCCCCCAATAACCACCCTGCCCCTATATCTCAGCCTGCATGTTGACAAAGAACAATCCACAGCCAACTCGCGCGGCGGCAACCCCGATCCCACCCCCTCTTCCGCCTTCGCTGGTATGGGCATAGACTCCCCCAATACCGGCGGTTACGGCGGGGCGGGAGAGACGGGTGGTGCCGAAGGAGCGGGCGCCGGTGGGGAGAGAATATGTCCGCACTGTACCTTTGTTAATGATCATGGTGGGGACTGTGATATCTGTGGGTTGCCTCTGGACGGGTAGCGGGGATGTGGGCTGGGTGGGCTGGGGTTGAAGGGCTGAGGGGGTGGGCAGGCATGGGTGTGTGGGGCGTATTGTGGACAGCGATCTACGATAACAATGCATTGACTAGACAGAAGACTGTGATGTGCTGTGTGTTGTGCTGTGTGTTGCGTGTTCGAATTGATACTGGAACAACTCATGCAATGTGCTCAAGATCGCCCGTGACCGACGTTGGGCAGCTTCAACACGTCCGAGACAACATCTGCAGCATGGACAATGCCGTCCTCAATCAAGTCTATGCGATCTAAGTCCGATGCATATACACACGTGGCACGAAACATGAAAATAGGGATAAAATAAATGTGGGTCCGTCTCTCCTTCCCATCTCTAACCCCCATCTCACTCCTCTACGTCTAACAACACAAGATCTGTCCTACACCGACAGCCTACATGCCTCTCTGCTCCCAACCCTCCACCTCGACACTGCGACCGTGCGCTTAGTCAACCTCCTCGACTGAGGGCCCGTCCTCGTGCGCGGGCGCACCGCCGGCGCCGGGGAACCCACCGGGGGCAGCCCCAGGGGCACCGCCGGGTGCACCGCCCTGCGCGCCGTAGAACCTCTGCATGATGGGGTTGGCCACAGCCTCGAGCTCCTTCTGCAGCTCCTCGAACTCCTCCTTGGAGGCGGACTGCATGGTGTCGAGCTGGGAGATAACCTCGTCGACCTTCTTGGAGAGGGACTCGTGGTCGGCAGCGTCGAACTTGTCCTTCTGGTCCGAGAGAGTGGTCTTGAGGGAGTAAGAGTAGGACTCAAGGCCGTTCTTGGCCTGGACAGTGGCGGCAGCCGCCTCGTCCTCAGCCTTGAACTTCTCAGCCTCGGCGAGCATCTACAGAAAAAAAGGTCAGCGCGAGTCCAGATCGGAGTAGCGTTGGAAGAGAAGAGAAAGCTCACCTTCTCGATCTCGTCCTTGGAGAGACGACCCTTGTCGTTGGTGATAGTGATCTTGGACGACTTGCCGGTGGTCTAAACAAACGATATCAGCTTGAAGTTCTTCGCCGCAAACTCTAACAAAGCCAAGACTACTAACCTTGTCGGCAGCAGACACGTTGAGGATCGCGTTGGCGTCGACGTCGAAGGACACCTCGATCTGGGGGACACCACGAGGCGCAGGGGGGATACCGGCGAGCTCGAACTTGCCGAGCAAGTTGCAGTCCTTGGTCTTGGCACGCTCACCCTCGTACACCTGGATGAGCACACCAGGCTGGTTGTCCGAGTAGGTGGAGAAGACCTCAGACTTCTTGGTGGGCACAGTGGTGTTCCTCTTGATAAGAGGAGTCATGATGCCACCAGCGGTCTCGATACCCATGGAGAGGGGAGCAACGTCGAGGAGGAGCAAGTCCTGGGTGGCCTCCGAGGTGTCACCGGTGAGGATGGCAGCCTGGACGGCGGCACCGTAGGCGACGGCCTCATCAGGGTTGATGGACCTGTTGGGCTCGCGGCCAGAGAACATGTCGGAGACAAGCTTCTGGATCTTGGGGATACGAGTGGAACCACCAACGAGGACAATCTCGTCGACGTTGGCCTTGTCGATCTTGGAGTCACGGATGACCTTCTCCACGGGGTCCATGGTGGATCGGAAGAGGTCCTGGCAGAGCTCCTCGAAACGAGCACGGGTGATGGAGGTGTAGAAGTCGATTCCGTCGAAGAGGGAGTCGATCTCAATAGAGGTCTGGGCGGCGGAGGACAGGGTCCTCTTGGCACGCTCACACGCGGTACGGAGACGACGGAGGGCACGGGCGTTGGAGGAGAGGTCTAGAGGGAGGCTGTCAGCGGAGAGCTGCGAAGGTCAAGACACGCGGCGACTCACCCTTCTTGTTCTTCCTCTTGAACTCCTGGACAAAGTGGTTGACGAGACGGTTGTCGAAGTCCTCACCACCCAAGTGAGTGTCACCGGCGGTAGCCTTGACCTCGAAGATCCCCTCCTCGATGGTCAGGAGCGACACATCGAAAGTACCACCACCAAGGTCAAAGATCAGGACGTTCTTCTCGCCCTGGTCCTTCTTGTCGAGACCGTAGGCGATGGCAGCAGCGGTGGGCTCGTTGATGATACGGAGCACGTCGAGACCAGCGATGGTACCGGCGTCCTTTGTGGCCTGACGCTGGGAGTCGTTGAAGTAGGCGGGAACGGTGACGACGGCCTTGGCGACAGTGCCACCAAGGTAGGCCTCGGCGGTCTCCTTCATCTTGATGAGGACCATCGAGGAGATCTCCTCAGGAGACTAGGGGGCACTCGTCACTTCTTGCCCCGCCATTCAACAGCCCAATCACAATCAAGCTAACTCACAAAGGTCTTCTCCTCACCCCTGTACTCGACAGTGATCACGGGCTTGGTGTCACGCTCCACGACCTTGAACGGCCAGTGCTTCATGTCGGCCTGCACCTCGGCGTCGGCGAACTTTCGCCCGATAAGACGCTTGGCGTCAAAGACGGTGTTGTAGGGGTTCATGGCAACCTGGTTCTTGGCGGCATCACCGATCAATCGCTCAGAGTCGTTGAAGGCGACGTAAGAGGGGGTGGTTCGGTTACCCTGGTCGTTGGCTGCAGAAAAGAGGGAGGACGGGGGTCAGCGTCGGAACAAGCGATGGGGGATTGAGTTGTAGTAGAGCGAGCTCTCGTGAGATAGGCGAGGGAGGGGAGAGAGGAAGGACAAGCAACCACTTACCGATGATCTCGACACGGTCGTTTTGCCAGACAGCGACACAAGAGTAGGTAGTACCCTATCATGATCTCGTCAGCTAAACGGCCACTGACAAGAGGAGGAGGACGACGACGACGCTCGTGGAACGGTGCGCCGGGCGGTGACGAGCCGACTCACCAAGTCAATACCGATAGCCTTGGTCATTTTGGATGGATGTATGTGGTGTAGTGTTCGGGGGATAGGAAGGGGGGAGAGGGGTCTGTCTAATAGTGGACGACGATGGAAATGTGAAGAAGGGAAGATGATGCGGGGGGAGTTGCTTATATTGGACGAATGTGGGCGGTGGAAGTCGGGGGAAGCACCCAGGGCGAGGCGGGGTGGAGGTCACCGCGATGGAATCTGCCAGAATCCACAGCATCTCTAGGGGGGGACAATTTAAGGCAGCCCGTCCGTCCCACGTGGCAGCCCTCCGACATGCCTGTCTCGTATGTGTATGGCATGTGTGTGTAGAATAGAGTTGCATACAAGAATCACCGCCACATGCCATGCAGCGAGAGAGACATGCCTCCCCTACACACCCTGTCATCGCATATCGTCACAAATCCCTCTTCCCACTTCTAGGCCACCATCTACGGAATGTAGATCCTGCTGTAGCCTTCCACCCTGTACATCAATCATCTTGTCAGCACATATTTCTCTCGTCCTTCGGGCATGGCTTGAGTCAACCATTAACAGCAGATAACTCACTTGCGGCGACAGCATCTAACAACAGAATCAAGCCTCATCAGCACACCATCACGCTTCCAAAAGCATATCAGGGACTCACGGGCACATGTGGTTGGGTGCAGACAGCCTGGTCGCGAGACTCTCCCTGCAGTCGTCACAAAGTGCAAGACACCTATGTATTGTCCCGCTCTCATCAGCAGTGACATTTACCGACACGGTCATTTCATGAGAGCTCACCTGCACGGCCAGAGCACAGTATCCCTCTGCTGCACCAGACAAACCACACAAGTCCTCCTCGTCTCCTCGTCGTCCTCATCCAACGTCGTCCCGCGCATCGCCTCTCTCCGTTCCTGCATCACCTCACGCAGCATCGCCGCGCTCGACTGGCCCCTCGTCGAGGGCGACATCGCCCCCCTGTCCTCAGGGGCTGACGCCACCCCCGTACCCGCGATGAGAGACGCGTACCGCCGGCGAGTGAGGGGCGAGGTCGCGCGCGAGGTAAGGTGCGCGAGCAGCACCGGCTGGAGGTCCGTCGTGGCTGCGGAATCATCATCCTCGAGCTCCGTGACGATCAAATCACGGTACACCGCCCCTGGCTCGGGATCGGGCTCATACTCGTACTCGTCCTCCCCCGCCCCGCTCACGCTTGACCCGTCAGACCCGCCATCTTCCTGCCACTCATCGTCGTCTTCCTCTGCTTCCAGCTCATCATTGCCCAGGAGGAACTGGCCGTATGGTACCTGGAGAGTAGAATTGGAAGATCCCACCGCGGGGGAGCCAGCACGTGATGTCGCACGCGAGGCGAATGGCGAGGAGGTGCCGGGGCGGGAAAGTCTCGTTCGCGACATTGTCGCGTCCCCCTGCTTCCCCTTCTTCTTCTTGATCTCATCCTGCCTGCGCTTCACCAACCTGGCATTCTCCATCTCGAGCTCAATCACCTGCGCAATGAGCCTCCTCGCCTTCGCCTCGGGCGGCTCCTCCCACTCTGCGCGGCGCCACACCCTCCACCCCCTCGGGCCATACCACCACCTGCTCCTCCACGCTATCCTGCCCCACTGCAATCCTTTGCGCCCTACAGGTGTGGCCATTACCAGCCACATCGTGCAGAATACGAGTGTGACGACGCACGCGCGGACGAGCTTGCGGAACTCGCGCCAGTACGTCGACTCGTCTGCCCCGTCCGGCAGCTCCGAGACCTCAATCTCGGTGATCTCGGTGTGGAACCCCGGGGTGGGCACGCCCGCGAGCACGCCGCGGTGCACCTGGCTGCCAGTGGCACTCATCTCAAGCCAAGGAGACTTGTGTTCCTGCAGGCTGGCCAGCTCGTTGCGCAGGCCAGAGAGGTGCGTGGCTTCGATGCAGGCGGTACCGATCTTGAGGAGGGTGACTCCAAAGTCGTCTTCGACATTGGGAACGACGCCCTCGTGCGGGAGGAGGCTGGCAAGGGAGGGGATGTATCCCTGGGTGAACAGAAGAGTGAATGCGCGGAGGACGACAGTGAAGACTATGACGATGGAGAGGAAGAGGGCGAGCTGATGGGAGATGGTCAGCGACCCGAGAAGCTTGAGGGGTCTTAGCCGGTGGTCTTGGGTTTGAGAGTAGGATGACTCACGAGGTGTGTCAGGAAGGTGAAGCTTGGGAACTTGAGGGGGGTGGTTGTGATGGCATAGACAAAGTGCACAAGGCCGAGAGAACCGCAGACGCCGGTGGGCAGGAGCAGGTTGCGGCGCCAGCGGGGGGACAGCTCTATGGCTTGCAGCCATGTGAGCTGCAAAGGGTCAGCTGAGCTCTCTGCAGGGTTGACACCAGCTCACCTCGCCAAGGCTCAGCCAGAGCTGAAACAGAGCATGGACGTCAGGTCTCCCGTGTGATGTTCCGCCAGAGGGATGCTGGTGGGTGAGCGGCGAGGAGTACAAGTGCAGTAAGAACGAATAGCCGAACTTCACAACGAGACGCCTGTCAGTGGTCTTGCCATCCTGTGCCAACATGGGTACTCGCTCACGAGATTGAAGCCAGCTCCGAGGTCCCTTCTCCGCCTGATCCATTCCCCATCAGTAACAGCCCTCGCCCACTCACACCTACCCGTCCGCCACTCACACTGGATCCAGCCCCGTCGCCAGCCCCCCACAGACCAGCCCCACACAAACACTCAACAGCACCTGCCAACACACCCTATCCATCTCCATATCCCCTGCCCATCTACCCACCCCCAGCACTGCCGCGCGCCACACCCCGCCTCCCTCCGCGACAGCCTTATCCGGCCACAGATTGGCCACCTGCAAGAGCAGAACGCTGAACAGCACCCAAGCGCGGAGGAGCGCTGCTAGCCCCGGCAGGCGGAGGTACTGCGGGGTGGAGGGGTCGGTGAGCACCACAGCGAGGGAGGCGCGGAAGCGCCGGTACGCTGTGAGCTGGGGAGCGGGCGCAGGCGCGGGTTGGCGCGGGCGGCGGACGATGTGGTGGATCCGGTTCAGGAGGAGTGCCTATGCAGTCCGCCAAGAAAGATGACATGTCAGCTGGATTACCGGCCGGGCTAGGTCGCTCGTTGCATCTCCGGAATGGATACTCACGGTGAGGATGAGGGTCACGCCGTACCCGCTGCCGAGGAAACTGAGCGGCCCCACCCCAGCCACTAACGGGTGCCCGTCCCCGGTCTCGTCCAGCACGTCCATCAGGCTGACTGCTCTCCCCGCAGCAGCCCCGGGGTACACCGTCTTGTAGCCCGGTGTCGGGGTGGGTGGTGCCAGTGCCTGATTTTGGGGCTGGGGCTGGTGTGGCGAGGACGAGTTGGAGGGGAAGGAGTAGACGAAGCTGTGAAGGAGGTGGGAAACGCGGTCGCCAAGGCGGGCAAGGTATGGCATTGGGCGGTGGGATGGGCGGGAGAGGGGGGCGTTAAGAGTAGGGAGCCATTAGGGGGTACACGATGGAGGTTTATGGGGAGGTCGAGAGGAGGATTGGGTAGTTTGTATAGGGAGGAAGCGAAAGCGAAAGAAGAGGTGATGGAGACGTGCCGAGTGTGATGGGGTCGGTCGGCTCGGGCCCGGAGAGCAAGGCCGACGGTGTGCGTCCATCGCCGTTGACGCAGTCTCGTGCCACATCCATCGAGCTTGCATGCACGCAGCCAAGCCCATGGGAGTTGTTGGAAAAGAAATCATAGCACATGTAAATACATACCACTGACTCAATGCACAAGAACAGCCAGACCGTTCGAAAAACGCAGGCCATCAATACGCGGCAGGCTGGTAATGATTGACATGTCAAACAGGTATGGGTTATGCTGCGGGTCTATGCCATCCTCTATCTCTACATACACACCGGCACGGCCCGCTCCCCAGCATCCGCATCCGCACAGCCTCTCTACGAGGCTGGCCCCGGCTCCTCTCTCCATGATCGACCCCTCTACCGCCCTATGAAACTCCTTACTCCGACTTGCCGCGCTTGTCACCATCCACACCGGCCCGCCCGCCGCCAAGCTCTGCAAGGCGCTCAGCACGGATCCCCTCAGCCTCGACCTCCTCGAGCTCCTTCTTCTCAATAGCGGCCCTGTCTTTGGGCTTGGCGGCGGCGACTCGGGCCTTGTACGCGTGGTACTGGAAGAGTCACAAACGTCAGTGTCCAGTCTGCGTCCAGTCTGTGGCGAGCTGCGCAAAGGATCCACGGCCAGCGAACAGACTCACCTTGTTGTCAGTCCCGAGCGAGTAGTCCCACCACCTGAAGCTGGTCGAGTAGCAGTTAACAAACGCCATGTGGTGGAAATCGTGATGGTCCGCGCCAGCCCAGAAGGGGATAAAGTGGCGGAGCGACCAAGGGAAGTCGTAGCCCGAGTGAGCGTCGACGGCTTGCCACAGGCGGAGGGTGATCCAGATGTAGACAGTGAGGATGTGGAGGTCTTTTCGGAAGACGCTGTAGAGGAAGGGGCCGCTGATGGTGCCCTGGGCGAGGATGAGGACCTCAAGGGGATGGGCGTACTCGGCGGCCTGTGCGGGTTCGACGTCAGCAGGCTGCTCGGGGACGCTAAGTTGATGATGAACACCACTCACAAGACCAATGGGCGCAGAAAACTCGTGGTGGAGCTTGTGGATGTTCTTGTACAGAGGCCCGTAGTGCAGGGCACGGTGGGCCCAGTAGTGGAACGTGTCCTCAAAGACAAAGAAGAAGGCGAGCTGCCCGGCGATGAGCCCGAGGGACGAGAAGGGGATCTGGTAGGTTTTCATGCCGAAGTAGCAGCAGATGGGGTGGAAGGCGAGAATAAGGGGCGCCTCGCAGGTGAAATGGGTAAGGAGCACAACCTTGGTGCACTTCAAGATCTGTGCTCGCGAGATGTGCTTGTTCTGCGTGGCACCTGTTAGCTGTGGACGACCGCGTTGCAATGCAAGGTGGATACCACGTACAGGCTGGAGCTTCCATTGCGAGAAGTACGGTATGGCATCAATGATGAGCCAGGGGATAGCTCGGCCAAAGTACACCACCTGCAAAAGGAGATAAAGACATAAGCAACGCCCGCAGCCGAACATACTAGCGAACGCACCTCGTGGAGAAGAAAGCTCATGAGCCCGGTGGCGATGACGGGGTTGCCGATATAGATATAGTACGTAGCCCATAATCTCTCGAGCCAGTTGAGCGCGGCAAAGTCGACGCCGGGGTACATGAGGTTCTGGGCGGCGGTCGCGTTGTGGGTGTAGAACTGGTCCGCGATGCTAGGCGCGTACTTTTCGACGGCGTCGAGAACGACAGTAGGGAGCGACATGGTGTGCGCGGGGGACAAACGAATGCAGTGGGAGGATGGGAGGGGGGGTGTGGAGAGTGAGAAAGGGGAAGGTATGAGTGGGGGGGGGGTATTTGTAGTGGACGGTGTCGGATTGGATCGGAGCACGAAAAGTCGAACGATGATGGAGGTGGTCGGGGGCACCAACAACAAATGATACTCGCGCTGCAAAGGTGGTACGATTCGTGCCGCCACAAAACGTGGACACCACGTGGCCCTTGTGGCACCACGTGGCACCCGGCGGTTTGTTTACCCCTCGCGCACCCACCACCCGACCGTCGCGTTCGTCTCTCTGCTCGCTGCATCTGGCATTACTACACACCTGTCCCTCTACAATGGAGAACCCACACGAGGCCGAGCAGGCCGTCCTCCTCGAGCGAATCATCCGGAACGTCGTGCGTCTTTTCATCTCTTCCCCATTCGCCCCACAAGCTGACGCGCAACGCAGGACAAGTCGAACGAGGCCATTATGGAGATGAACCACTGCCTCAAGGTGCTCCCTATCCCTTTCTCTCCGCACACCACAGGTGATGCGTAATACGGAGGGTGGCAGAGGCTGATACTTCAATGCACAACAGGAGTACCTCGACTCGGCCGGCGCAGTCCACATAACTTCCCAGCTGTTCGCCAACTACTCGCGTAACGTCCAGTACAACCTCGAGGCGGTGGACAAAATGCCCAAACCTGTATAGGTGGGGGAGGACTCAATCTTGGGTTTAGGCGAGGGGGCTAGATGGGATGGACGTGTGAGGTGCCACTGCGGTGGTTGAGCTTGTTGTATCATTGATGGATGTACCAATTCTCGGTATGTGGGGCTGGCCCCATCGTCCTCGTATATTCGAACTCCGTGACATGACGTCTCCTCGCGGCACAGATCAGGTATACAAGTAGCAGAACAATGTCACTCTGAAGGCAGTATGAGAGGAGCACTGAGACAGCCACCGCACAAGGCCACCTCATCTGTTACAAGGGCGCCAGCAGGTCCATGCTTTCCGGCTGAGAGGAGCAAAGTTGATCCTCGCAATCCTCCTGGCGGCGGGCTATGGCGTTTATTGATGGCATGCTTGTGTATATGTCATATAATAGACATGGCGAAAACTTGAATATCGTAAACAGCATGCCCCCACGCGTGCCCCTCTCTTTCCCCTCTGCCCGCTCCCAACCCCCTCGCAGCATGGTGACATGCCGATGATACCGCTCGCAACATCACTGCATACTGGCAATCATGACGCCACGCCTCGGCTCTCCTGCCAGCCTCTGCTGCACTATGGTCTTGACATGTATCCTTATCGGGCTTCGGGAGCAGTCATTTGACGTATATTTGTATTTTTGCACTCGGCTCCCTTTACGCCTGCCTTACACAGTAATTCCTCTGACCTATCTGTTATTAAGGTTAGTATCTTGCCCTATGCCCTGGAAGATGTGCGAGGCTTACGTATATGCTTCCGCTCATCTTGCTTCCCTCCTCCCGCCCTGACTTCTCGACTAATGGCCAGAACCAGTTAGCCGTTATTATGCTCCTAATGGGAGATCCACGCCTCATTTCCTGATTTTAACTCTAAGTCAGGTCGAGCGCTTGGCGATAGGAGGGCGTTACCGCAGAACAGGCCATGTCGATGACATCATATGTCGTAACATGGCCGCAGTAGGCTTCTTTCTCACGCCAGCCATAGCAATAATATAAGAGAGCGCGGAGCCGGGCAGAGCACGTCTTCTTCTTCCCAATATCGCCACCGCTCAACTATTCCACTCTAATCTACCACCAGCAACACACAACTCATACACAATGGCCGAACAACAAGCTCAAGCTCAGGGAACTGGTGCTACTGGTCAGCAGGACGCCCTCGGTGAGTCGCCCTCCGGCGGGTCACCCCGCCCATGTGCTTGTCTCTTGACCATGTGCTGACCTGTACCCTGCCTATGCAGACAAGGGTATCGACACTATCCTCAAGAAGGGTGGCCACGGCCAGAGTGCCAGCACCACCGAGAAGATCTCTGACGGCGTCAGGTCTATCTTCAAGAAGGTGAGTTTCGTCTCATCTCCCCTCCGTACCACATGTAGCGCACTCGCTGACTTGATCCGCCCTATACTCAGGTCACCGGCAAGGACGTGCCCATCCAGGACAAGCAGTAAATTGTATAATTAGTACAGTGCTAGGGGGTTTTATAGTCAGGCGTATAGATGTAGTGGACATGCGATGAACATGTTATTGCAGATTTATCTTGGTGCTGCGCCTGGTGATTGATTGTATACAGCACGGGCCTGCGACGACTGTTTGATCTTATTTAGGCTTCAGACACCAAATGACGATCTCCGTCTGGGCCATACGAGATGATGGAGGAGGCCATGAAGAACATGTGGTACCACTGCTGCGTTGCGAGACCGAAAAGCTTCAGTCCAAGCGCTTCGACGAGCGTTGCCGTTAGTGGCCTTGTCGACCGACGTTCAAACTGATCAACTACTGAATTCGAGAAGAAGACAAAATAGAATACACATGCGTGGCACTCTCACATATCTATTCTCTTATATCTTCGATACACCTTGAACCTAGGGTCCGGGCCGTGATACTGCCCCTTGACATCTTTGGAACGACTATTTGATATCGACCTATAACCGTCCCCTTCGTACAGAAAATGGATATGCTACTCACATACGACGATGTATGGGACTAGCATTATTTCTTCTGAGGAAGCCTTGGTTCGTCTGTTGGCATCTTCCAACCATTCTCCCTGTATGTTCAGGGAATGTGCGTCCCATCGTCAACCACAAGTCCCCGCCCAAACTCTGGGGTATTAATACACGTGCAGCCGTAACTACTTTCAATGCGGTGGTGCTGTGCGGCTGCTTGGCCAGCATATGAGCAACATAAGCCTTCTAGAGGCACATATAGATACGTTCTAGATCGAATGAATTTATACCGTTGATACACAAGAATGCCACCAAATAACATATAGACAGGTTGCGCAACTACTTCGTCGCGTCGCGCGGTGCGCGTGCTGTGATATCTGTGCCATCAAGGTGCCGTACGAACTTCGCCAAGCATCCTAGTACTGGGCTTTTTCTATGGCAAAGCATCCTGTTGCTTCTTCAGAAATGGACCTCGCAGCCCTGAAAACGCAATGCATTGAAGGGCACATGCAGCGTTTCGCTCGGCACCGGATGTCTGGTGCACTCAGGCCTGGACCTAACGGGCCCAGCTGTGAATAGCGAGCGCAGTGACGTCAGTGATAGACACTCTGCTTGAATCAACAGCCAGTATTCATCGACTGTTCTAACTCCCACAGCAACTTGTTCCTGTTCCCATTTCTCAAGACATTGTGCCACAACATATATCCATGCTGGTCACGACACACGCCCACCGCTCTCTTCCGCGTCTGTCATCTGTCATCTTCAACGCCCGGTCCAGCGTCACCCGAGCTATGCCTGACCAAACGCCTCGACCCATGCTCCCTTCCGCTGCGTCAAGCGAGTCCAGTAAGCGGAAGAGTTGCTGTACTGGTCTCCAGGCTAAGACAACGATCACTGATGATATGACTCCCCATGCAGGTGGATTTGGGACTCGTGCTCTCGTACCACCTCCGCCCATAGCTGCCTCCTCTTCGGCTACCCCCGATGACCGCTCCCCACAACAAGTAGAAGCTGGCATCCCTCCCTCTCGATTCTCCGCTCGTTCCCCCCTCTCCCACACCGGAGGCTCACCCATCGAAACAACCTTGATGGGTATACGCCACCGTCACCTGTCGACGTCCAGCCCGAAGGGGAAGGACATGAAGTACCGGTGGTTAAGTACGACTGCGGCCGGGGGGACAGGAGATGAGCCTGGTGTAGATGTGCGGAGTCGGCGGGACGAAAAGTCTTATCGACACTTGAAGGGGAAGACATCGATAAAGGTATGCAGGGGGGAGTCACCTGCTCCTCCGACCTTTGAAGACCCGCAGCTGACTTACTCGACATAGGTTGTTGACTATTCATCCAACCCGGAAGACAGGTCGACGAATTTGACGTCGGAGTTTTCGGGCGATCGATTTGGGGAGTGGTTGGCTAGTGAGCACGGAAAGCGGCAGCTCGGTGAAGATGGAAAGCCGTTGGGTGTGAGATGGAGTGTGTGTTCTGGTAGTACCAAAAATTGCAGACAATGACTGACCAGCGCGTTACAGTCCATGTGGATGGTGTCAACTGGGAGGTTGTCAAGGCTCTTGTACTTCATTATGGGTGAGCTGTCATAGCCAATTCACGCCGTACTCTCAAGCTGACGTTCCTTTAAGTCTCCATCCACTCTCAGTGGAAGACGCTCTCGAAGCCACCGAATCTCCTCGTTCCAAGCTCGACTTCTACAAGAGCCACCTCTACCTCCAGCTCCTCATTCACCACACTGAGCCCTCTGACGAAGTCGAGCTGTCCGTCATCGCAGACGATCTCTCAGGTACTTCGCACCCTGGGTTCTCCGAGTCAAGCGAAGGTGGGGAGAAAGGGCACGGAGATGCTGAGAAGAAGCCCGGTCTCTGGAGCAGCTTGGCGGGTCGTAGGAAGAGTCGTCTTGCGACATTGCCCGAGGGGGTGCAAGGGGTATTCGAGCCCAGTCTGGTTCTTCCGAAACGAGCGGCAGGCAGTCATCGCGTGAGCTCTATTGAGGTGACATGATGGCTGATCGACTGATGCGAGTCAAAATGTAGGCATATGCGAAGCAGGCCCACAAGCTCACTGTCGATGAGCTGAGTGCAGAGTACATGGTCCCAATTCGGCGAGGAATCCTCAGCGTCTTCATGCTCCGTGACGGTTCGTTCAGCTATACGCCCCAAGCTTCCACAAGTAGTTGCGTTGCCTGACGCTACACTTGGCGAATAGGTACCCTCATCTCGATAGACACGAAGCCTGCACGGGAGGTCCTTAGCCCGATCTACACCCGACTTCAAGACGAGCAGAGTCTCCTGAGGCGCACCGGAGACGTCAGCATGCTTGCAGAGGCCATCCTGGACACAGGTGAGCTCAATTGCTGTCGTTAACAGCCAGAGCTAACACCTTGCCTTTCCAGTCGTTGACCTCGCAGTTGAGGTATGCTGGGCAATGATATGCTCTTTGGTAACGTGAAGCTGACAATGCACTCCTCAGGTTGCCCAAACTTTCGAGGCCGAGATCCTCAACCTCGAGGCATCTGTCCTTGTCGATCCTCAGGTCAGCTCATCCATGATCTAATCCAAACAAGCGCTTATTTAATACACACACTCTATTTGCAGATGGAGACTGTCCGACACCTCCACGTCCTCTCATCCCAGCTCATCCGCCTCCGCCGCTCTCTCACCCCACTCCTGCATGTCTGCTACATCGTGCGCGACCAAGACCTTCAGCGCTCTGCCGCCGCCACCGCAGTCGCCTCCAACTCCCCACATGAGCGCGGCTCGTCGGTCCAGTATCAGTCGCCCTTGGGCATGCACTTGAACGAGAACGGGAAGGGGCAGGCGCAAGGGCAAGGACAGGGGCAGGGGCAGGGACAGCAGCCGCCGTCGCTCGCAATCAACACGCCGACGCTCTCGCGCGTTCCCTCGGGCACTTTCACTCCGCACCGAGCCGTCTCGGGCGATCACCCCGACAACGCGTCGGTGCTCTCTTTCCTCGGTATGAACGGAAACCATACACCGGGGGCGGGGGGTGCTGCCGGGGTGGGATTCTTCTCCCCTTTGACTAAGGTGTATATCGGGGACGTGATTGATCATTTGGAGACTGTGGTGGGGAGTATCGAGCAGTTTGTGTCGACGTGTGACCATCTTACCGATTACGTCTTTGTCAGTTGGCGAGCGAGTGGCTTTAGCAAGATCATATGCTAACGGGCGTGTGGCAGAACGTGCTAAGCTTCCAGACGAACGCGTCGATGGAACGACTGAGCATCGTCACTGTAGTCTTCTTGCGTGAGTCTAGCTTAATGGCGACGCTAGGTCGCATATCATGCCATGAGCTAACTCCTTCATCGCTTCGTAGCACTTACCTTCATCGTGAGACATTATTTTCCGCTCTCTCCTGCCACTCATCATAAGCTGACGCTACCCTCCAGGCGTCTTTCTTTGGCATGAACTTCACCGACTTCTCCCAGATTGAAGGCTCCGTCTCCTACTTCTGGAAAGTCGCCGTCCCGTTCACTGTCGCGTTCTTTATCATTTTCAGCTACAACTACCTCAAGATGTTTGTGGTCACGACGAGCAGGAGGCTCGCGCGGTGGAAGCGCGCGAGGGAAATGGCTGCTGGTGGAGTGGGAGCGGGGAAAACGCGGGCGGCGAGGGCGGCGCGGGCAAAGGAGGCGGAGAGCGACAAGGACGCGTAGAGCAGCAGTGTTGTATGTATTATTGCGTTTTGGAACACACGCGGAGAAGACTTCGATATGCACAAGTATAATAATCCCGAGATCTAGTTTGTCACAGATCCATGCCGTGTAACGATGATCAGCCAAAGGAAAACAAAACTGATCTTCAACCGCATGGGAAGGTTGAAGCCTGTGCAAAAAGAAAAGACAGGCGAGGGAGGCGTTAGTATGGAAGAAGGTCGAAACTGAGATTAAGAGAAAAAAAATAGATAGATTGGTATGCACGTGGGGAGAAAACCAAGATCGAAACGATGTAAAGTGATGATACGCTATGAGGGAGACTGTACGCGAACCAAGTCATATCAAAAGACTAGGGAAAAAGCGATAACGTGGTGTGTTTCAGTGGAGAAGGATGGAAGATGTGATGCCCTATAAGCGCTATGAATAGAAGAAAGTTATGATGGGGTAGGGTGGTAGAGTAGACAACGTGGAGGAAGGCGAAACATGCTACGAAACAATGAGGGAAGTCACTGACCAGAGAAAGAGAAAAGAGAGAAAAGATCGAAAATAACAAGATGAGACAACGATGTACCCCGCTGCGACAACACGTCGCGCAAAAGATCACCCACCCACTTCACCCCGCCCCGCCCCTCCCCCGCCCTCCCTACTCCCTCCTCTCCGCGCTCTGCCCCCACGCACTAGCCGCGCCGTTCAAGCTCCCAAGGGGCACCCCCGACCCCCCAAAGTCATACCCATACCCGCCCATCCCCACCCCGCTCCCCATCCCGCCGCCGGCCGTCCCTGCACTGCTGCTCAGCCAGCTGAAACTCGCCGGCGTGCGGATTGGCGATGACACTGGCGAAAATTGCGTGGTGCTCGCGCCCGCCGAGGCGCTCGCGCTCTTGCTTGCGCTCTGGCTCGCACTGGCACTCGCGCTCGTCGAGTTGGATGACGAGCTCGGCTGACCGAACGGGTGGAACGCAGAGGACGCCGAGCCGGAGTGAGGGATCGGTACGCCGGACTGCTGGCCCATGCTGGTCGAGAACGACGACGCGCTCTCTGTAGGCGAGAGTTTGTTGGGGTTTGCGGGGATCGCCTGAGGCTGGAAGTACCGCGAGTGAGGACTTGTGGGGTTTGTGCTCGCGCTAGAGCTCAAGCTCGGTAGGGGCGCATTGAACGGTCGTGCGGTCGGGGACAGGGAAGTCCCGTTCGACAGACTGCCGGAGGACACCACACTCTCGCGTCGCATGTCTGCAAGGGGCGCCGTCGCCGGCTCCCTCGCACCTTCCCTGTCGCTCCCCCGTTTCGCGCCCTGCTGGAGCTGGAGCCCGTATCCTTGGCCCACAGCGGCCGACATCGGCCCATTCGCAGCAGGGTTTGTGCCTACTGCACCCGGCGCACCCGGCGCCGAGTTGGCCGACGGGATTAGGTGTGGCGCGCCAGTGGTCGGTGAGGTGAGCGACATTCCAGCAAGCGCGACGGTGTGCGCGATCCCGCCAAACATGGACGTGTTCAGTGCCGAGGGGTGCGCATTGCCGCGCTGCCCGAGCGAATTCTTAGAGTACGACAGGCGGATACCGCCTTTCACAAGACCTCCCTACAGAAGCACGTCTCGTCAGCCACTGCTACCCGGATTTGAGGTCGGTGAGCCAGTTAGCAGAGTGAGGACTCACAAGGTTGTGCCCGTAAAGCTCCTTGATCGCCTGCGCGGCGTATACCACCTCTTCAAACTCCACAAAGCACATCGGGCCGTTGATCTTTTGCCTGAACGACATCCTCTTGAACCCAAGGCATCTACCAAACAGCGATCGGAGTGATTCCTCGAGAAAGTTGGGAGGGTGCGTGGGCGGCGAGATGGCGGGTAGGTTGCCGACATACAGGGTGTTGATCTACAAGTACCACACCACGTTGTCAGCTCACGCTACACCATTCAGCATTTCGATAGCCAACACACCGGAGGATTCTGATCAGCAGGGTTGGCGCCTACGACGGGCCTGCCTGTCTCCGAGAGGTGATCGCTCCCGCCAGGCGGGCTAGTGCCATACCCCTCCAGCCCCGCTCGCAACCCGAACCCTCCGCCAGTGCCCGGCGCACTCATCCCGAGCCCGAACCCGCCATGCCTCATTGCGCCCTGCTGCGGTTGGCTCCCGAGCGCACGCCTCTGCGCCCCCGGTCCACCGGGGACACCCGACCCGGGCGCCGCACCGGCATACCCGTCCATGAGGCCCATCCCTGCCGGCGCGCCAAAGTTCCAGCCCTCGAGCTCGTCTGCCTCTTCCGCGAGCGCGAGCAACGCCTTTGAGTCGGTAGGTCGCTGAGCTGGAGACTTGACGGACAGGGAAGGCGAGTTGGATGCGTTTGACAGGGATGACGAGTTGGCGTTGACGTTGGCGTTGGTGCTAGCGCCTTGGGCCGAGGGCGCCGTAGTAGAGCTGATTGGGTTCGGAGGGACGAACGTTGAGCTGGACGAGAAGGACTGCTGGGGCTGGTGCGAAGGTGGTTGGGACGAGGGAATCAGTGGGGGCGGCATTGCTTTCGTGTCTTCGGCGAGCCTGTCACCCTGCGCTTGCCCCTGCCCCTGCCCCTGACCAAACGCTCCCGCACTCGCATTCGACCACGCGTCCCATGCCTCCCGCGCGCTCGGCGGTACGACACTCGCTCCCGGCCCAGCGCTCAGTCCAGGCGAGCCTTGACCCTGCGGGCCTTGAGGCCCACCCGGGCCTGAACCAGCCGCATTCACCAGCCCCGCCAGCCTCCCTGAGCGCAGAAGCAACCCGACAAGCTCTTCGCCGCTCGTCGTCCGCTTGGTGTGCAGGTTCTTCTTGGCCATCTCCGCCTTGAGCGTCGCGCCCGTCAGGCTGTCAATCTTCTTCCCCTGGAGCTGCTCCTTGGCGGCCAGCGCGTCCGCACGGGTCCTGAACCTTGCGAAGCCAATGGTCTGGCGGCGCGCGGGCATGTTGACGCCAGGCTGGTTACCGAGCATGGGGCCGGAGGGGACAGAGGGCGTGAGAGACATGGCGGCGGAGGGGGTGGTGGACTGGGAGGTGGAGGCGGTGGTGCCCATCGTGATAGACATGGCCGCCATGGCCTCTTCGAGGTTGGCCTGGTTGAGCGGGTAGTCCGGGTATTCACCAGGAGGAGCTCCGCCAGCTGCAGCTGCAGCTGCCTGTGCGTCTCGGTGGGCGGCAAGGTGGTTGAGCTCGGCGAGGAGCGCAGCGGCAGGCTCGCGACGCTGAGAGCCAGAGGGGAATTTGAGCGTGGCCGCCTCGAACCCCTGCGCAAAGGTGAAGATGTTTTGAAACTCTCGCTCCTGGAAACAAGGTTGGTTGTCAGCTCGCGTTCGCTGACAATGCACACTCATGACGACTCACCGACATATCGTCCGGGAAGCCCACGACGAAAATGGTGCTGATGACCTCCTCCTCCAACTCCCTCTCATCGTCCCTCTCCCTATCCCTCCTCTCTCTCCTCCTATCTCTTGCTTCCCCCGCTGCCGAACCTGGCCGAGGGCCCATCCCACCCATTCCCATGCCCATGTTCATGCCACCAAACGCGCCTGCTCCGATACCGCCGCGAGCTGGGAACCCATCGGAGGGGTGCCGCCCGTTAGGCAACCCACCACGCGTGTAGCCCTGCTGGCTGTGACTCGGGCCAAATCCAGGTACACTTGCTCCCGCACCGACTCCTGCCGGACCGCCAGCACTGCCGCCCGGGGCGGAGCCCATCCCCCTCGACCCGTTAGGCCACGGCGCGCCGTTCGGCCATCCCCGGATGCCGCCTGGTATACCGACTCCGGGAGGTAGCATGCCGGGGCCGCCCTCCATCGCGAGAATGGGGTCGGGCGCCATAGCGTGCTGGGGGGGCGGGACGTAGGGTGGGGGGTGTGGAGGCGGGGAGGACGACAAGGCGGGAAGGAAGGGCGGGGGCCCGGAGGAGTAGGATGTGGAGTTGGACATGGGGTGCGATGGTGGAAGCTCGTGCTGGTGTTGGTGCTGGTTCTGGTTCTGGTTCTGCTGATGCTGGTGCTGGTGTTGGTGCTGGTTCTGGTTCTGGTGCTGGTGCGGGAGGTGCTGTGGGTGCGGGTGGGAGTACAAGTCGAACCCAAGCGGCGAATCCCCGTTCGCGAGATGGTTTGGCGTGTGGGGATGCGAGTGGCCCGCGGAAGACATGCCGGATGCGGCCGACGACGCGCGGGGGAGTTGGAGGTGGAGTGCTTGGAAATGTGACTGGGAGTGCGACGACGATGAGGGCGTCGGTGAGGGGAGTGATTCTGGGGGTGTCGCCATGGCGATTTGGGGCAGGCGCGCGGACGGACGGTGGGTATGCTGATGCGGGAGAATGCAGTGCGGTGCGGTGGTGCCGAAGAAGATGGGGCTGGGAGAGATGCTGGATGTCTAGATGTCTAGGGGACGGCAGGCGGCGGTGGTGTGAGGCGTGACGGAGGGAGGCGACGACGACGGTGGTGTCGGGGAGGGGCCCGCTCGCGCGGACGTGATATGCTGTGCGATGCCGGTGCGTGTGGGCTGCCGGTGACGCCGTGTTATATCCCGGAGGTGCGGGTGGTGGTGGCTGGGCGGTGGCCGGAGGATGTCAGCGCGTGAGGGCCGGGTGGGGGTGACCAAACAATGAGAGCAGTGTTTGTGCGGAGCGGGAAGGCGCGGGGGCGGGGGTGAATAACGCGACGATACTGACCGTGTTGCGGGTGCATGCACTGGGTGCGGTGTGGGCGACGGGGGGGCGGCGGGTGGCGGCGCGGGGGGCGGGGGTGGGAGCGGGAGGGCAGAGGGGAGAGAGGGAAGATGAGATGCGATGTGAGGGGAGGGGAGATGGACGACGCGCGTTGAGAGCGAGAGCCAACATGAGCGGGTGGGCGTGGGTGGGTGTGGGTGGGTGTGGCTGTGGCTGTGGTGAGCCTGCGCGGGGGAGGGCCGCTGCGAGGGGGCGGGCGGCGGCGGCGAGCACAGGGCGCCAGGGCCCGCCAGGGCAGCCAGGGCCCACGGGGGGCGTGCGCCGTCCCCCGGCCCCTGTTGTTGTCCCACCACTCAGGGCCGCCCACAGCACCCATCGGCGCTACGGCATTACCAAACGTGTGGCACACCCGACCCCCCACCCACCCCCGGGGCTCCACACCCGCCCGCCAGTCGCATCGTCCGCGCTCGCGCACGACGGCGCCGGGCGCGGGAGAGACGCTGCAGCGGCGCAGGCGGCGTGCACGCTGCCGCGCGGGGCGAGACGCCGACCTGCGCTGGGCGGGCGGCCCGGTCCCCTACGTACGTGCGGCTGGCCGGCCGGAGTACCAGGCCTCGCCTTGGCCCCGCAACCGCGGCCACCGCTCGGCGGCAGCCGCGCATGCGTCCCACAGCCTGTGGTGTGGTGTGCACCAGTCTCCGGTTAGCCAGCCGGCGACATGCGTAGCCTCGAGAGACGTACCCTCTGTCGCCGCTCTCTCCGCCTGCTGTCTGTCCAGA
Organism: Cryptococcus sp. VH57_BW; assembly: GCA_024271845.1. Taxonomy (NCBI): domain Eukaryota; kingdom Fungi; phylum Basidiomycota; class Tremellomycetes; order Tremellales; family Cryptococcaceae; genus Cryptococcus; species Cryptococcus sp. VH57_BW. The sequence continues at coordinate 369,011 of JANBXI010000002.1, forward strand.
GCGCGACACGATCCAGCAAGAGATGCACCCGCAGAAACGACGCGTCGACCTTGATGCGGCACCGCAGACGAGATCCAAAAATTCACCCAGCCACCGCCCGCCCTGCTCGTCCGCACGGTCCCACCCACCCATCACGTAGATAACCGCAGGTGCCTAGTCCCTCATTTTGATCCCGCTCACCCATGGCCCGCCGGCAACTGCGGCCCTCGCCGCCGTCCGTCGGCTTTGGCTCGGTAGTCTTGGCTCCAAAGGACCCCGAGTCGAATGCAAAGGACTCGAGTCGGCGATCAAGTCGGCGATCATTCAACATTCTTTCGCGCGCATGCAACGAATATAACCTGTCATTCTCTTCCTCCACCCCCTCTGCCTCCCTCACCCCCACCCCCCACCCCACCCCACCGCAACCATGCCGCTCGCCCCTCTCCTCGCCTCCTCCCTCTACTTCACCCCCCTCCCGCCCTCCCACGTCGTCCCCGCCGGCAAAGAGTCCCATGGCCGCTACATGCTCACTGTCCCGTGGAACCGCGTCTCGGGCTGGGGCCAGCCCCGCATCGGTCCCCGCCAGGACCTCTCCTTCGACCCCCTCGCGGGCGTCCTGCAGTACGCCGTCACCTGCTTTGAGGGTATGAAGTGCTACAAGACCGAGCACGGCGATCTCAGGCTCTTCAGGCCCGAGAAGAACTTTGACAGGCTCAAGAGGTCCGGTGCCAGGTTGGGCTTGCCTGTGAGTGCCTTCTGCCATCGTCTGCGCCGTGGTCATCACAAACAAGATGGGCCGAGCTGACGCTCCGGTGGTGTGATTGCGCCGTGTAGAGCGAGTGGGACAACAACGAGCTGCTCGAGCTCTTCGCCAAGCTTGTTGCCCTCGGTTCGTCCCTCCCCTCCCCTCCCCCTCTTCTTCCCCGCTGACCCACGCCCCCCCCCCCTCCCCCCCTTCTTCCCCGCTGACCCACGCCCCCCCCTCCCCCCCAGAATCACCCATTGTCCCCTCCACCGATGGCTCCTCCCTCTACATCCGCCCCACCCTCCTCGAGACCTCCGAAGGCTTCGGTATCAAAGAAGACGCCTTCGCCGCCGACGCCCTCCTCTACGTCGTCACCACCCTCAACCTCGGGCTCGGCCTCTACTCGTCCGCCGAGGACGCCCAGGGCGTCGGAAAGGGTCTTAAGCTTGATGCCTGTAACGAGCTCATCAGGGCATGGCCGGGGGGCACCGGCAGCTACAAGCTGGGGGCAAACTATGGTGGGTCGTAATCTCTTTCGCTCTGCGCGGGGGGGGCAGACGGCAGCGTGATGACGGCCAGATCAAGGGGGTGTACTAACGTGATACCGGCTATACGTAGGAACTGTAAACATCTCAAAGAAGCCTGGATACGCGATGAGCCTCTGGCTCCATGGAGACAAGGACTACATTTCCGAGGCGGGGGCTATGAACGTGTTCATGATCAAGGAGGCCGCCGACGGCTGTTCGTTTTTTTTTTTTCTTGTCCTGCCACCCAAACCCCTCGTGCTACCGCTAACAGCCTCCGCCCCGCGCAGTCCTCGAGTTCACAACCATGTCCCTCAACTCCGGCATCGTCCTCCCGGGCGTCACGCGCTTCTCCATCATCGACCTCCTCACAGACCACGCCTCGGGCGCGCACCCCTTCCCCCTGGACGGCATGCCTACCAAGATCAGGGTGGTCGAGCGTGATATCGCGATGGGGGAGATCGTGCAGGGGACCAAGGACGGGTCGATCAAGGGGTGAGTCGGGCTTGTCGCCGCTTGCCATGCTCATCGACCGCTGGATGGCACTGCCGCTGACCGTGCACCCCTGCGCCCTGCGCAAACAGGATGTTTGGCTGCGGCACCGGCGTCGTCGTTGTGCAGATCGGGTCGATCCGCTACCAAGGCGAGACATACGAGATACCGGCGTGCTCGCTCATCAAGCTCCTGCGCGACGCCATCACGGGGATCCAGAGGGGCAGGATCGATGATGGTGGGAGGGGGTGGAGCTTCAAGGTGCCGGCGTGGGAGGTGGAGGGGAAGGAGGGGGTTAACGGGGAGACCATCGTCGCTTAGGTTGGCAAAACGGTACGAGCCGGGCGGGCGGGCGAGGGGTAGAAGCAGACGCATAAAGCATAAAACCTAGATGCGAGGCATGGTCTGATGCACGGTCTGATCTTGGACTCCCAGCGATATCTCATCTCAACAGCCCAATGCTAGCACCTCCGCTCGGTTGTGAAACATGGTGATCTGAAGGCGTGGCTGACGAGAGCCGAGTGATGACATCTCGGGGAACAAACACATCGTCACCCCCAGTCACCTCGTCTCCTTTGTACCCTCAAGGCCTCCAGCACCGACTACTCCGGACTAGCCTTTTCGACCTACATAGCGGCAGTAGCTCCCCACCTTAACATGCCCCCCCCCCCCCCGGGGGGCTGCTCATACGCTCACCAAAATGCATATACACATTACAATCACGCCTTCCACCCGTCCATCCAGCGTCTTGCTCCCTTCCCTTCGCGCGCACCAAGCAGCCACACGGCTCCCACCTATCAAACGATAGCACTGCTCAAAACCCCCCAGCCAACATCCTCGCCGCCTGCCTCTCATCCAGTCTTCGCCTCCCGGTGCCCGCGCCCTGCGGCCCTTGCCCCTGCACTTGCCCCGGCCCTTGCCCCTGGCCAGGGAGCATCATGCTCTGCACCATGCCGCCGCCCATCCCGCCGTAGGGCGGTCCCGTCCCCGGGGCACCGTGACCCATCTGCTGATACTGCTGCTGGTCTTGCCACCCCTGCGCACCAGGGCCTTGGTGGCCTTGTGGTCCCACACCGCCTTGTCCCAGAGGGTCAAACCGCGGCGGGGGCAAGAACATGGATTTGGAAGCATCCATGGGCGCGGGCGACGCGCGCGGCGGAGAGACGTACCCGCGGGGCACCATACCTGGCTGAGGGCCCGGCTGGTTCTGCCCGTGCAGGTGAGGCATAGGCGGCTGGGGGATTTGGGCGGTGTACGCCGGGCCTCCGGGGGGCTGGGGGTGGTATACCTGTTGGGCAGTGTACGCTGCCTGGGGATGGGGCGGGGGTTGGGTTGTAGGGCCAGAGGGGTAAGGTGCTTGGTAAGGTGGCTGGCGGGGATAAGGTGGCTGTGGCACGGGAGCCTGCAGGACCTGCGCTTGCTGCGGTACGAAGCTCGGCTGCGGCACAGGCGGTTGCCTCTGCAGAGACTGGCCCACCCTTTGGGGAGTGGTCGCCTGCTCTCTCGCCTGCATCCCGCCCGCACCGACACCCACGCCCCCACCCACGGCCCCCGCACCCGACACCGGCGGAGGCGGCAACACCGCCGCAGTTCCCACCCTCCCGAGGTCATTCCTCAGGCTCTCGAGCTCACGGAGCGTCTGTTTGTGGTACATGGCGGACATGCGGGCGGCCTCGAGGAGCGAGACGGCAACGTCCTCGTGGGCATGGCGCGAGTGTGCGCGGAGAGCAATGTGGAGATTCTGTGAGATGGCATGGACGCGGTTCGTGAGGGATGTTTCGATGCTGTCGGCCTAGACCACCAGACCACATGTGCTCATAATCAGTTTCTGGCTTCGTAAGGAGCTAAAGCCACGAAGCTCACCTCCTGCATCTCGCCAATCGCATCATCCACCTTGCTAGGGTTGATACTAGAGCTCGACTTGAGCCTCTCCACATTCCTCCGCTTATTGATCGCTACTTTGGTAGCGTTTTGCGAATCCTCCAGCACTTGCGTGCGCTGCAGCAACGCTTCCTATCGATGGGAACGGTCCATCGTCAGCGCGAGCGTCGTCCCTTTACACCGCCCGACACCTGGGTCTTACCTTGGCCGCTCGTGCATTGAGCGCTTGATAGCCCAACGAATCACTCAGAATGACATTCTCATTGGCCGCCTGCGTTTTTCATATAAGTCTCACATCCCTCTCCCACGCACACTCTTGCCTGTTGCTCCAGTCTCACGCGCAGACGGACACGACTCACCTGCGCGCCCATCATTCCCGAAAGCTGTTCCCACGTCCTCCCGATCTTCCTCTCCGAGTTGGCGAGGTTCAGATCACTCTCCACGGTCGACAGGGAGATCAGCTTCGCTCCGACATCGGCGTTGGAGACCGCCAGAGCTACGATTGAGTTGCACTGTTAGCACATGATCCCTCACCCTATCTTTCTCTCACTTGGCACGGGCGATATTCCCAAGAGATGGACAAGTTGTACTCACCCCGCCGAGCCTTGCCCTGCGCCCCAACAGCCGCTGCCGCCCCACCCCACCTCTCCTCCAGCTTATCCAGCGCAACTTTTGCGCTCTGCAGCTCGTCGTCCTCGTCCAGCGGCCCGCGGCGCACAAACGGCACTTTGGCGAGGGCGGTGAAGACAGTCGATGAGGAGGAGGTAATGCGGCGCGCAGAGGGCGGGGGGACGGGGGAGTACTGTTTAGGGGGCGTAAGCAATCTAAGAGGGGGGTGCCAAGCGGCGTGGAGGGGGAAGGGGGAGGGAGGGGGGGACGTACCCCAAAGTCAGACTCGATAAAGCTTCGAAGCTCATCGTCACGCATTAACACGGGGTCTTCGCAGATACGTGTGAACCATCTCTGCAGCGCGATCCGCACCAGCCTGTCCTCTGCACGCGCGGTGTACCAAAGCACCTGTCAGCTCAGCATCGCATACCCCCCCGGAGCGGAGGCTAGATAAGCGCACCTTCTTCGTCGGTCACAGCAGCGGTAGAGGGCAGAGGCAGGGCGGGGATGATGGCTGCGGTAGTCAAGTCACGCGAGATCACCGTCAGCATCGATGGCCCCAGCGTCGGCGGCGGGGGCGCGTGTCTCGCACGGCTGGACAATCAGGCCGATAGGTATCCCCACTTACTCTGAGGGCACACGAGCTGCGCCTGCTCTGCAAAACGCTGAAATTCGGCATAGCTCCGCTGCATATTGCGGTACAGCGAGGTCCTGAAGTTGGGGAGGTTTGTCTGTGGGGCACAGTCGGCGTCAGCTCTATATGAACTTGCATTCACATGGTCGCCAGGCGAGGCGCAGAGGTTGAGCGTAGCCGCCAAGAAGAAAGATAATGGGAAGGGACATACTGAAGCCTCAAATCGAATCAGAAGATCCTTCCTATTCCTCTCCAACGCGCCGATCCTCACCCTCAGATACACCGCTCTCGCCTTCCCGGCCTGCCCGCCCTGCCCCTGCCCCTCTTGCGTGGGACTCACCAGCCCAAACCCGGGCGCGCCAAAGACCTTGGGTTCACGCACAAGACTCGAGGATGCAGCAGATGTGGGCTGTGAGGTGAATGAGGCAGTGGTGGGGGTCGGGGTGGTTGAGTGCGTCGGAGGAAGGGGGGGGAGGGTGGTGGTGGGTGTTTGGGGGGAGGCGGAGGGGGAGGCCCAGCCGGCGTTGATGTTGGCGGGGGAGAGGGGGTCCATGGTGGGGGAAGGGGGGGGGGGGGGGATGGATGCTCGGGCGGCGAGAGGCGAGGGGAGGGTAAAAGAGATATGGATGAGAAGGTTGAGGTACCTGAATGAACAAGTGGAGATGGCGAGTGAAGGCGGAGCAGTGACGCACAGAGATCGTCTCGGTTGCCGGGCAAAGGGGAGCTCGCGGCAGACAAGTCCGTGGCACAATTCTCGTCGTTCAACATCATTCTTGCTCTGCTCTATTTGACAACAATATAAACTAAGCCCAAGACGCTCTCTTCCTCGACCGCACAACACACTCAGGATAGCAAAGTAACCACAAATGCATCACGCCCTTGCCTCTACGTACAAATCACCTAAGCTGCAACCGCCTCGGCTTCGCCCTGCTGCTGCTGCTGCCCCTCGCCGCCCTCTCTCCTGTCCTTCCTCCCGCCCCTCCTCCCGCCCTGCTGCTGCTGTCCGAACCCCTGCTGTGCCACCACCTCTGCCTCCTCGACCACCTGCCTCGCCTCCCCGACGCTCTTCTTCCACTCTCCCAACCTCTTTTCGAGGAGCTGCCACTCAGTGGGACCGAAGCGACGAGAGGCGAGCGCGCTCGCCGAGATGCTCTGGATGCGAATGAGCGAGGTGGGCTGCGAGATCCGCGCAGAGAGGAGCTTGGAGCGCACGGCGTCGATCACCCAGGTCTCGACCTCCTCGGTGGGGATGGAGAGGGCAGCCGCGATGGGCGCGTACGAGAGCTGGCGGGTGGTGCTCTGCGAGCAGAGCGCAACGAGTGCGACGAGGCGGAGTTTACGGAGGATGGACTCGGCGGTGAACCCGGCGATGCCTGTTAAACAGCCAGACACGTCTCAGTCTAAATCGTCAAGACAGGCATAGGCAGAAAAACTCACCGGCACCCTCGACCCACGCGGCGTTCTCCGCAACCCACTTCTTGCCCTTCTCGACCGCTGCAAGTTCATCTCCCTCGAACAGCTCGACCACGCCCTGCGCCTTGCCCAGATGCTCCTTGGCGCCCGGCACGCTCAGCACGTCATCCAGCTCAAACTTGGTTGGCACGGCAAGCGCGAGGAGCACAGCCCTCTCCACGAGCTGTGTCTCAACGCTCTCTCTGAGCGCGAGGGTCAGGAGCCCGAGCGCCTTGGCAAGGTCGCCGGCAGACTGGTACAGGCCCGAGGCGGCAGAGAGGAAGGCAACCTTCTCCGAGGAGGGAATGGACCATGCAGCAAGGGCGGGGGTGAGGGTGGAAGCAGAGAGGGGGAGGGCGGAAAGGTCCGAGGTGGCGGATAGGAGGGAAATGAGGGTGAGCAGGGTAGACGGGCGGAGGGGGGAGTTGGAGGGAAGGAAGTTGTAGTTGTTGGTGAGGCTACAAAGCTCGTCAGCACTTGACTCGACTCCGTTACGGCCTCGTAACGTACACTCGGGACGCGGCCTCGACCCTCGATGCCTTGTTGGTCTCCTCGGCACCCTTCCTGACCGCCTCGTTCACGCTCTTCACCGACTCGTAGTACTCCTCGCTGGCCTGGTCAAAGATCGTAGAGAGCACATATTGTAATAAGAAGTGCGAGCTCTCGACCTCTGCACCATCTGTCAGCTTCCCCGTTTACTCTTGCTGCCATACAACACCACGTACCAGCCTCCTTGGCTGCCTCGACACCGCCACGCAGCTCCACAAACTTGCCCACTACACCCCTGACGATCTCCTTCTTCCTCTCCTCTGGCAGCTCGGCCTCGCCCTCGGCGGGGGTCACCTGAGCCTCGAACTCGGCGACGAAGTCTTGAGCAGCAGAGGAGTCAGTGGAGGCGGGAAGTGATCGAGAAAGGTGGGCGGCTAGCTCAATAATCTGTGAGGGCGAGACGAGCGTGTCAATACAAAGTGTGTGGCTGGGCGTGACGAGAGCAAGGGGGCGGAAAGGGGCTGATCAGATGTACGAACCTGGTCCTTGAAAGGGAGTTCTGGTACGACGGAGATACAGTCCGACATGGTGGCAAATGTGTGCTCTGTGGTGTGAGCTGAGGTGATATATTTGAGGAGACCTGGTGTGATCTATATTTTTGTGCGAAGCCAGAAAGTCGCAGGCAAGGAAGGTGTCGAGAACAAAAGCGAATGCACAGAGATTGTGCCACACAGAGACCATCGCCGAAACACCGACTGCTCGTGCGGGGCACCACCAGCTCTGCGACCATCTTGAACGCGCGCAGAACCGTCTACAATACACTCTCCTGCTAGACTATACAACAGCTCCTCTCCACCACCCCTATCTCACCGCCGACATGCCCCCCAAGGCCTCTATTAACCCTCAGGAAGTCCCCGCAATCTTCCAGCGATACCGCACAGAGCTCCAGAACCTCGCACAGAAGATTGGCGAGATCGAGTCTGAAGCAGAAGAGCATGCGTGCGTTTCCATCGGCACCCATTTTTCCCTGCAGCCACTCTGTAATCCCCCCAGCTTACAGTTCACCCCCCCCCCCCCCATGCGCAGCCTCGTACTCTCTACCCTCCGCCCATTAACATCCTCCGATCCCTCCCGCACGTGCTACCGTCTCATCGGCGGCACGCTTGTAAAACGCTCCGTGTCTGACGTAGTGCCCACACTCGAGACCAACTTTGCGGGCATAAAAGATGTGCTCGAGTCATTGATGAAGAACTATAAGGCGAAGGAGGTAGAGTTTGAGGAGTGGCGGAATGCGGCAGGTGTGCAGGTGAGTCACCGGGCGGTTTGCGAAGTGCGAGGCGAGCAAGAAGAGAGGGAGGCTTGCGCGACAGGACGAAGCTGACGGACGGGCTTGCGACGGGTGTAGATGCCAAGATAGGAGATGGGAGTCTCGAGAGGAAGATTCAGGAGTGCATGTTCCAGTGCCAAGTCTGTTTGTATATCATGCATAGCTACCCCACGCCGACACCCCCCAGCACCGGTCCACCTCTATCTTTCAACCGCCTTGCTGAGTAACGGGGCAATACCATACTAATGACATGATCTGATAGCGCATACTCATATTTGTTCTGCCGTATCAGGCTTAAAGTAGTGTGTTTGCTTTCCTCGGATGGCTTCTTGGATTGACTCTGCATAGCTGGCCTTCGGTTTGTTCAGCGCCGATACAACGGCTGGCAGGTCACTAACTAAAATGCATTATGCTTAAGGCGCGATCAGCAGCGCTCAAGAACAACAGCGATTCCCTGGCCACCCCCGATACACGCCGCCCCCAGAGCCCACTTCTTGTCCAAGCGGATCAAGTTGTGCGTCAAATTGCCCAAGATCCTGTGCGCCAGGGTCGTCAGCTCGTACTATCTTTCCCAGGAACTCAATAACCATAATCAGAGAGGACGTAACGTACCTGGCACCGCTCGCACCGAGGGGGTGGCCGAGAGCGATAGCTCCGCCAAACACGTTTGTACGTTCCGAAGGGAGCTCAAGCTCCTTCTGCACTGCAAGCCACTGTGCCGCGAATGCCTATCCATTCCTCGCCCGTCAGCTTCGCGACACAAGAACACACATCACGCTCAGCGCACCTCGTTGATCTCAATGAGGTCCATATCCTGCACGCTCTTCCCCGCCTTTGCCAGGGCCTCCCTCACCGACACTACCGGCCCGATCCCCATAATCTCAGGCTCGCATGCGCTCCACGCATACCCCGCAATCCGCGCAAGCGGTTTCACCCCATACCTTGCCACCGCCCCCTCGCTCATCACCACATTCGCCGCGGCACCATCGCATATCCCCGAGGCATTCCCTGCGGTGACTACGCCTGTGGACTTGATGAAGACGCTGGGGAGCTTGGAGAGGGAGGCAGAGGTGGACTGGGGGCGGGGGTGCTCGTCCGAGGTGAGGGTTTGGGGGACGCCTTTGAGGGGCTTGAGAGGAATAGGGATGATCTCAGAGGTGAAGGCGCCATCAGCCAGGCCGGCGGCATAGCGCTGTTGGGATTGAAGGGCATAGGCTGGGGTTGATGTCAGTAGATGGTACTGGTCGTTGCTACACGAGGGACTCACCATCGCAATCTTCTCGCGTGATGCCGTACTTCTTTGCCAGGTTCTCAGCCGTCACTGTTCACATGTGTCAGTTTTTGTCACTGAGAGTGGGATCATCAACACGAAACCTACCTCCCATGGGGGTCTTATCGCCCCCCGGGTTCTGGTCCACCAAAGCCGCTGCCAGCGAGTCTTCCAACTTCAAATCCAAGCCATACCTCGAGCCGTATCTGTTCAGCCACCCGTACATGCCATCAGTATCTGCTACCACACTTGTATTTTCAAGTTACAGCAGTAAATCTGACCTGGTAAGGCCCGAGAGGGTGTACGGGCTCATGCTCATCGCTTCAGCACCGCCGGTAAGGCACACCTCGGCCTCGCCGAGGGAGATGTGTTGCGCGGCTGTGATGGCGGTTTGGAAACCGGAACCGCAAAGTCTGGTTAAATGTTATCATAAGCTGTGGTTACTCATAAAACTGAGGCGTGGGTCGGGCAAAGGAAGCCCGCCACATATTCAAGCTGCCATGTACTTACCGGTTTATAGTCAAGGCCGGGACGGTCGGGCCCAAGCCCGAGAGATGGCCTACGTGACGCGCCAGGTATGGCGTGGAGTTGTCGGTTTGAGTGACGTTTCTGGAGAGAAGACAATACAGAGCACGCCATGCGGCCTGTTAGATTATGTGACAGTGCAGGATACATGTCTGAAGGAGTGAGCACTCACCCGAAGAAGACCTGGTCGACCTCGACACCAGCAGGGAGCTCAGCAAGTGCCGCTTTACCTGCGATACCCCCCAGCTCAGAAGCCTTGAGCTCCTTCAGTCTACCACACATTTTCTGTCAGCTTCATGCTCATCCCATTTGCACTAGAGACCCGACGGGATGAGCGAACAAGGCTGACTCACTTGCCGCCGTACGCTCCGAAGGGCGTGCGCTTTGACGATACAATGAACGAGTCGGGACGGGAAAAGTTGGACGCGAGACGTCGTGCTGAGACCTTCATATTTGATCGTGTGAGTTTGGCAACTCTGAAAGTCAGTGGAGAAATGGGATTTGTGGGTGGAGATGAGTAAGATTGTGGTAGTGAGCCTGCGCTTTATAGAGGGAAATCATCAACAGTCTTCGTGGACGCGAGCCGGTTATCGCGTTGTTCGACACAACCGGCTAGCGAGGGACCATATAAACGTCTATGTGAGGACGCTTCGGGGATCGGCGAAGTGGAGGTCGCCGGCCAGTGCATCATTAGCCATCTCGCCATCGGCCTTATCGCTGCTGTTAGCTGCCATAACCACTGCTACTCTACTATACGCACAGAAGAAGGCACAATGAGCCAACATATATACGACGATGGCTACTTCTCGGACGACGACGACGACGACTACATCGACGACGAAGACTACCGCGACTACGAAGACTACCACGACGATGGGGACGATATGGACGATGATGAGGGTTTGGACATCGACGTTAACGAGGAGGAGGAGCTCGCCGAGGGGCAAGAGGATCTCGAGCAGGATAGCCAGGAGGGCGATGAGCCTGCTACGGGCTATCGGGCATTCCTCCAGCTTGCAGACTTGATCGAAGCGTCGAACGGGACGGTCGACCTGGACCACCCACTGTTCGCGTCGCTCCTCTCAGGATCAGCCGGGAGCACCGCCAGCGGGGTAGCTCTGTCGACGTTGATGAACGGGCTGACGAGGAGTGCGAGGAACACGACGAGCGCGCGGGGAGGGAAGCCGGGACCGAAAACGGTGCAAGAGAAGTATAGGGAGAGGATGAATCAGATGCAAAGGGAAGCGGACCCGAAGGGGGAGGAGCTGTTGAGGAGCGGGGACTTCGGGAAAGTGGGGGGGTGGAAGGCGCCTGGGAAGCGAAGGAGGCCCAGGGAGTGGGATAGGACAGTGAGAGGGTGGACGCCGCCAAAGGCTAGCGTGAGTGTAGGGCTCTCTGAGGCATCTAGGGCCGCATACTGATCTAAGTATCCTAACTACCAGAACAACCCGGCGATCGTACCAAACACTCATGGCACAATTGTCGCATATTACCCGTCTGTCCCCTATGTGGGCCAGTTTGCAGGCGAAGATTACTCCATATTCTGTAAGCACCCTGCTCCCGTCTGACCCCCACTTGCTTCCGTTTCAGAGGCTAAATCAGCCCTGTGTCAGACACCGCCACGCAGTACTTCACTCTGCACCTCTACTCCACCCTCCACCCGAAGATTCCCCGCCATCACCGGCGACACACCAGCACTGCCCCTGACCGTGTCGACGAGCACCCCGCTCCGTCTAGTACCGGCACGGGCACCAATAATGAGGACGACTGGAGCGACGAGGACAGCGATGAAGAGTTTCACTGGGCAAGCACTGGACCTGCGCCGTCTGAGGACTCCAGTATGAAGCGGATCAAGAGGGTGCAGGGGGTGGAGGGGAGGTGGACGGTGACGGATTGTGATGCCGACAAGAAGGGCCAGAAGTGAGTCAGCTTTTGACCTGAAGAATGGTGGGTGGTACAGGAAAGTGACATAAAAGTAGGATGATCTACTCGTCAATCACGCCCTACGTGCACATGCTTTACACCGACGAGTTTGACCAAGAGCACGTCGAACTGAGCTTTAAAGACCCGTCGGAGCGCAACGGCTACTACAGTCAAGGGGTGAGCTAGCAATCATAACTCGGTCTGAGGTTTCGCGAGCTAACCGTGTCGTTTGGCAGATCTGGAGTGTGAGGTTCTCGGCAGACGGCAAGGAAGTCATTGCAGGCGCTGGTGGTGGCAAAATTATGGTCTACGACATCGAGGCCCAGCGCCGATCTCTCAGCGTGACTGGACACCATGAAGATGGTTCGTTCGTTTCTCGAATGACGTGACTCTTATTCCATCTGCTGACATTTCCGCAGTGAACGCTGTCTGCTTTGCCGACGAATCCTCCACCAACGTCCTCGTCAGCGGCTCCGACGACGGCTACATCAAGATCTGGGACCGCCGTTCCCTCTCCTCTCACACGCCCTCTGGTGTTCTCGTCGGCGCCACAGAGGGAATTACATATACCTCCCCTAAGGGTGACGGGCGGTACATCGTGGCTAACTCGAAGGACCAGGCGGCGAGGTTGTACGATTTGAGAAAGATGAGAAGCGCGAGCGAGTTTGGAAATGAGGATCCTTGTCAGATGTATGGTGCTCCTGGGTTTGACTGTGAGTTGCTTGAGAATGTTCTGTTCGTGACATATATATATAAAGATGATGGCTTCTGACCACCCACTCTTACTAGACCGCGACTCGCCGCGCTACCCTCTCGCGAAACCAAGGTCCCACCCGCAAGACTGCTCGGTGATGACATACAGAGGGCACTCGGTTCTCCGGACGCTCATCAGATGCCATTTTAGCCCGCTCGAGTCGACGGGGCAAAGTTATATCTACTCGGGGAGTGCGGATGGGATGGTGCATATATGGTCGCTTGATGGAAGAGGTGAGCTTCCTCAGAGGTTGGTGAGGGATTGTGCAAAGCTGATGTGTGTCGTCTCTGTAGTTGTACAAGGTACATGGTATCCTCTCGTTCGAATCACAGACTAAGCTGACGACATCTGACCTTTTCCATGTAGTACTCGACCGCACGCAGTCTGCGCCTCTCCGCTCCCCCACTTCCCCCGGCACCTATACCGACCCCTCCGCGCTCTTCACACCACCTCAGTCCCCCCCCGTCCCCACCTCAGCCTACTCAACAGGCCACACCGTCCGCGATGTCGCCTGGCATGGATACGAGCCGACCCTGATGTCGACGTGCTGGGAGCATTCGGGGGGGTATAGGCGGGGCGGGACGGTAGCGAAACATGAGTGGAAGGGGCTTGGCAAGGGGGGGCTGGGGAGGCTGGAGGATTGGGTGGAAAAGAAGAGGGAGGAGGAGGGAGATCAGGTGCTGTGAAGTGGCGAGACGTGTAAGGAGAAGATGGTGATCGTGTATAGCGGTTGAGAGCCGCGAAGCTCTTCCTGGCGGCGTGTACAGAGAATGTGTTGAATTGTGCTTGCTTGCATGTACCGTATGTGTGTCTGCGAATCTCACCGCTGCATTCCGATGCAGCTGATACACCGAGGGCCACAGATCTCAGACAGGGACTGATCGCATGATCTTGTCAGCACTGAAACACACCCTTATAGCCAAAGGAGTTGGCATGCCCCTCCCCTTCATGCACCTCTTTCTCGTGCGGCAGCTTGTCGAAGCCGAGAGGTGATGTAAGCCAGAATCTTAGAGAAGCACTTGGCCTTGTACCACGATCATCGACATAACACGTATATGCCGGCGGACCAACCACCACCACATGTCTCAGCTCCGGCAGCGGAGACCCTCCCCTCCCTCCACCGGACGTCGACCCTGGGTTCGAAACTTGTAAACCCCTGCTTCTGACAGGCTGCAGGCATCGTCTCCGGCGTCCTCCTTCGGCGCCATCACGGCGCTGAAGTGGTTGGAGCTTGGGGGGGGGTGGGTTCCTCTTGTATCGGTGCATTCGTAAAGAACTGGAATTGTGTGTGCGCGATGATATGGTTGTTCTTCTGCAAGATGCGTGATCAGCACGCCAGGCGGGCCATTTTGAAATGAGGAATCGCATACATACAGTTTGTAGTGGTCAGTTTTCCCTATTGCCGATCTCGGCATATTATAATGGTGGAGTTATTATTGTGCACCGCCCTGGAGAGCTCCGCCCATCTCCATTCATGCATGCCTTCGTGTCTTACTTTCTCAGCGTTTTCAGTCGTTCAATCGCTCCACCACCTTTCCACATCGTAGGATCACATAGCCAGACGACTGCCTGTCCCCCACTGGCGACTTCGCGTCACGGCCTCACCCATAATCACTCCACAACCATTCCCCTGTCGGTCGGCCTTCAGGTATCGACATACCCTCCCTCCCCAATCACCATGCCTGAAGAGTCTCTCCCTTCCTCTTCTCGCACCATCTCCCCTGTACGGGAACCTTTCCACCGGCGCGTCATCACACGGTTTACGACCGAAGTTGACGCCCCGGCCTCTACCAACCTCATCTCCATCTACGCCTGCTTCCTCACCGGCCTCACCTCCTCCCCCTCCTTCTCCGCGTGCTTTGTCTGGTGCGGTTTCCAAACGGGAAACGTCGCACAGCTTGGCTTGGCAGTTGCGCGCTGCTTCGCGCCGGTCGGAGAGAGGACGTATGGCTTCCAGAAGCCCGACCAACAGGCCCTCGTGAGTCTGCTGAGCTTCTGGATAGGAACGAGCTTGGGGCGGTTTGGGGATTGGACCGGGGCGAAGAAGAGGACATGGCTGGTGCTGGCGACAGTCTTGCAAGCTCTACTGGCGGCAGCGGCATCTCTGACGGCGCATTACTCGGGAGAGAGTGGGATTGCTTCGTGAGTGGCCTCTTGGCAGTGGCCTCTTGGTGGTATTGTTTGGCAGACTAGCTGACCACGGGCTCTTATCGTAGGCATCGAGGGGACCCGTCCTGGGCAACACCGCTGGGCATGGTCGCTCTTGCGTTCCTTTCTGCGACGATGGGTATCCAAGGTATCGTCGGTAAAGTAAGTGCCCCCGTAGATCGAGTGCAGAAAGCCTATCGACTGACGCATCCCATCTTGTTACAGCGCGTCGGGTCCCCCATGAACACCACGGTCGTCCTCACTACCACATGGGTAGAGATTTTCAATGACCCTCTTCTTGGTGCTTTCAAGTACACCCCGTCACGCGACATCCGTATCGCCGGTGGCTTCGCTGTCTTCCTGGGGGCGTTTGTCTCGCGGGCTATCCTCGACAAGGCGGGCTCGGCAGGATCGCTGGGGGTGCTGGCCGGGTTTAGGATGGTGCAGGCCGTGTGGTGGTACTTACTCCCGGACAAGCCGGTGAAGAAGGAGATCAAGGTGTAGCTGGAGGATGAGCCGCGGGCGGGCGATAGTTTGGGTTTTGCCATAGATGGGTGGGTCCATGTGGACTGTAGGGTATCGGTACTGGGAGTCTCTTAATTGGTACACTTGAGTATGCTTTCAAAGATTTATAATGCATTTCTCTACTACAAACTTCAGATCGATCACCAGCTACCTACCCTAATCATATCAAGGGCAGCGCACAACCATCGCCTCGCGGGTCACTGCCTGCTGCCCACACCCGCTTCCCAGTCCTCTTGTCGACCGTCCGCAATATGATCTGTCCCTTCCCGAACACCACCTGCTCCTGACCCTTGACCACTTTGACGTTGTGACCCATCTGTCGGAGCTTGTCCACAACTTCGGGACTGATTCCGTCCTCGATTGCTACGTGATCGTTGTAAAAGGGGACAGGACCCGGAAGAGCCCAGGTGACCCCGCCTATGCAGAAGCGTTTCGCGTCGAGAGCGGCTTGGGCATGGTGCGATCGGTGGATGACGTTCCTGTGATTGTCATCAGCTGCCAGGTACATGCGAACAGAAAGCCAGCACCTGTGCACCACTCACAAGAATGTCTGGAGATGGCCTTGAGGCTGCATCGCGCCTCCCATGACACCGAAAGACATATAGAGCTCGTCCCCTTGGGTGACCATAGCCGCTAATAGGACAAACACCATCCGCGGTCAGTTACACTCGGGTCACGGGGGGGGGGGGGGGACAGCCAGCTTACGAATGATAGTATGGTAAGGCCGTTTCCCGCCCTCCAGCATGTTGGGGGCTCCCTCCTCCAGGTAAAACCCCATGCCGCGATTCTGAATGGTAAACCCGCACCCCTCTGGTACGATGCCAGTGCCGAATCCCAAGTAGTTGCTGTTTATGACTGGGAGACCAAGTCAGTGTCTGTACTGTGAACTAGACGGACGGAGCAAGCTCACTAGATATGACGTTGCCTTCAGAATCGGCTGCGGTGAAATACACGGTGTCACTCGAGGGGATGGGCTTGCCCTGGTGAACGTGGGCAACAGCTTTAGTGGGGTTGAAAAACTTGGACCGTTTGCGCAGGTAGTCCTGTCATCAGAGTGGTCAGCAACTGCTGGCTTTGAGACCTGGGAGTGGTCAATCACCTTCGAGAGGAGGACATCTACCGGCACGTCGGCAAAGCCTGGATCAGCCACAAAGTTGGCAACGTCTGCGAAAGCCAGCCTCATCGCTTCTCTGCTCGGATTGTGTTTCCCGTCAACAGGTGACGTTTCACAGGGGGACCTACTCACATCAAGACATGCAGCCACTCGACGCTCCCCTCCTCATACTCCTCCAACCGCACGACCCCGTCCTCCTGCAGAATGTCGACGATGCCGAGTGCGATGAGGGCGGCCAATCCTTGCCCATTCGGCGGGCATTCGTGGACGGTAAGCTTCTCGGGGCCATAAGTGTATGAGATGGGGTTGACGAAATCGGACGTGTGAGATGCAAGGTCCGCAAGTGTCATGAGGCTGCCTCGCCGCTGGAGCTCTGTGTGTATGAAGAGGGTAAGCATTGCATCTTGCTCCTTGTGATGAAGTGAAACATACCATCAACGATGGCTTGTGCGATGCGCCCTTTGTAGAACCCGTCTGCACCCTCTTTGGAAACAGTTCTGAAGGTCTCAGCTAGAGCTGGATTGGAGAAATACTCTCCAGCTTTGGGAGCTTCGCCATTCAGCAGGAAAGGGTAATCAGTACCCGAAGCTTGCTTTCGCAAGAACTCAGTGTAAGTCCCCCACTCGTATGCAGCTTGTGGGTGAACGGCGAAGCCTTCACTCGCAAGCCTGATGGCAGGCTGCGAGGGGGGGAGGGGGGGGGGGGTTAGCGCCTCTTCGCGATAGAGGCCCAGACAGGCTCACGTCCAGCACTTCAGCCATCTCCACCTTCCCGCTGCCCCACTTCGCCACAATATCGCACCACGCAGCACATGCCCCTGGTACTGTAGCTGTATGGACGCTTTCTGGATCAAACCTGGTCCCTTTGAACCCCTGCTCGCGAGCTTTGGCGAGGGAGAGCGCTGCCGGGGAGCGACCGGAGCCGTTGAGGGCGTGAACACTGCGCGTCGAAGCAGAGTAGAAGAGGGCGAAGACATCACCGCCGATGCCAGTGTTGCAGGGCTAGAAGCGATAGACGGTATCAGCTCAAGCAGTCTCTGGTGAAATAGCATCGAATGAATGACACACTTCGACAACATTTAGCGCTGCAGCCATCGCGATAGCCGCATCGGCGGCGTTCCCGCCTTGACGCAGGATGGAGAGCCCGGCTTCAGAAGCCAAAGGCTGCGACGAGCAAACGACACCCTTGGTACCTATGAGGCGCATGCCGCGTTAGCCGCATTGTTTCGCAATAGGCAGTGATTGAGGTCGTACTGGAACTGTGGACCCGAGAAATCAAGACCAGACTCACTGAAGACGGTCGACCTTCGACCTATCGTCTCGTAGCTGTCGTATGATGGAGGAGGCATTGTGTCCGGGGCTGTGTGCTGAAAGTGGCTGATTCCACGATTCTCAGCTTTACGCCAGTGAAGCGAGTGTTCGGAAGAGATGGGTGTCACATGATACGCGATCACGCCCATACCACGAGTGTATTATGCGCACCATCGCACGCCGGGGTCCCGTGGATGGCATGCAGCGCTTGAGGAGGCTCACATCAGCTTACATCATCCATCACTTTGATCGGGCGATAGACAGCTCCGAGCCCAGCCTGACCTCCGAGCCAGCTCCGAACTGGGCGCATTGTTACCCGGGGCCGATCTCGGCTGCCCTGTGCAAGTGCCTTGGTGGGCTCCGGCGGGGCGCGCATGGATGGACTTCCGCGGGCAGTCCGGATTGGCCCCCACCGCTTTCCGTCAAGTCGACCTCGCCGTGGCAGGCGGGTGCCGCGCGCACCGCATCGAGAGGACATATGGCGCGAGCAGGTTCGGGCACGCCATAAGATGGCCAGGGGTAAGCACGGATAACTCAGTCCCCGTAACCCAGGCATTGAAGATTATCCATCGATAACTCGTATCGAATCTTCGGGCGCCGGAGGCGGCATGCCGGGCCAAGATAGCACCAGATTCATTAAGCGACGCGTGCACATGCCGAAGGATCGTGTGTGCCAAGGCTGAATGCTAAGACACTCCCGCCCTCGCATGTAGATATGATATCGATCTATACGTCACTGCTGCGAGTATGAACTCTTGGCGCTAGCACCATGGCTGATCTATGCTTGTTCGGCGGCATCTCCCGCTTCCAGCAAAGAATAGAATGGATCTGTTCCAGGCTTCGAAGGTTTGACACGTTTTCATAAAATCCATGTGGAACATGCCATATGACCAGCTCCCCGCCAGCCCCACATCTCCCCACTGCCTCCCATCAACCTGGCATGCCAAGAACCCACCATTATCACGGGATGTCATCGCATCGCAGACCTTCGGGCAGAAGCAGGGGGGACAGCACCATCTTACGCTTGGCCATTCTTGGCATGAAGATGGTTCTCGGGCCGACTTTTGACCCAAAGATGGTATATATATGCGCCCATTGGTGGAGGACCCTGTCTTCCCTTCTTCAACAAGACCATCATTGATCATGGCAACAGAGAAGGCAATCAGCAACGAGAAGCTTCCTAGACTGGACACTGGCAACACTGTCGTCACCGAGTCCCTTCACTTTAAACCCCACACGGCCCTCTCCAACAAGGTCCTTGATGCGCTCGGCAGCCATGCCACCAAGGGTCTCTCTGAGCAGGAGGTGTCTACCCGGCTAGACAAGTTCGGCCCCAACAGACTGAAGCCGCCAAAGAAGCCCAGCGTACTCAAGATCATCGCGAGGCAGGTCGGGAACGCGATGACGCTTATCCTGAGTGGGTCACCCCGGCCAACGAACAAGGAAGGCACTGTACTAATCGATCCCCCCTCACTCTAGTCGCGGCGATGGCCGTGTCCTTTGGCACCACCGACTGGATCAGTGGCGGCGTGATCGCTGCGCTGGTAGCCCTCAACGTGTCTGTGGGAGCATACACTGAGTGGCAAGCTGAGAAGGTATGTCGATTACGCTGCTTGCCCTTCGCTTTATCATGACATCAGTCACGTAACTCCAATTGCTAATCTCCGTTTGCTTCCCACGCCCAGACCGTCGCAAGCCTGGAGTCTGTCGGTGCTCCACAGGCCACGGTCGCCCGTACCCTTGCCGGCTCCCATGACCCCACCATCAGCACCATTGCGGTCGAAAATGTCGTCCCCGGTGACATTGTGCTCCTCAAGAACGGCGACATTGTGCCTGCCGACGGCAGGATCCTCGAGGGGCACATCAGCAACCTGGAGTGTGACGAGGCGTTCTTGACGGGCGAGAGTCTGCCAGTGGCCAAGCAGTCTGAGCCCATTGATGAGGAGGACTGCCCTGTCGGGTAAGTTCCCCTCTCCACGCGCAAGTATCTCAAGCGTGCAGCTGACAAGAGTGCCACCCCATAGCGACCGCATCTGCATGGTTTTCTCCGGCTCTCAAGTCACCAAGGGCCATGCCCGCGTCGTTATCACCCACACCGGCATGGGCACCGAGATCGGCAAGATCGCTCAGGCCCTCGATTCAAAGGCGAAGAAGACCGACACGGGCTGCAAGGCGCTCTGGTGGAAGATCAAGGTTCTTCTCGGTGTGGCCGACACGACCCCCCTCCAGATGAAGTGAGTCGTCTGTGACTCGCATACAACTGTAGAAACCCTCTGACAAGTGATCCCAGGCTCAACAAACTCGCATACTTTCTCCTCGGTTGTGCCCTCATCATCGCTGTTATCGTCGTCGCGTCCACTGGCTTCAAATCAGTCCCACTCTCCATCGCCACATACGCGGTGGCGGCGGCCGTGTCCATCCTCCCCGCCTCTCTCATCGCCGTCGTCAGCTTGACTTTGGCAACAGCTTCCACCGACTTGGCGAAAAGGAACGCGCTTGTGAGGCGCATGGACGCTATTGAGGCTTTGGCTGGTGTCGAGAACGTCTGCTCGGACAAGGTGAGCTGCCTGTGTAGTCATGACGTGTAGGAGCGGCAGTTAACGGTGTAGATCAGACTGGTACCCTCACCGTCGGCCGCATGGTGGTCCGCAAGTTCTGGGTCCCCGTCCTTGACTCGCGGCCGAACAGTACCGCCCCCGTCAACACTCAGAACGGCCAGGCTTATTCTTTCGAGACTGGCTCCGACCCCTTCTACCCTCGCGGCGAGATCCAGGCCGACAGAGTACAGAACACCAGGAATACCGAGACCCTCGACCTCCGCCGCCCGAAACGTAAAGCTACGCAGGACACCGCTTCCAGCGATTCCACTGCCGTCACTGCCGCCGACCCCGAAGAAATCGAGGTCAGCCGCTCCGAGCAGGTTGTGCACGTCGACGCGCTCGAGAAAGGCCTGCGCGATATGGCACTCTGCGCCTCGCTGTGCAACCACGCGACTCTCTCGCGCCCCCGGGACGATGGAAACTGGGAAGCAAACGGTGACCCCACCGAGATCGCTCTCCAGGTCGCTGCCCACAAACTCGGACATGGCAAGCCCTTCCTCACCCACACTGCCAAGTCTCACGGGCGCCCCGAGAGCATCCGCTCGAGTCACAGCGCTCGCCCGCTCGTTGCGGGTGTGCGCGGTCACTTCGAGCAGCTCGTTGAGCACCCATTTGACTCTACCGTCAAGCGCATGTCTATCGCGTACCGCTTTGTCGGGGAGGACCCGAGCGACTCGTACGTGCTTTGCCTGCTCAAGGGTGCTGTGGAACGTGTCTTGGAGCGTTGCGTCAAGGTGCAAGACGATTCTCTCACGGAGGAGCGCCAGGAGGAGATCATGGACCAGGTGGATGCGCTTGCGGCACAGGGTCTGCGAGTGCTTGCTCTCTGTGGGAAGCGCGTGCCGACTAAGATGGCAGACGAGATCAAGGCTATGCCCCGTGACCTGTTCGAGAACGACTTCGCCTTCCTCGGTCTCGCCGGTATCTTCGACCCACCCAGGAAGGAGTCGCCCGGTGCGGTGGCAGACTGCATCCGAGCGGGGATCACCCCGAGGATGTTGACCGGCGACCACCCCTCCACCGCCACCGCCATCGCCCTCAACATCGGTATTCTGGAAAAGTCGTACGGGAAGGACTCAGTGATGACTGGCCAACAGTTCGACGCCCTCAGTGACGAACAAATTGACCAGCTTCCCCAGCTGCCACTTGTCGTGGCGCGATGCGCGCCCGAGACCAAGGTGAGAGCGCAAGTGATCCTCGGTAATTTTCCAAGCTTCAGCTGACAACGCTTTACAGGTCCGCATGGTCGATGCCATCCACCGCCGCGGCCAAACCACCGTCATGACCGGTGACGGCGTTAATGACTCGCCTGCCCTTAAGCGTGCAGACGTCGGTGTCGGTATGGGAACCGGTTCGGACGTTGCGAAGCAGTCTGCGAGAATCGTACTCAGTGACGACAACTTCAGCACCATCATCAGGGCAATCAGGAAAGGGCGATCAGTGTTCAAGAACTTGGCCAAGTTCCTTCTTGTGAGTAAACGTTTTGCGGCAACGGTTGGAACGAACGACATTGACTGGAAGCACGCA
The DNA here is from genome assembly GCA_024271845.1 of Cryptococcus sp. VH57_BW. Taxonomy (NCBI): domain Eukaryota; kingdom Fungi; phylum Basidiomycota; class Tremellomycetes; order Tremellales; family Cryptococcaceae; genus Cryptococcus; species Cryptococcus sp. VH57_BW. Next base: position 390,839 of record JANBXI010000002.1, read on the forward strand.
GTACCTGCTTTCGGGTAACTTGGCGGAAATCATCGTCCTCATGATCGGCCTAGCCTTCAAGGACAGCAACGGCCAGGCCGTGTTCCCTCTCTCGCCCGTTGCCGCTCTCTGGATGTAAGCGAGATCGCGTACTCAAGGTGCCGCTCAGAGCTAACGGGATGCTTCACAGCAACACCCTCGCCGCTGGCCCCCCAGCGCTGGCGCTCGGCCTCGAGCCTACCGCCGTCGATGCCATGGACCTTGCACCCAGCGCTTTCCACCGAATCTTTACTCTCGAGTTCTACATCGACCTTACGTTTTACGGGTTCCTCATAGGTGCGCTGAGCTTGGTCAACTTCGTCATCGTCCTCTGGGGTTACTTCCCTGTGAGTCACATTCTTTCTTTCATCAGGCAAGCTCCAACCTGGTCACTGACCATTCTTGTGCAGGGACAACTCGGTGTGCTCTGTAACGAAGGCGACTCGGACATATGTGACCCCGTGTTCCAAGCCCGAGGCACTTGCTTCGCTACGCTCGTCATCATACTCATGATCCACGCGCTTGAGTGCAAGCACTTCTCCAAAAGCATCTGGCAGCTCAATCTGTGGGACAACAAAACCTTGCTTTGGTGTGTGGTTGCTTTGATCCTTGCTACTGTAAGTCCCCTCTACTCCTTAGTTTCAGTATAATAACGAACGGGCACTGACGACATACCTCCCGTAGTTCCCCGTCGTCTACATTCCCCGCATCAACGACTCCGTCTTCCTCATCGGCGGGCTAAAGTGGGAGTGGGGGATCGTCTTCGGCATGATTGTCGTCTATCTCGCCTCTACTGAGCTCTGGAAGTGGGGCAAGAGAGTGTATCAGCGCCGAAAGGGTGTCCAGGTCCCTGTGCACTCACCGGGCGACAAGACGCTCAGGATGGAGAACACCATCGCGCCGGTGTAAGCTGAGGGTTGTGCTAGACAGGAAGATTTATGAAGAGTGCCAGTTTCTCAGTTTTGGGCAGTTGTAGTAGGGCTATGATGGCTATGATGGTTAAACAATACAGTAGCGATGACTCACGTCGACATAATCTAAAACATATATGCATATCATAGCTGGATAGGCTTATTGCCGGGGAAGAAGACATCAGCAGGTTCTACCTTTATGGTTGGCGAGGTGGCTCTCCCCAAAGTAGCCAGATATTTGGACTCAGTTCCTATGCCTACCCAGCAGAGTCACCTATCCCTGCCCAACAGTAAATTCGCTATGATGCGCTGGAATTCTACGAAAAAGGCGGTGACCGACTCCGTCTGCCGAAGCTGTCGGAGCGCACTGCGCGTGTTGTCCTTCTCGTCTGGCGAACCCCAGTTGCGACCAAGGTGGTCGATGAACAGAGAGTATTCCTTTAAGAAGGAAGGTGTCAAGAGTTGGCCGAAAGAAGGTAGCCTTCCCTTGTGACAACAGGCTGTCGGCTACTCGGGCGTTGGGCCGAGGGGCGAACTTTGCCTGATCTGCTTCGTGGGCAGACGGAGAGGGAAACCTGTTTCTCCCTCTTCCTGCTGCTGGGACCCACGATGAGCGATAATGATGTCGAGACATGCATGTAGAATCAACGTCATGAAGTCAAGAGCTGCGTGCCGTATGCATACCCTGTGCCGGCCGTCTGTGCCAGCCCTCGTCGTCCCATGTGCAGTGGCGGAGATCGCCCGCTGTCCGCTTACCACACCAAGAACATCCATCCATCATCGTCCTTCCATCTTCGTTCTCATCTATCTGCACGCCGTCCATAACTGTTCTCACTTGAGTTTTCGCCGCATAACAATCACCTTCCCGCTATTGACACCACACCCACAACTGCTATGATCCGCCAAGCCGCCATCCGGCTCGTCAACCCCACCCTCCACTCCTTCCGCCCCATCTCCACCTCCTCCCCGGCACTCATCAAGATCCGCTCTTCCAACTCTAAGCCCTCCAGGCCCAAGGGCTTCAAGGCGGCCCCCTCTTCGGCCGTTGCTGACTCCGCCGCTTCTTCCAATAAGTTTAAGGAGGCTGCCCCCTCCCCTGCTGAGTGCCCCCCGAAGGTCCCAGAGGAGATCTCCCAGCCCACCCCTTTTGAGCCTGAGGTGCACTCGCTCGGGACGAAGGCGGGCCCTGCGCCGGTGGAGGAGGGCGCACCCTGGGTGGATGCGGGTGACGTACCACTTACACCGCCGTCGCCCTCTGAAGTGGGGCCTACGGGTGCCACCGCCGGGGGGTCTGTAGACGCTGCTGCTGGTGCGGCTGAGGCGCCCCCCACCAAGGAGGACTTTGGGTCCCTGCCGTCTCTCGACATTGACCCCGAGCAATCTCTTCCCGAGCCCAAGAAGGAGGGCGAGGGCGAAGGTGAGAGTGCTGGGGCGGGTGCGGGCAAGGGTCCGAGGAAGAAGACTGGGGCGGGGAAGAAGGAGTACGTGTCGAGCATGGAGAAGAGGAGGAACATGTGGATCAAGATCGGTTACGGGGCGTTGGGGCTTGGTGCACTCGGGGCGGTGGCGACAATGGGGAGCGAGGGGGGCGCTCCGGGGGAGAAGTCTGTTGGGCCGGTGGAGAGCATCAAAAAAAATGTGACGGAGCTGCTTGATGTGGGTGCTACTTCTGATGTGTGGGATGGGGCTCGCTGCTGACATCGCTTTGTAGTACTTCAACAAGCCGGCGTTCAATACCCTTCTTCCTGACCCTCTTCCTCCCCCTCATCAGCGACCTTACACCCTCTTGATTGACCTCGAAGGGCTCCTGGTCCACTCTTCGTGGGATGTGAGTTAGGCCTATCGCCATGGGATCGAGTTGCATTGCTGACAAGTGCAACCCAGAGGGAGCATGGGTGGAGGACGGCCAAGAGGCCCGGCGTGGACTACTTCCTCGGCTATCTCTCACAGTTCTACGAGATAGTCCTTTTCACCAGCCAGCCGCTCTACGTATGTTTGTAGTCAGTATTTCGCGTGGCTGATCGGCGCTCACACACACCTCTCACCTTCGCCCCCCAGACGGCCAGCCCCGTCGCGGAGAAGATCGACCCCTACCAAGCCTTCATGCCCTACCGCCTGTTCCGCGAGTCCACGCGCTATGTCAACGGCAAGGTCGTCAAGGACATTTCATACCTCAACCGTGACCCTTCTAAGGTTATCATCCTGGACACGAACCCGGAACACGTGACCCTCCAGCCCGAGAACGGTATCATTATCAAGCCGTGGGATGGGAAGCCGGGGGACAAGGGGCTTGTGGATATGATTCCCTTCCTTGAGTGTATGTCGTCTCTCACCCCCAATGCGTCCTTCACCCTGATAAGTGGAAGAGTACAAAATACTGATACGTGACTTCTTCTGTATGTAGCGATCGGCATCTTTAGCCCGGCGGACGTGCGGCCCATCCTGACTGCATACCAGGGCAAGGACATCCCCGTCGAGTACGCCAAGAAGGAGGCCGAGGCCAAGGCCAAGGCGATCGAGGAGTGGGAGCGCGCACACCCCAACGCGGTGGCCGGTGCTGGTTCTGGGTTCTTGAGCAGCATATTTGGGAGCGTCGCTGCAGTGAGTCATTTGCCTGGATTCCTGCTTATGCCCCCGTGCCGGTGGCCACCTAGCGAAGACGTGAAGGTGCAGAAAAAGGCGAAGAACGACGCTGACATATGGTGTGCAGCCCGGCTCGAGTCGGCCGAACCAGCCGATGACCTACCTCGAGCAGAAGCGTGCCCAGGCGCAGGCAATCTACAAGGAGGAGCAAAAGTACTGGGCTGAGCACGCGGATGAGTTCAAGCAGTGAGTCTGCGTTTGCGTGTCGTAATTGGGGGGCGGGGGCTAACGGACGCGCGCGGGGCAGGTTGATCGAGGAAGACAAGGCTAGGCAGCTGGCAGAGATGAAGGGCTCCCTTCTTGGGTACTTGGGCGGGCCCAAGGTCCCCGAGGACTCGAAGGAGAAGAGCGCGTAGGTTCGGGGGTCTGGGAAGTAGACACATTACTGCCGGGTCGGTCTTCCCGTAAGGCGAAAGTGCGGGCGTGAGCTGGCGGTAGGGGGTTTGAGAGTTTAGTAACACCATTCTTGATGGTACGATTGCTAGAAGCAGAAACATAATTCTCAATGCCGATGCATGTTTTCACCCCTCGCTTCTTCTAGTTTGGGCATTTAGTGGGCCTTCTCCTCCTTCTCGGCCTCGGCAACGAATTGACGGATGCTGGAGGTGGTGGGTCAGCGTTCGTACTTTGGGGGACTGCCATTCCCATCGCTGCATGGTCCAGCGTTACACCCATTCGCCAGCCAGCCACCCTCCACACCTTCCTGAAGTACTGCCTATATATCTATCGAGCACCGAAAACAAACCCAAACTCACAAGTCGACCTCCTCGGCAGAGTCCCCAGTGATGGCCTGGTCCTCGGCGACGGGGGCGGGGCCGGCAGTAGCCGACTTCTTGTCACCGCCGCTGGTGGCCGCAACAGCGACACCGACGGTGGAGAGGATGGTGGCAAGAGCGCTGTAGAGTGGGTAGTCGGGTAGGCGAGGTGGGTAGGGGTAGAAGCATGGAATGACATGAACATGGGCGTGGGCGGGCGGGGACGTAGGCGATGCGGAGGCGATGGGATGAGCGACGGGGTTGTTGGAGCAATACGCGACAGACGAGTACGTGGATTGTTCGGGAATGACATATGTGAGGGTGGAGAAGACGGTGATGTGATGGGTATCCTGATCAGCAAGACTCCCTGCGAGCATACCTCCCCCGAGCCCCCTTCCAAGCCGACCCACATGTACTCGTTCTAAAACAGACGGCCCACGTCAGCTGGCAGCTCCTAATTCCTCCGCGACTCAAGACTAGAGCGAGTACACACCTTGATGGCACGACCGGCGATAACGTAGGACATTTTGCTTGCTGTGGGTGGTGGGGTAGAAGAGGGGCAGGGGATAGAGTGTATGAGTACATGAGCATGGACGCTGGGAGGTGAGAGCAATGGCGGGCCCTGGAGCTGCCACCATAGCGAAAACGCCGAAAATTCCCGAAGACGTGGCCGAGCCGCTCTCGAGATTTCAGTCCGCGACATCACATAGAGCAATACGGCGAGCGTGACTATAGCCCTATACATACAGCACAGCCGCCGCAAACACCATGCTCGCCGGCTTCTCAACCCTCCTGCGGCCTACAGCTTCCGCCATCGCGTCCTCCTCCCGCGGCACACTCCCCCTCCCACACTCCCTCACTCCCCGGAACGCGGGCCAGCCCAGCTTCGTCCAGCAGGTCAGACATCGCGGTCAGCTCGCACCTAGGCGGACAAAGTTCAAGAAGAGCGCAAAGGGGGCTCCTGGGGTGAGCCGCTGTGTCTGTGTGCGCTCCTAGAAGGTGTTTACTGACGAGAACGCTTTGGCAGACACAAGTACCAACTGTTCGTCGCTAGTCGCAAGACACTTTTCTCCCTCCCCGCACACCCGCTGATAACCCCCTCCGCTTCCACCTACAGGGCGGCTCCATAAAAGGGACTGTACTCCAGCATGGCACTTTTGGCCTTCGCTCCTGCGGCTCTGTTCGAATTTCCGCTGCCCAGCTCGCTTCCTGCCAGATGGCCGTCCGCCGAAAGATCAAGCCTATCAAGGGCGCTGAGCTCTTCCTGCGCGTGTTCCCCGACATTGGCGTTTTTGTTAAGGGCAACGAGCAGCGTATGGGAAAGGGGAAGGGGAGCTTTGAGTATTGGAGCTGTAGGGTCAGCCCGGGAAGGATGATCATGGAGGTCGGCGGCGGGGGCATCAGGGAGGAGATCGCCAAGGCTGGTGAGTAGTGGCCGGCTGCGAAGCATTGTGCCCTATCCTACACTAGGCGCCAAGAGCAGAGCTAATGTACGACCAACCCTCAGCGCTCAAACTCGCCCAGAGCCGTCTCCCCGTCCAAACAGAATTCGTCAACCTCTCTTCCCCGCCTCGCCTTGGTCACATCGCCTCGAGCGACCTCGCCCCACCTCCGGCCGCTCAGGTCGGCCCCGCCGCGCTTGCATGGATGGACGCAAAGGACGAAGGAGGCGCGAGGAAGCTGGTGATGAAGCGGGAACAGCAGGATGTGGATGATATCGTGAAGGGGTTGCAGGCTGTGGAGGTGGGGGAGAAGGACGCGGCGAAGGGGATTGACGCATAGGGCTATGGAGGGTCTCGAGGGAGGGCAGATGCATACTGTACTGACCACGGTGACATGGGTCCGTGGGTGTGTGCGTAGATGAAGCGCCTAGAGGCATATACATTGTGGTGGTACGGAACACTGATGCTTCGAACGTAAACTCTACGCATTAACGGACCGTTCCCGCCGCAACCTTATAGCAGCAGCGGCTGGCGGTTTCCCCGTCTTTGTTCTATGTTCTGGTCTGCTTTTCTCTGACCGCAAATATACACGCTCCTACGTTATTCGTAACAACTCAACATGACAACCCAGCTTGCGAAATAGCCTATTGCCCAGAGTCTTCTAAGCAGGATGACATCGGTTGTACAGACCTCCGTTCTTCCTGCTCTAACAACACGGTCAAGAAGGGTGAGCTGCACAGCCAACAGACGATTCTCACCTAAATTCGACCAGCTGACAATGGACCTCTGTAAATTCGAGTAATCCTCGCCACCCTCGGGCGTACGGGATATGGTTGATCACCGGTACTACCATTTCACGCTAAGCCTGTCATTTGAGCTTAGAGTGTATATGGTGTTGGTTGCGAGGGGGGAAGGGAAGTTATCTGCCAAGTACCTGGCGCCGTACGTGAAGGGTGATAGGCCTCGCGGGGGGAGCTTACGGGGTTTGGAGGTGTGACCGGGGGGGGGGGGGGTTAGAGGACGGAGTGAGAAGGAGGACTGGAGGGAGCTTATGGGAAGATGGAGGGGGAGCGGTCGAAGTGGTGGATGAGGTCCATCATGGTTGACATTGGCGAGATCAGTCAGTATGATAGTCAGTCACTCGTTTCATAGCAGTCATGCCATCCCAGGTTGATCTGGTCGCTCTCCACCCTTATGCGGATGGTGTCTTCGGCAAACATTACGCTTCACCCAACCTCCCCAGATGCAGCTCCCGACACTAGCTCTAAAGTCACCTCAGACGCCATCTTGATGCCATGCATCTCGCCATCCCCGCGCACCTGCATCTAGTTGATCTTCTCTGTTCCCCAGACCGAGTTGGTCGCGAATTCCTTAGGGGCGATGGGGTCGGTCTGAAGGAGCGCGGAGCGTCAGTTGAGTTGAATATCCCAGCGGAGACTCGTGACAGTAGATGTCTAGAGCCATCTCCCAGATGCTGGGGTGCGAAGTGAACAGATAAAGAGGAGGGAAGGCTGAAGAGGCCGACTCACTCTCTGCCCCCGGAACGAGCCTGTTAATCTCCTGTCGCGCTCCATCATCATGTCATCCCAGCGGTCAAGGTTGTATCGTAGTCGCTGCAGTAGTATGTCGCATCAGCTCTTTCCCTTTTTTGACTGCATCTAGCGTAGCATGAGTATATCGCACCTTGCCGTCGTTCTCCAGCCACCTGATACCACTGGTGAGGTTACCCGCGACGCCGAACATGGCGATCATGAGAACTGTGGGGAAGAATGTTAGTGACAAGCTACGTGCGTGGTCGAGAAGAGATGGTATATTTGCGTACCAGCGGGAATACAAGCCTGCGATGATAGTCGTTAGCGGCTGCACGCACACATGACGCCTCTGTGTTGAAGGCGGTTGACGGGCCTACGGCTCGAGTGTCAACTCACCTCCCAAGGAATAGGCATATCGGAGTGATTATTTGCGGTGGAGTTTATTCAATTAGAGCGCTTCCGGGCGATGTACCCCTGAACGAGTTGGGTCTGAGGTGGTGGGAGTAGAGCGTGGAGTACAGTATACCTTGTGAGATAGGGCGACGACGATTCGTCCATGTCAAACTCGCGCTGGATAGCCGGGAGAAAGTCGAGTAAAACCAGAAGATGGGATAATATGTTTTACCACGTGTATTACACGTGGAAGTGGCGTGGATGGTGCCTCTTGCCGCGAGCTGGCTGGCTTTGTTCGAGTCTGGCTGTTCCTTCAATAATCGCTGCCGGAAAAGACACGGATACTCAACCCAGCTCTTCTATCCGTCTGCTCAACTTCTATCCGCCCCCACTCTTCCTTCCTGAACAGAGCGGAAGATAGATACATCCGCCATGCCGCCCAAGAAGCAGCAATCTCATAAGAATGAGCCCAAACAGGTCCGTCATTATCTCTCTTCCTTCCATCTCACTCACCACACGCCGCCACTATGATCGTCCCTCCGCCTTCATTAACTCCCTCACTCCCCCTGGATCTCTCCCTCGAACACCCTAATACAACCTGTTCAACCGAACCTGACCACTTGCACTATCTTCAGAAAGCCGACAATGTCGACGAAGTGCCGCTACAGGCTGTCGTCCTCGCCGACTCGTACAACCGTCGCTTTGAGGTCCTCTGCACCGACCAGCCACGCGTGCTCCTCCCTCTCTGCTCGACCCCGCTGCTCGCGTGGACGCTAGAGAGTTTGAGCTTCAGTAAGGTCAAGCAGGTGTTTATCTTTTGTGGAGTACATGCGGATAAGATCCGAGCGTTTGTCGAGTGAGTGACTGAATTGTGCGGAAGCGGGGAGTCGAGGCGGGGCAGGCGCTGATGTGAGGGATAGGTCGTCGCCGTATCGCTTGACACTTGATATACATTGTCTCTCATCTCAGAATGCGAGGTCTGCTGGTGACGCGCTCCGAGAACTGGACGACCGACATGTAAGCTCAACCCATGTCGTGCCCAGCTGTCGAAATCGCTAACATGCCTTTCGCCCGCAGGTGCTCAACGCGGACCAGCCCTTCATCCTCGTCCACTCGCCCCTCGTGTCAAATTATGACTTTTCTAAAATCATTGACGCGCACAAGAAGCGAAGGGAAGTGGATAAGAACTTTATCATGACCATGGGTGTTGGCCGTGGTGGTCGGTGAGTTGCCTCATCGCTATCCGAACCAGAAGCGTGTTACTGACTGCCAGCCACTCCTCTAGACCCCACCCGGAATCCCCTATCATGCTCGTCCACCCCCCCTCCTCCCGTCTGCTACACTACGCCCCCCACCCCCTCTCACCTGCCCAACCCCGCGTCGCCTTCCCCTCCGCCCTCTTCCTCGACCCCTTCCCTGTTAACATCGACACCTACGAAATCTGGTCAGGCACGCCCCCCGGCTCCTCCTCCTCCCGCGGAGGGTACCGCGACCTTGGAGTTGACATCTGCGAGGCCGATGTCCCGGCCCTCTGCACAGAGAACTTTGACTATCATGATCTCCGCCGGCACTTTGTCAATGGGGTATTGACAAGCGAGCTGCTCGGTAAAAAGATTGCGGTGCATGTGGTCGGAGAGGGGGAGGAGGAGCCCAAGGGAGATGTGAGGAGCGGGGGTGGGGGGAGGTATGTGGAGAGAGTGAAGGATACGAGGACGTTTGGAGAGGTTACAAGGGATGTGCTGAGGAGGTGGGCGTTCCCGCTGGCGCCAGATTTGAATGAGCCGGGAGGGGCGCAGTACGAGTTGCGCGTGGGGAATATCTATATCGCAAGGGAGAGTGTGGTGTTGGCGAGGTATGCTGATATCAAACCATTGAAGGCTGCACCGAGAGATAGCTGACGTTCCCGACAGGACTACGACCTTGAGCGGCCCTCTGCTCATTGGCCCCCGCTCGGCCCTTTCTCACAGTACCCACGTGCACCAGTCCACACTAGGCGCGGACTGCAAGATCGGCGCCAACACCAACATTAAGCAGTCGTACATTTTCGACGATGTGCGAATTGGCGATAACTGCGTGATTCAGGAGTGTATCATCGGTGAAGGTGTGGTCATTGCCAACGACGTCAAGATCGGCAAGGGTGTAATCTTGGGGAACGGTGTCAGGTTGGGCAAGGGGGTGGTGGTTCCCGACTTTGCGAGGATCGGCAAGGAGGCGTACAAGGGAGAAGACTGGGATTCGGATGATGAGGACGAAGACGAGGACGAGGAGGAGAAAGGTGAGTTTGGCAGCACAAGTGTCATGAGCTAACGGTTAGACCGCCGAATGGAAGTGCTCGGCCCGGACTCTGTCGGTTTCCTGTGGCCAAACGAGGAGGAAGAGCCGCCCTCGGACTCTGATGACGAGGGTGAGGACCCTTATGAACACCCCAAGAACAAGAAGCTCTTGCAGCTCGGGCGCCGCCTCTCCAACCTTTCCGCCTCTGTCGAGTCCCTCTCCACCCTCTCCAAAGCCTCCTCGTCCCCCGACTCGTCCCCCGCCTCCATGGCATCCACCAGCTCACTTCCTGACATGCCCTCGCTCAACCTTGACGCCGGCCCGCCCCCTGCCTTCTACTCTGAAGCGGCTGCGTCCCTGGCCCGCGCGTTCGAGGAAGGACACAAGATCGAAAACGCGCAGCTGGAGCTGAGGACGCTCGTGATGGGCTACAACGCAGGGCTGGACCGTGCGCGCGAAGAGGTCATCAAGTTCTTTGTGTCCAAAATCAGCACCACCGCTGGGCCTGAGGGCAATTTCCGGTCGGCGCAGTTGATCTTTGCGCGCTGGGGCCCAATGATTGCGGGTCTCTCACCGGACCTTACCAACATCCCGCTGGACACACAGGCGTTTTGCGTGAACAATGCGGCGTACGCACCGTGGTTCGGGATTTTGCTGCGCGGGATGTACGAGGCGGAGTTGGTGGGCGAGGAGGAGCTGATTGAGTGGAGGTCATTGAGCGCTGCAAGGGGGGAGGGGGCGAAGGACGATGAGGAGAAGAGGCGGTGGTTGGAGGTGTTCGCGAGGGGGAAGAAGTATGTGGATGCGCTGGAGGAGGCGAGCGAGGAGGAGGATGAGAGTGAGGATGAGGAGGAGAGTGAGGAGGAGAGTGATTAGGGTGTTACAGATGGGTGATTGTGGAGCATAGAGGGTGATATTATGCATTGGTGTCCTAGGAGTAACGGTGATTGGAGATCTGTGTCGGTTGTGGTCGGGACAGGCAGGCGCGACGCTGACGCGCCTGCGCACCCTGCTGCCCGACCTACTACACAACGGGAGGCCAGACCAACCTCCCTAACGGCGACCACATTCTTCATGAATGAGGATTGCTATCAGAAAGTTTGCTGACAGCCACAGTGCATAGCTCCCACAAATTGGTGGTCTGGTCTATTCACAAAGACAAGATATGACTCGTCGGGATGTCGCAAGGCTACTATCAAGAAACTGGCTATTATAGATATCCCGTGAGGGAAGGGCCAGCAGCTAACGAAACCAAGCGTTTTTGCTCTTTGCACGCATATGAAAGGATCAAGCTCGGAGGGGGAGCGTAGTTCCAGATTAACGAGGTGCAATTCACTGTAAGGAAGAAGAGAGAAAGAGAGGGAGGGATAAAAGTTTCGAACAGCGGGAGGTGGGGAGCGCTGGGGAGCAGGCTTGCCTGGAGCGGTGGGGCGGGATCAGATTAGTGAGGTCACGTGAACGTTCCTCCGCGCTTGGGTCGGGTTGACGCGACGGGGACGGACCAGATGGGTGAAGAAGCCGTGAAGGTGAGCGAGTACATTACACGGGAGGCTCTTCTTCCCTTCCCTCTCCATCTTCCCTACCAAGGCTACCTCATTAAGAAAGCTGAAGAGAGCAGGAGTGCCCGGGCCGTCATGTCGCAGCCATCCAACTCACAGGGCAACTCCAGCGCCCAGGCCCCGACAGGCGACAAGGTCTTTGAGGACCCCGCGAACGTACTCGGGTGCTACCCGTTCATGTCGTACGCCCCGACCGCGCGAGGTGAGTCTTCTACCTATGTTCCACTGGATTTTATTTCTATGCTGATGAGACATGCTCTTGTGTGCAGTGGCCCAGCACCTTGCGCCGCATACCGCGACCTACCCGCCTCAGCAATCCTCGGGGGAACTCTACCCGCAGTACTTGGAGGCGTTCTCACGGATTGACAACCCGTCAACCGTCCAGGACTGGACAATGCGGCAAGAGGCAGAGGCACGTATTCGTGAGACTTTGGGGATTGGAGGACGGGGGTATTCTCATCAGTGAGTCGTCCATGGCTGTCTTGACATGGGGAGAGGGATGTCAAGAAGGGATGGTAGGCAGAACAGTGGAGGCTGATGTGATACCACCAGACCCATTTCCCCCGCACCACTGCCATACTATTCCCAATCCGGAAGCAACGGCCAATGTGGTGCCCCCCTCACTCCCGAACCCAACGGGACGTACCCTCAGCCTCGGAACACCCTCCACCACCCCCAACCTATGGCCTACAACTTCCTCCCCTCATACCTTCCTCTCATGACCCCATCGTTGGCATCGTCAAGCAGCCACCAACCGCTCACGCCAACGTCAATGATGGAGGGGTCTCCGGCCGCATCGCCGGCTCCGTCGCCAGAGACGTACTTTGAGGGGTTCGTGAGGAGTACCTTGGGTAGGATGCAGGCGAGCCCGTCGAGTGCGTCGCAGACGAGGCCGCGGCAGGAATGCCAGCCGCAGCCTCGGCAGCCTCCTGCTCACCAGCTCCCCCCACACTACAATGGGGGGCAGGCGTCGCAGTATCATCACACCCAGCCAAACTCACAACCTCCGAAGCACCCCCAGCAACCCCCTCACTCCCAGCCACAACCTCACTCCCAGCCTCCACCTCACCAGGCTCGGCCTCACTCCCAACCGCAATTCCTCTCCCATCCCCAACCCCACCCTCAGGTTGCATATCATTCCAATGGGCAGTTACACCCCCAGATCCTCCAGGATCAACATCAGCAGCCACTCTCGCAGCCAGCCCTCGCGCCGTACTCCCAACCATCACTGTACCAACCCAATACCTTTCCCAGGGCGGGGGGCAACTCTCCTGTCAAGCGCCCGCCTGTCACCTCCATGGCCATGCGCTCCCCTCACCCCCCATCGTCTGTCAGCTCCACACCCACCCACGAACGGACCGTACCCCTCTCATCATCTCCGTCCATCTCGTCATCCCCAGACCCCCTCGGCTTACCGGGACCCTCTCCATCCAAGAGGCCTCGCAAGAAGTCGAGCGTGTCACCCACAATCGACCAGTCGCGCAAAACCCCGCCATATGGGGAGCTCGGGCTGGTAAACATGGGTAGCCTGAGCGTGGGTGATCCCAGAGGGATGGATATGAGCGTTGCCAGCGTCAGCGGGACATCAGCAGTATCTAACCCTAAGGTGATGCTCAAGATACCTGCACGATTGCCGATGCATCCCAGCAGCGAGGATGCAATGGGCGAAGACGAGGACGAGGAAGATCCTCTGGAATGGGGAGAGGAGGACGGAGATGAGGATTGGAAGATGGAGGGAGGGAAGGCACAGGCGACCCCGCAGGCAGGATCTATGCCGGTGCAAATCAGTGGGAGAACGGGGGAACGTGATATGCGGAGTGAGTTGGTCCTCGGTTCTCTCCTCTGAGAAACGAGCTGATGCTGGTGCAGCGTCATGGCAAAAGCTGCAGACACTCCTGGAGGATATCTCCGAGGAGTCCGACGCCTTCCCAGCCAACCCGTCCATGGTCGACGTCAACGGATCCCGTTTTTTCTCCACCATTTCCAAGGACGGTACGACCGCCCTCATCTCTGTCTCCACCATAGCCAAGGTCGGACAGTACGCCAGCCGCGTTCAGTCCGCCAGGAAGCGCCAAAAGTCGCTTGCGCAAACGAACGGCGAGGCCGGCGAGTGGGATGTCCAGCTCGTTGGCAGACTGCTCCGGCTGTTGGAGCGCAGTATGCAGGACGCGGATAATGCGGTGGTCTTCCCCGAAGATAGGAAGGCGGTGGCGGTGAATGTGGCGGAGGAGAAGGTGAAAACGAAGAAAGGAAAGGGCAAGAAGGAAGCGACGATGTCACCTTCGCGGGTCTCGCCTGAGGATAGTGGGAGCGAGGACAAGCCGAGCGAGGAGATGGTTGCTGCTTGCGAGCTGGCGATGACAAGGGTGAAGTTGGGCGTGGCAGCGGCGGAGTGTTGCCTGGCATTGCTGGACTCGGATGGGCTTTCGAAGCAGGTAAGCTGCGGAGCCTATGAGCTGTCAGTAGAACGAACAGCTGAAGCTCTATCAGGTCTACTCGGAGGATCTCTTGACTGCTTGTGTTGGTATGATCAAAGACCAAGTAGACAGGATTGTCATTCCTATCGTGCAAGGCCTGGCTGGTGATAGTGAGTGTTCCATCATGGCCGTCAATCGGAGCAATCGCTCACCACCTGGAACAGAGATATCATCCACCTACCTTGCCTACATCGTCGAACACGAGCTCTCTGCCGTCCCCAGAAAGAACAAGCAGGCCGCATTCGTCCCCCCCTACTTTCTCCATTCAACCATCTCTTCCATCGCGCAATCAACCTGCTCGGCCATCCCTCGCCTTACATCATTGATCAGCAAACCCGACCTGGCCTTCTCCGACTCTCTCGTCATCCAGACGGTGTATCTCGCTATCACACCGCTTTTTATCAGCGAGCCAGCGGCTTTCAAGAAGAGCAAGGCCCAAACGGGGAAGGGCGAAGGTATGGCTGTGCTGAAGAGTCTGAGGATGGAAGCACTCGGATGCCTGAGAGGTGTGAGTGCATTCGCTTTCTCCATAGGGGATGATCTCTGATCAGAGTGTGTAGGCCTTTGCAAGGTATGAGGAGCAAAGGCAGTGGATCATAGAAGAGATCCTCAGCTCGCTGGTTAAGCCAGAGCAAAATCACTCTCAATCATGGTTCCAGTAAGCTTTGCGCCTGCCTAGGGACATGGCATCTACTGACAAGAAGCGCCACAAGACTTGCCAATGGCCGCTCCATCCACACCATCACCGCCCTACTTTTGCAGCTGATCCAGGCTTCAGCCTACGGCGTGTCCGCTAAAGTGAGAAAGTTACATTCACAGGCGGCGGAAATGGGGATTGTGGATGCCCAAGCGCAACCGAAGGTCAATGCTGACGAAGAGGTTCGTTCTCGTGTCTACTAGTGTGACTGCTTGAGCTTACTGTGTAGGGTTTCCAGGAGGCAAAGACCTGTGCCGACACGATTGAATCTGCCCTGCGTTCCGCCTCCATGGTCGCAGCGTACGTCGTCAGTAAGTCCACCGCATCCAAAGCCAACAAGTCCTCCCTCGACAACGAGTACAAGGCCATTCTTGATCTCCTCATCAACGACCTCCTCTCGGTTCTCTACCAGCCAGAGTGGCCTGCAGCGGCCCTCTTCTTGAGCGTCTTCTCGCGGATCATGATCCAGATGCTGGACGAGAACAAGACGAGCGCAGACGCAGCGGCGAAGGGCGTGGCGTTGGACTACCTGGGAGATATCGCGGCGAAGCTCAAGGCGCTTCATTTGGAGATGACGGGTGTGATAATGGTGCCGACGATCGACGAGGCTATTGGGGAGGCGGATGTGGCGGGGATGACAACGTTGATTAACGCGCAAGCGTCTGTGCATGCGTTCTTGAACTCTGCCGCTCGCGATGATGGGTCGTCTGCGGTGAGTCGTTGATCCTATAGACCAGTCCCTGCAGCTGGCGACTCGACCATACAGAGCATGACTGACAACACATCAGTGCTCGCGCGACTTGGCCTCAATCATCTGGGCACAAGAGCTTCAAGTGGCAATCAAGAAGACGACGTCGGTACTGGAGAAGCTTGTGGTGGAGAAGGATGCCGAGGCGCAAGAGACGGGCCAGAAGCTGCAGAGTATAATGGCGATGATGAAGAGTACCCTGCGGGGTGTATGGATGGGAGATGATGGTCTTTTCGAGATCAGGTAAGCTTTACAATGACATGTCACTTCTTATGGCATTGCAAGCTGACGGTGTCCCTGTGTAGCGACCCCAAACAAGGGGATGCTGCTGCCCAAGCCTCAATAGCTGTCTCCCGCGGCAGCTCCCTCCAAAGCGCAATCGACCCCATCCTCATCGCCCTCCTGAGCAGCATGGACAACTCTATCGTTGCCGTCCGCACTAAGGCACTCCGCGGCGTTGCGAGCGTCGTCACGGTCGACCCTGACGTGCTCGGGCTGCCTCAGATTCGCCAGGCGTTGGAGGATAGGCTGAGCGACGCGTCCCCCGCGGTGAGAGATGCAGCAGTGGAGCTCGTAGGGAAGTACTTGGTGCAGAAGCCAAAGCTGGCCTTGGAGTACTACCCGCATATAGCCCAAAGGACCATTGTGAGGCTCACTTCCTTTACGCTCCTGTTCGGTGCACTAAAACTGACAGGATACGTACAGGACACTGGCCTGAGCGTCAGGAAGCGTGTCATAAAACTGTTGCGGGGCATCTTCTCGACAACGGAAGAGAGGAACATCCAGGTGGACATTTGTTGCAGAATGATTGCGCTGACCTTGGACAAGGACGAGGGCATAAGGGTGAGTCGTTCAGCAGTCAAGCTTCCTAGCAAGATGCTGACGATCTACACAGGATCTGGCAAGCAGAACTTTGACGGACATGTTGTACTCGTCCGAGGGAGGCGATGCTGCTGGGCTTCTAGTGGATATACTGAGCGACTTCAAGGGAACTCTGGTTTCACTTGAAAAGGCCCTCGAAGGCGTAAGTTTGGTACAGGTTGCAGTGCCCCCTAAGTGCTCATCGTTGGTGACAGATTGCCAAAGAGTGTGAGAACGTGGGCCAGAAGGCTCGTCTGGGGAAGACTATCGACGACCTCATCGGCCGGCTCATCGATGCCACTGAGCAGTCGGAATTCGACTCTCTCAGTCATATCCGCGCTATATGGCTGTTGGCAGCGACCGACCCTTCGCAGATCGACACACAAAAAGCTAGTGTCCTGCTCTCGTATCTGCGGCCGCCTGTCAACGTGAGCGATTCGTTCTTCGAGTCGACAGTTGCAAGCTGACCAGTACCGACTGTAGGCGGACGATCAATCGGGTAACGAGCTCCTTCTCCGCATATTCCAAAGGTGCATCCCAAGCATGCCCCGTACTGCCCTCACCTTTGCTCAAGACCTCACCAAGGTCCTCATGCCGATGATCACCAAGCCATCAGGAGGATTCCAGGCCTTGAAGGAAACGATCGGCTGCTTGTGCGTGGTGACGAACCACTTGACCAAAGACTGGGCGCGGGTCATAACGGTGCTCCGAGCCTGCGAAGGTGAGCTTGGCTCCATTAGCAGCCTCAAGTTATTAGCTGATATATGTCTTTCCTCTGTAGCCAAGATCAGACCGATACGGAACTTGTTCAAAACTACCGGGAAGTCGCAAACTCCAAACCAGGCGTCGGCCATGATGCTGTATATCACGGCATTGATTGCAGAGGGCTGTAAACTGGACGAGATAGCGAAGGACAACGCAGGTGAGCCATCGTAACTGTGTCTATGAACCCCGCTCATAGCTCTCCAGCTGTCAACACGGAGCTTCGCAAGATCAGCCTTCAGCCAATCGCTGAATACCTCTTTGAGGTTTACCTCGACATTGCGCGCATGCCTGCATCGCAAATCGCCCCCACCATCTGCCTCGGATCGCTCTTCCGCACGTACCCCTACCTCCTTCAACGAAGCGACACGACGCAGTGGATGGCAGCGACTTTCGAAAGCAATGACATGGATAGCAAGGCGAGACTACTCGGGGTGATATACGAGTTCTTGGAGTCAGAAGTGGAGAAGCGGAGCTCGGGAGAGGTCGTGGCTGCGAAGAAGGATGTTAGCCTGCTAATCGGGAATGCTAAAGAGTTGCAAGACTCAGAGTGAGTCTGTATCTTGTAGCGTTCGTGGCGTGCGTTTCGTGCGTGATACTGATGCGATGACGGACCAGCTACTCGACGACGATCGTGCAGAACAACATCGAGCAGATCTTCGAGTGCGCGAGGTCACAGCATGCTGGGACGCAAAATGCTGCGCTGGATGTGCTTTGCTTCGTGGTCAACCAAGGGCTGTATTCACCCGTGCATGTGAGCTTTGGCGTCTCACCAGTGATGTTTCTGCTGCTGATTTGCGGCAGACTGTACCAATCCTCGTAACGTTAGAAACCTCGGACAACCCTGCCATCGCCGAACGCGCCCTTTCCCTCCACGCTGCCCTCCACACCAAGCACGCAAGTCTTGTCACGGTGCTCTTCCTGGAGTCGGCGAAGGCGTCGTACGAGTACCAGAGGAGTATCAGTGCGGAGCCGTCGGGGCACAGAGACGGTCTGGCGCTGTTGTCGCACTGGTACGGCCTACTGAGTGAGAAGAGGGCGTGGAGGCATGACTTCTTGAAGGCATTGTGCCGGCCGTTTGATCAGGATCTCGATAGCAAGGTGGTGAGTGATGATGTCAGCTGGGTTCCATCCAGAGGCAAGAGCTGACGTGTCGGCACTCAGGATGTTGGATTCGTACTCTACCTCGCGGAGAACCTCGCCACCTTCGACTACAAGCTTCAAGAAGAGCCCATGACCGTCGTTCAAGCTCTCAGCCGTGTCATCTCTACCTGCTCTCATCTTGCTTCCCTGATGGAAGAAGTGACTCTGGCTGGGGAGCCCCAGGAGCAGTTGAACGGCAAAACGGTGGATCTCGGCAGGACGAGTGAAGAGAAGGTGACGGTGGAGAGGTTGGTAGATGCGAGCATTGTGGTGGGCCTGGCGTTGTTGGTGAAGAACCATCTGGTTGCTCTGTATCATCTGCCAGAAGAGTGAGTACATTGTCCTCAATCTCTGTTGGAGGCCGACCCTGACATGTTTTGGCTGGTAGTAAATGCGCGAGTCATGTGGCAGGCAAGAAGTCGGCAGTGGGTGACAGGCCGGCGCAGAGGAGGGGCTCAGCAGAGCTGGAGCTTTCCAGGATGCCGCTGGTGAGGGGGGTTCAGACGGTGGGGCAGTTCAAGCAGCACCAAGCTACTGTGAGTTACCATGTGGGGTCTATCTGAGGGCTACAGGTTGACATGACTGCTTCACAGTTCCTGCAGCTACTGAACGAGGACGGATCTCTCTCAGATAGTGGGCGTTCTCCATAATAGCTTATGGGGGATCAAAACTGGAAGAGCAGCGGAGAGGGGGGGAGGAAGAAGCATAGGGTGGGAAGACCGTCATATGTTGTCACATTTTACATTTTCAGAAAGGAAGATTTCACGCCAATACGACCATGACGTGTGGGGTGTAGAATACGTATGAATTATGGTTTTAGGCCTGCACGCGTTCTATGACAGTTTGAGGACTGCGCATACTCGACAACAATGCACATAATAATACAAAATGGACGTGTCGTTGATGGAAGATACGGCAGCCCACGTCTTGTATACGTCACACTTTTGGCTGGCTTCCCGAAGAGGTAGTATCTGATCTGCGGACACCGCCCTCGCCTTCGCACCCTCTGTTTTAACAGTCGCTCTTTCGCATCCATCCAGCCCAGCAAACACCACAGCCCAAATGCGCACCACAATGTCCTACCAATCATAACATATCGTCCTCCCCCTACATGTTCAAATCACGGCGAATGTTTGGAGGGAGGATGGGGATGATGGCAGCTTGCGGGGCGGTCGCAGCCATGGCTGGAGTCTCCGCGATGGTTTGGGGCAGTGTCATCCTGGGTGAGTTCGCCCTATTTGTTTCACCACCTGGCCTACCTACAAGCACATAGTGCCAGTACTGACTTGAAGCCATCCTGCAGTCCCAATTGTGGGCATCGTTGCCGTACCATGTTTCGTCGCATGTCTCTTGGGTGCGCTACCGTCACCATCAGGCCTCCTCTTCACTGAAACACGCTCACACTCATCGGTATTGCTCCAGTGCTGGTGTACGCCATCCCCTCCATTGCGTACCTCCATCTTTCACAAACAGATAAGCCTTCGCACGTACAAGGCGCATTTCTCCCCTTCGAGCTCTGTAAGCCATTTCCCGTTCACCTCGATGTGGCAGCATGTAAACTGTAAACTGTAAACAGCAGGTGACTAACCGCATGACTGCCATCAGCCCGCAACATCCACATCACCCTCGCCGTGCTTCGATTCCACTACATTGCATTCACTACCAGCCCACGAGTACTGTACTTTGCTTGGAAATATGTGGTCTGGGACAACTGGAAAGCGGCCATGAAGGAGAGGGTGAAGCGATGGTTCGCGTACTGGAGGGGGAAGAAGATGGGGAAGGAGAAGAAGAGGAGGGGACTCACGCCCAAGCGGATGCATGGGAAGCACAGAAAGGTGGGTTCAGAAGAAGATGATAGAGGGAGGGTGCATGGAAGAGGGATCTTGCGAGACTTTGCTGTGTGAGTGCCCTTGACCGATCACCTCGAGTGCTTTCTGGCCACGTGGCGAACGTTGCTGACGAGAGGTGCAGGTACGGGGTACCCTATGCGGTCCGTGCAGACGGGAAGACCCTTACCCTGGATGTATATCTTCCTGAAATGCAGAATGCGGTGAAGGATACTGTGGCTGCAATGTTAGTCCTGTGTAGAGGCTGCGCTGGCCCAGGAGTCCTCAGCTCTTCGGCTGATGCGGGCTCGTCCATGATAGCCCTCCCAAACGGTCACCCACCCACCGTGCGGTACGAGCACGCCCACCATCGCCTCTGGATCTCAAGGCATATGTGAACACAGTCGACAACGCCCCTTTCTCGTCAACGCCTTGGTCAGCTCCTCCGGAGTATAGCCAACTCGACGAGCCGCCTCCACCTCCCCCGCTGCTTCATGAGCTCCAGTTTATGGCAGGTGACGCTGCCGAGAGGTCGAGTGCGGGGTCACGACAGGACGGCCAGAGCGTTGTGGGAAGACCAGTAATGGTGTTCGTGCCCGATGTGGGGATTATCTCGCCAGTGAAGCCTAGAAAGGAGATGTTCTGCTTGGTTGGGGCAAAGCTGAGGGACATGGGATATGGCGAGTGATCGTCCTAACTATGAAGGGAGAGCACGGTAGCTAACTAGCTGTGTCCATCAGTTACTGTAATCCCAGATGTCACCCTCTATCCAGATGGTGACATTGAGAATATGGTGACAGACCTTCGGTATGTCTTGTCTTGGGTGAGAAGTGGAATCCGGTACGTCAACGATACCACCCCCAGACCAGTGTTCATGACCAGAGCTGATGTTGCGTGTCTGATAAGCAAATATGGCGGCTCCCCGAACCGTATTTTCCTTTGCGGGCATGGATTAGGGGGCCATCTTGCCATGTTTACCTTGACGCAAGAAGCCGTTGTGTGCTCTCGCGACGCGCATTGGAGGGCGACGGAGAAGAAGAAGCGAGTCGTCATAACTTCGCTGAACGGCATGCCGATGCGCCGGCGACAGAAGGTCCAGGTAGAGCAGGAGTATGAGCTGAGCGGACTGGCATCGCTGCGGGTATATGGCGGCGAGGTGGAGATACCGCGAATCAGAGGGGTCATTCTGTAAGTTCACTGTAGCCCTTGTCACAATCAATGCACAGTAGCTGATGAATGGTGGTGTTTAAGCCTTGCACCTGTATCCGATATCGTCAAACAGGTTCGGCACGAAAGCCAGTATTATCTGGAATACCTTTCCCCTACTCGCAGAGCTCACGGCATCACTCAGATGGTGTGCATGCAAAACTCGCTGGGTCATCTACTCTTCGCTTCGCGGTCTATTTTGCAGCCTGAACGCATGCCATCGCAGATCCTCATGATGCACGGGTGAGTGTGGCATCTGTTAACGAGCCCAGTAGACTGACAAATATGTCCTTGTTAGCGACGAGGACCAAGTGGTACCCATTGAGTCGAGCGTATGGCTCAGTGAGCTACTACACGGCCTGGGTGTATCGACTGTATTTCGCCCGTGCAAATCCATGGGCCATGTGGACATCATTACCTCCTTGATGAAAGGTATCAAACCACCAGAGAAAACGGAGCAGATTGATTTCGACTGTGAGCTGTGCTGCTGAACGGCATGAGGCCGTAACAATGAGCTGACCAGACTGTGAAGTCCGGGCTTTTACGGATTTTATGTAGCTATCAAAGATACTTCAATTATAAACGGCGACTGGCACGGCTTTTGCTAGGTAAATCAAGGCTGAACTACACCTACGGTGGTGATCACTGTTTAGTCTCCAGGGTTTGTACCCAGCTGCGCCAACCATCTTATGTTAGCCCATTGGACCGCCAGAATCATGCAGCACACAATGGGTCCTACTGTACACATGCCTGTGTATATCTGGCACAGAGAAGCAAGCCTCATTCGCTGGTGAGGCAGAAACATAATGTGTCCGCTGTGATGCGACGATTGTTCGCTGTTATTCTTCGGCTTCAAGAAGACACACTCTCAACTCATCCGAGCGCCCGTAATCATCAACGCTATGCCACACGCCACATACGCCATATGCAGCTGGAGAGCCACGCGAAGCTCGCCTGTATCAGGTACAAGCACTCAGATCTAGATGGAGTACGCACTCCCTTCCGTATATAAATACATGGCGAATAGCGGATCGCGAGTCCGTGAGCCCGTCATTCCTCCCGAGATCCATCCGTCTCTGATGGGGCTTGGCAGGCGGCTGCTGCCGCCTGTTCTATTATCATTCCTGATGTGCATGTGATTCTCAAGATGGCTGATAAGAGGAGTCTGCAAGCTTCCAAGTCCCGTTACACGACCATCACCATCGGTATCATGCAACACGCGCTGAGTATTGCCGTACACATAGATCTCGCGGAGAGCAGTGAGCTTTACTTCTCGCTGGTGTGGCAGAAACATTGTGTTCATCGCTCGCTGTCATTCTATGGCTTCGAGAAGACACAAATTCAACTCATCCGCGCACCCGTAATCATCAACATGACTCAACACGCCACAGGCACCATACGCACTTGGAGTGCTGCGCGCAGCTTGGCTGTATCCAGTACATGCAATCATCTTTCTCTCTCATGGTATTCCAGCGCCCATGCCAGCATTTGATGTCACGGCAGCGAGTGAATACGCACTCCCCTCAGTATTAATACAGGGCGACCAGCGGATCCCGAGTCCATCCGCCCGTCATCGCCTGTGATCCATCCGTCTCTGACGGGACTTGGCAGGTGGCTGCTGCTGCCAGTTCTCTTAGCGCTCATGACGTGCATGTGGTTCTTTCACACTCAGAGATGGGTGGGAAGAAGAGTCTGCCAGCTTCCAAACTGTTTCAACTGTGGACGAACATGCTTCCGAAAGGCCCTCAGGAACTCGGTAAAGCGGCGCGATGGGAACCACATTAGACGCCAGGGCCTGACTCTTATCGGCGGCGCGGATCTTGGTCTTCAGAACGGCACGGCTCTACGCCTTCAAGGATTGCCCACTTAAGAGTTTGCTTGTACTACTTCTGGCCCCGCGATGCGCTGATAGGATGATAGACAGAAGCGCCAGAAGACACTGATATCGGCACGGGTCTTGGCCTTCAACATGGGATCTTGGCCTTCAGGGACTGCCGCCCACTTGAAGTGTCAGCAGGACACTGACACAGGCCCGCGATCCACCGATAGGATGATAGCCAGAAGCGCCAGACGACACTTACTATAGACCCCGAGTGAGAATACGAGCCCACCTGTACACTCCCTCGTCGCTATCATTTCTGTCGTCTACCCCTCCTGTGAATTCCATTCGAGTATCGCAACAATGCCCAGCGACAAGGAGAGAGCAGGCTTTGGCGCAGAGGAGAAGGCCGTGCCTGGAGGCGACGACCATGTGGTCACCCTCGTCAAGAGCCGCTACGATCAAGAGGACGTGACTCTGGCAGAGGACACTATCGCGGCCGAGAAGAACTACACCGAGGCCGAGTACCTCAAGCTCAGGTGGAAGTTTGACTTGATCATCATGCCGGTGCTCATGCTCTGTTACGGGCTGCAGTTTGCGTGAGTGTCTGTCTACCACCGAATGCCTGCTAAAGACGCGTCTGCTGTCTGCTGACGTGAAGCGTGACACAGAGACAAGGTCTCGCTCTCCTCTGGAGTGGTGTTTGGGCTCAAGAAGGATACCAAACTGACCACGGATCAGTACCCCATGCTCACTGTCTACTTCTGTGAGCACTTGGATTGGTAATTCGTGCTGCACGGTACATGTCGACTGACGGTTTGCAGACTGTGCGTACCTCGTTGGCCAGATCCCTATGGGCTGGGTTATGCAGCGATTCCCCCTCGGCCGGTCAGTCTATCGTCTGCATACTCTGTATGCTCTCCCGGAGACACCGCTGATACCAGCCACAGTGCGCTTGGCTGTTGCATTGTTATCTGGGGCATCGTCGTCATCTGCTTAGGTCTCTGCAACAACTATCTCCAGCTGTCCATGCTGCGTGTCCTTCTCGGATGGTTTGAATGTTCGGTTACGCCCGGATTCCTTCTTAGTGAGTGTCGTTATCTCCATCCAAGCTGGAAAGCCCCAGCGGGCTAATATCAGGATGCAGTTGTTGTGTCGTGGTACAAGCGTTCAGAGTCTACACTTCGAACCTCTATGTTCTTCGCGATGAACACCTTTCTCGGTGGAATCTTCAACCTCATCATGTGAGCCCTCTTCCCTGCCCTGCCCTGCCCTGCCCTGCCCTTGATCGGACGCGCGTGGCGAACTGTGTTGGCTGACCCTCTCCACAGCTACGCGATCGCGAAAAAGGCCATGGAGAATGGTGTTGCGGGGTGGCGCGTGATCCAGTACTTTCTCGGATCTCTCACCGTTGTCGCCGGGATGCTCGTCATCATGTTTGTCGGTATACCCAAGGACGTCTGGTGGCTCACAGAGGAGGAGAAGAAGATGGCCCATGCGCGTATCGTCGGCAATGCCAGTATGTCGTTCTCCTCCCTGTTTGCGGCGGTGCAGACCGACGTACTGACGGTGCGCGTGTGTGTCAGCGGGCGACGGTGGCAAGGCCCCCTGGGACTGGGCTCAGGTGCGCGAGTGTTTCCGCGACCCCCAGTACTACTTTACCATCCTGTTCAACCTCTCTGGCACCATCTCCAACGGTGTGCTCACGACGTTCACCGCGTTGGTCTACACGGGCTTTGGGTTCACTCCTCTCGAGTCGATATTGTACCAGCTGCCTTCTAACGCTATCGGGGTGAGGTTTTTTGCCCCTTCTTCTTCTTCTTCTTCTTCCGGGCTGGGTGACGGAGGCTGATGGGGGTGACACACCCAGTTTACGGGAGTCATCTCGTGTGGTGTGCTGGTCACCTACTTTCCAAGACTGCGCTTCCCCTTGGCAATCATGTGGATTTTTGTCGAGATGATCGTGTTCCTCTATGTTGGGCTTGCCAAGGATGCCGGCAGTGAGTTGATGAACGACGTCCCGGGGTCACTGAGCGACAGGGGAACGGGTCACCAGGCTAACGAGCGCACTGCAGAGTGGCAGCTGTGGTCATGCTTCATCTTTGCGAGCGTGTCTGGTGAGCATTGTTTGCCCGACGACGCGGTGGGAACGGCGGGAAGGCGCTGATGGCATGAGATGAACTACAGCGATTGCTACCTTTATGATCTGGCCCATCATGTCGCTCAATACCGCTGGCCGAACGAAGAAGACCTTCCTCAGCGCCACTGCCCTTATCGTATGTCACTCCCTTGGCCAGACGCCAGACTCCACTGTGCGGTACCGATAAAGGAGGAGGCCAAGGAAAGCTGACCGTGAACAAACCACGCCGCCGCGTCTCAGTTCTACTGCGCGGGCAACATGGTCGGTTCCCAGACGATGCGCGACGCCCCGCGCTACCTGCACGGCCTGACGGCGAACGCGGTGGTGATGGCGTTCCAAGTCGTCGTGATGACAGCGTGGTGGGTGTACTACCTGCGCGAGAACAGGCGGCGCGAGGCGGCGTTTGCGGCGTCGGGCGTGTCGATGGAGGAGAGGGAGTGGCAGAACAAGCTGGCGGGCGAGACGGACGTGACGGATCTGCGTGAGCTGCTGGGTCGCTGCTGGGTTGCTGCTGCTGATCGGGCACGACCATGTAGAGAACCCGCACTTCCGATACGTGTGCTAATGAAGAGTCTGCGGTGGTGGCGTCTGCGGTGGCGGAACTGTCGGGCGGGTGTGCGTGAGTTGTATGGGTGTCTGGATGTGTGTCAGTTGTGTTGGTGTCCAGAGGTGGAGTTGTTGTTTGGAGTTGTTGTTTGGAGTTGCGAGTCGTTCAGTTCCGGAGATGCGACGAGTACCTAGAAAAGGGTGTGCCCACTTGGTATAATAGACGAAGACTAGGTTAGAAACAGCCTCTTTGCCGATGCATCACATGAGATGATCACACCACATGATCACATCACATGAGCACACCCCATCTGTCTAGTTGACTCCTTGTGTGCATATCGGGTTGTTGGGAGACGTGCAGGTCACGGAGGAGCGGCTAGGGGGGCAGGGGAATGAGATGGAAGCTGAGGCGCGGCATAGGCAGGCGTAGGGAGATACCGGGATTAGCGTGGACACGAAGAGAGTACTACGTGCAGAGACTAGCCAAAGTTCAAGACGGGTGCGTATGAAGACCATTATACATGTACAGGTAGGTACAAGCTAGTCCCTCCGCATAGACGCTGTAACCCTATCAGATCGACTTTATAACGATGCCTGCTCCTTCCCTCCCTCCATGTCCCCCGCGCCCCAAACAAAATAACCGCCGAGTGCCAGCGTGACGTCGAGTGCCAGCGATAACGTACTGTGCGTGCACTGTGTACACTGCATGCACGGTGGTGCAACACCTTACCAGTTCTTGATCTGGTAGATGCACTTCTGCTTGAAGCTGAGGGACTTGTAGTACCCCTCGGCCTCCTCGTCGTCGTCGAGGTCCTCAAACTCGCGCGCGCCCGAGCTGAGGTCCATCTCGTGCATCTTGACGGCCTTGGTCTTGTAGATCACTGTGTGCACCCGAGGGGTCAGCTCGCGCCCCGCGCCCCGGGACCTCACTCGCGTCGGACGGTCGCGTGGGACGGTCCCGTGGGGAAACGAAACGAAACGAAACAGCAACTCACACTTGTACCCGCAGTACCCGATGACGTACACGGGGATGCCGATGTAGTTTGTGATAAAGTTCTTGTACGCAAAGGGCATGAACGAGTCGTAGCCCTTGAAGAAGCAGACGATGACGGCGAGGAAGAGGGAGAAGTAGGTGAGGTAGGGCTGGAAGGGCGCGACGTAAGGGAGGGAGCTGCGCGAGATGCCTTGGGCCTTCATGCCGCGCATGAACGCCACGTGGGAGGACAGGATCGACACCTGGGAACGTGGGGTTTGTCAGCGTGGTGAAAACGAAAGCCGCAGGCGACTCACCCAGGTGAGACCGCCAAAGATGGTGACCGAGTTGACAAAGTAGTTGAAGACTTCAAGGGCGTCGCTGCTGGCGACGAGGTAGGCGAGCCCCATGAAGCAGCCGGTGAAGATGAAGGCGACATAGGGGACGCCGCGCTTGGTGCAGCGGGTGAAGATGCGCGGGGCGTTGCCGTCCTTGGCCATGCCGTAGAGCGTGCGCGAGGCGATGTACTGGTCCGAGTTGGCGGCGGAGATGGTGAAGATGAGGATACTGGGGGGGGGGGGTTAGCGGGGGGGATAGATGTGTGGGGGGGGGGGGGGGGGCGCCCCCGGGGGT